>ML675629.1:42085820-42137536 GCA_007922155.1 Mesoclemmys tuberculata
ATCATATTGGTCCCTTCTGACCTATGAGTCTATGAGTCTGAGTCTAATGATGACCACCCAATTTGACTTTGGTCTACAATCTTTCTATCACAAGTGAGCAGAGATTACATCAGACAAATAGACCTTAGAGATCATCTGTTTAGGATATACCGTCCACTTCATATCTGTTCCTCCTACCCAACCCTCCTCTCCACCCCTCTTCAGGGACCCATCTCATGTGCAAGCGTTACAATGAGAAGTTAACTGTCTCCTACTTATAGGAGCAATACAGCATGTTCCACAACAGCATGCAGGGAAGGGTTTCTACTCCCACTATTTTTTGATCCAGAACATGAGTGGAGGACGGAGACCCAGATTAGATCTTTGAAGACTAAACAAGTACATAAGACGACAAAGATTCAAAATGGTCACATTGTCTATCTCAATACTGGCACTGGAACAGGGGGACTGGTTCTCAATCCACGACTTCCAAGATGCTTATTTTCATGTCACTATTCCCCCAGTGCTCAGATGCTTTCTCAGATTTATATTGGTGCGCAACCATTACCAATATAAGGTGTTACCTTTGGCTTCTCTACAGCACCAAACGTTTTTTCAAAAGTGCTGGCCATAGTAGCAGCAGCACATCTGTGCAGGGAAGGACTCACAATATTCCGGTACCTAGATGATGATTTAGTATGGGCACACAGCCAACTGTTAGCTATTCAAACGACCCAATGAATGATGTCACTGTTTCAAAACCTAGAACTCAGGATAACAATTGAAAAGTCCATTTTAAACCCAGCACAACAATTGGAATTCATAGGATCAGACCTGAACTCAATAACAGCCAGGGCATCATTACCAGTGGCCAGGTTCCATGCCATAATAGATCTAACGCTCTTGATAAGAAACAGCCCAACATTAACTGTATGCACAGGTTTACAATTGCTGAGGCATATGGCAGCCACTATCTTTGTGGTCCAACATGCACGGCTACACATGTGCTGCCTACAGAGATGGGTATCAACCACTGACAAAACCACACAAGCACTGTTTAAACAGAACACTGATGCCAAATAAGATCAAAGAATCATTACTATGTTGGATTCGACTGGCCAATACGATGACTGGAATCCTGTTTTCTCAACCACCAACCTTGGTTATGAATACCACAGATGTATCCCTGCTAGGCTGGGGAGTACATCTATGGAACCCTACGATACAGGGCTGGTTGTCAAAAACTAAAACGAGTTTACATATAAATCTCTTAGAACTACACATAATTTGCAACGTGTGCTACCACTTTTTTCCACTGATAAAGAACAAGATGATAAAGATAATGGCAGACAACATTGCATTCATGTTTTTACATAAATCGACAAAGAGGAGCAAGATCCCATTCCCTATGCACTGAAGCAATAAAACTGGGTGCATTCAACACAACATCAATATATCAGCGGCGTACTTAGTGGGATGGCAGAACACCACTGCAGATTCCCTCAGTAGACAATTCCTCCAAAACCACAACTGGGAATTAAAACAATGCAGTTCTGAAAAAAGTTTTTGACAATGGGTTCATCCATCAACCTCTTTGCTATAATGCTTAATCACAAATGCCCCCTTTTCTGCTAAAGGGCAGGAATGGGAAGGGGATCAATGGGGGATGTGTTTCTTCTATATTGGAGCAAATACCTTCTTTATGCATTCCCACTCATTCTGCTGATACTCAGTCATCCACAAAATATGTATGGAGAGGGTGACAGTGATGATAGCTCCCACATGGCCCATCCAAATCTGGTATTCCTACCTACTTCAGATGTCGATGTACGCACTGATCATCCTCCTTCCTCTCAACGATCTCCTATCCCAGGCCTGTGTCCCCCTCCCCCTCCCCTTTTTCCCTGGAGAACCCAGCAAATCCTCCTTCAACCCCGGCTCTGTGATAGACTGCCTGCCTGTTTGCTTGCCCGCCCTGCCAAGGGCCGGGGCAATAGACTGCTTGTTTGCCCACCCTGCCAAGGGCCGGGGCAATAGACTGCTTGTGACTAATCCCCCGTTTGTCTCAGGAAGGTGCAGGGACCTTCCACAACGGCTGGGCCCCAGGAAGGGCCGCCGCGACCGGCGCGGCATACCCGCCGGCCTACACTCCTCAATGGGACTTGAACCTTGTTCTTTCTGTGCTCACTAAACTTCCCTTTGAACCAGGGCTTAAATTCTTATAGCGAATTTCCTGTAGCCCTCCGCATCCCACCCCCACAATATGCTATAAAAACTCCAGGGGAGTTGAAAATATTTACCAGAGTTCCACTTCGGACAGCTCCAGCTGAATTTAAGCCCTGATTTGAACCATTAGCTACAGGTTCCGTGTCTCTCCTATCCACAAAGGTTGCATTCCTGGTAGCTATCATCTCAGCCAGGAGAGTGGGTGAGCTTGGAGTACTGATGGCAAAATCCTCCTTACACCATATTCCACAGAGACAAGGTTTCATTACATCTGTACTTTAAATTTACTCCCATAGTATTTTCAGAGTTTCACCGGAACCAGTCTGATTAGCTTCCAGTGTTATTTCCAAACCACATGCATCTTCAGGAGAAAGGAGGCTTCATTCCCTCAATTTACGATGGGTTTTTAGCCTTTTATCTACAAATAACAAAACCAATTAGAAATCTCCCAGGCTGTCAGTCGTGGTAGCGGAAAGCATTTTGGTCTCAAAGAATCTCAAAATGTATCTCAGGCTGTATTTTGCTGTGTTATCAATCTTTCCTTCAAGCATTCCATCAAGAAGTACCTCTACTTGATATTTGCAAAGCAGCTACTTGAAGTTCCATCAACATGTTGGCGAGGCATCATGTTTAGGACAGGTTGCCTCCGCTGATGCATCCCTTGGAATGGCAGTCCTTTGTTCTGCTCTGCCATCTATGTCTTTGATCCCTTCTCCTATTTTGAATACTATTTGCACTTACGCACAGTGTACTTCACATAGGAACCAGTACTCAAAGAAAAAGAGGAAGTTACTTACCTTCTTAACTGGAGGTCCTTCAAGATGTGTGGTACTGCTCTGTATTCCACTACCCATCCTCCTTCCCCTCCGCTCTGAATCATCTTTTGCAATAGAGAAGGAATTGGAGGGGCAGTTGGTCCGCCCCACCTATTATCTCTTCGGTTGGAGTCACAAAGAGAGTGAGGGCATACGTGTAGGCTGATGAACACTGCTTTCAAAATTCTTCAGCTCTGCGTACCTCACAGTGGAATACAGATAGGGACCACACACCTTGATGAACCTCCATTTATGAAGGTAAGTAGTTTCCTCTTATATCCCTATAACCAAGAGGCAGAAATCTTGTCAAGTGTTATGCCCTTTTAATATTGAAAATGTACAGTAGTGCTACATGAAGACGTGGGTTATATGGGAGGATATTTTGTGTACAGTTTAATACATTTTGGATTTGGTCAGATCATTTGGTGAGGGTGAAATTCACCCAGGCTGTGGAAGTTACAAACATTAATATTACATTGTGCACATGTAGGATCTGATGCTGCAGTCCCCTTGTGTGCAGAACTCAAGTTGATCTCAGGATGGCTGTTGGGTCAGGTCTCATTACTGCTGATCTTTATTTATATGTCTTGTGCTACTGTCTAGGATCCCAGTCACAAACCACAGCCCCATTGTGCTAGGTGCTGACCAAACACAAAACACAAGGATTGGTCCAAGGAGCTGACAATTTAAGTAGGATGGTTTTGTGCCATTAACATTTCTTTGTAGATTTTATTTTTTCATTGATTAAATACACATTTATGAATTCCCTATAATTGTTACAAAACTTGATTACATGTTTCAACTTTTGTAGAATAAAATATAACTTAATTTGTAAATAATTCGTTGATCATGCTGACAGCTCTCTGTAAATAATAGATAATCTCATTTTGGGCCAAAGAGGTATTATCCGACATCCTTACTTTATCCTAGCCTCAGTAGAAGGTTTTTGGCCACTCCTGGATTAACTTCAGGGAAATTAATGGTGAATTGCTACTGTTGTACAGCTAAATGCACCAGAAGGGTTTTATGCCTTTCTCTGAATTATCTGGATTTTGTCAGAAACATGATATTGGGCCAGATGGACCATTGATCTGTTCCAGTATGGCAATTCCTGTGGGGAAGTAAATTGGCAGATGGCATGTCTTCATTCTGTTTATCAATATTGTGCCTTTGTGAACATAGCTATGAAATTGCCCAGGTTTGTACATGTCCTAATTGAGCAGTTTTCAAGCTAAAAGTTAAGTCAACGCAATAATCACAAAAATGACTTCTTGGTTGAAATGTTATTACTTTATTCTAGTTTCTGTTACAACCAACTTTATTAGATTCTGAGGAAGGGAGGGGTGTTTATAATAAAAATTTGTTCCATGTTTGTGGGAATTAGATCATGAAAGTACATGTACTTTTCACGTTATTCTGCTGTTTACTAATCCTGAGCTAATAAACATCCAAGAATGAATAAATGGTGCAGTATCTCTGTATGTTTGTATATGAAATACTGTTATACATCATGTTTTTTTCCTCTTTCTGTGGAGATAGACTGAGATGTAGTCTCATGGTCAGACCACAGGATTGGGACTCACTCCTGTTTTTCTAATTTCATCTCTGACATGGACTCACTCTGTAACCTTAGATAAATGACTTAATCCCTCTTGCATGAATTTCCCTGCTTGGCAGATGAAGATGATAATAGTGATTGACCTCACAAAAGTATGGTGAGGACTAATTAGTTAATGTCTGTGACAAAAGTTGTATTTGAGATGTATATTATTATTTTATTTGGACTGTAAACTCTTTAGGGCAGAGACCATCTTTCCTTGTGTGCACAGTGCCTAGCACCATGGGGTCTGGTCCTTGCTTGGGATCAATAAGTACTATTGTAATATAAATCCAGATAAATAATATGTATTACTCTGATACCAGTGAGTCCATGGTTACCATTCAAGAATTCACCAATACTTAAATTGCTATGTTGTGTCACAGTGCATCTGTTCTTAATTAGAATTACTACGTGTAATCCATGCTGTGGAAAAATCCCTTCTTATCAAATTTTGCCTTGACTTCAGGGTTATTGATACCCCATGAAAAGCTGGGAGGAGGCGGAGGAGGGTGTTGATGAGGAGGAGGATTTGTGCTTTAGTACCTAAATGAGAGTTGACTTCCATGCTCATGGGTTTGTTTTTTTAATCTACATAAAAAGAATACATTTGGATTGAGCCTTTTGGCTTTTTCATCCATCCTTTCACTGCATTCCATTTTTCAGTTTTCCTCAAGAAATAACTGCAGGATTCCAAAGTGTGCCCCTTTGCCCCACTCTCTCTCCTCTGTAGCCTTCCACTCCTTATTGTGCAGCAGCGGGCCACTATACCAGACAACCTTTCTTACATTTTGTTGCCTGCTATAAAGCTGCAAAAAACACTAAATTTGCCCAATAAACCAGAGGGTGGCTGAATGTGGTTACTGTGGTAGAGTATGTCTGCCTTTATCAGGATACAGTAAAAGCCAAGCCGTTATATGTTGTTGATGATCTACAACTATGACAAATCAGTGACGATATAGGGATGTATGATTTTTCCATGATTTCAGGAAGCATATGTAGCTCCTATCTTACCCAAAGCTATCAGCTTCCAGTGCTGGACACAATGTTTGTGAGAAAGAAACATCGTGGGAAAGATTTTGGGTTAATGATGTTGGAGGATTTTGTGGATTCCTTTACTGAAGATGCACTTGGTCTTCGCTACCCACTGTCATCTTTCATATACACCGGTAAGCTCAGCAATTTTTTTCCAGTCTTCTCCACTGTTGCTTATTTCCAGATAAATACTCCCATCTCAATTCAACATGGCAGAGATTAAATTTCTTAAAGTTCTTGACAAACTTTAAATTTAAATAAATATGAAATATGCTGCTATTCAATTAACCTTAAAAAATCAGGTTGAGAATGTGCATGCTGCTTTATTTTCTTGTGATCCTTGAATTTCTGTTGGCTAATATTATATCCTGTTGCTACATGTACACTCTCATTTTCTGTGACAATAAACAGAATGCATCCACGTGGTTTGCCTGGTTCTGCTTTGATCTGCTCTGACTTCTAGAACTTGAACTGTAGTCAAGCTGAGATTTGATTTTTTTAAGGGTCACTAGTGAGAGGGGGAGAGAGTACGTTTTTGAGCTGTGCCTGTCTGTAGACATCAGCAAAATCCTGCTCTCTCTGACTCTGCTACTTTTGGAATTGCACAGATGCACTTGTTTTGGGCAGAGCTCTTTCAGCCAAGTCCATAATGCTTTTTCCCTTCGGTTTTAAAAGTAACAACCGAGATTAGTTTAATTGTAACATTAGTTGGCATTAAATAAATGGGTTGAGGGGTTGTCTCTCAAGTTCTGGCTTGTTGAGATCTTGCCACAGAGGTGACAAGAATCCAAACTAGTGGCATAACTGAAGTGTTCACATGTGAGGTACAAATATTGACAAGCTCTGAGGGCAGATATTACCCCAGAACGTGTGTGGAGTATGGAAAGAAGGTCACTGGTTCCTGAAACTGTGGTATGTCCCAAAGCCACAATATGAAGGCAATTTAATACAATATGGAGGATTTTCTTGCACTCGTCCAAATGAAGCATACTGGCTGTCAGAGTCCTCTCTGCTGCCAGAGACAATTTCCAGGGATGATGGTACAGGATCCAGAATACACACTGTCTTCTGCCCCCTGCCTTACCTGCAGAAATGAGCCTTTAGGAAAGGGCCAATCTACAGGGCCTGCACTGGAAATAGTAGCTGATTACTTTGAAGAGGACAAACACTGGCAGGAATGGTGACAGGTCCCCACCTGTTGCTGGTAGCAGCTCCCCCTCAGCTTTTTGGTTAATGCTAGTAAGGTACTCAGTGAGAGCGATAGGGGTCGTATAAATGGGTATTTGCTAGCATTCTTTTTCTCTGAATGTGGGTGATACCTGCTGTGGTGTGCGTCCCTCCCAGTGCATGCTGTGGTCGAGTTGTGTGGAAGGTGATGTCTGGTTTAAATCAGATGATGACATATTCACCAACAGGATTTTAAATGGAGCGGGAGGGAAATACCAAAGGTTAATGGTGAGTGTGTTGTAATAAACAGTGCCAAAGCTAATTCCTCGGCATTCCCACAAAGTAATTTACATGGAAGCCATTGGCAGCACTGGTTGGCAGAATCTGTTGGCTGCATGCACTATTCAGGAGCATTTCCCTGATAGGTAGACAACTTTAAATCTATGTTCAGTTTAAAACTCTCTAGAAACAAATAGCCTTGTAACTGTCACGTAAAGTGACAGGCAATATAGTAAAGTTGGGTTCAAGGATTCTTTTTATTGCGGAAGGAATCTTTCCTTTGACTTTGGAGTCACAAACTGGCACAATAAGTAACTATTCTGTAACATCCAAAAGTGCTTCCTAGAAAATAGGGAGGCAGGGGGAGAACTACAGCCCTACCACCTTAGGCTTACAATCTAAATTTAAGACATTGTACAATGATGGAAGATGCTAAATAAAAGGAAGGGACTGGGATCTAGAAGGATGAGAAATGTTACCATATAGTTACTCAGGTTAGATGTGTGCACATCTTGGTGGCTCAGTTCCTTTTTGTTTGTGATATGATAAATATGATAAAGTAGAAGGTCAGATTATCATTGACTCCATAGGATAGTGTTTGAATAATTTCTTAAAATGAGTTATAGATGTACATACTGTATGGTGTGGTTTTGTTTTGTTTTGTTCAGCTTGTAAGCAATATTTTGAAAAGTATCCAGGGGATCATGATCTTTTATGGGAAGTTGAAGGAGCAGGACACTGGTTCCAGAGAACACCTATTACCAGCGTATTGCAGAGAGAAATGCTCAAAACTATAGGTAAGGATGCGTTGGAAACAGAGCTGGGAAACTATTGAAACTTGAAAAGTAAAGTTACATTGTACTGTGATTTGCTACAATAATTTTTGTAGACAGTTCCTATTATGAACAATCCCCACTGAAGTCATTGGAAAACTCCTGCTAACTTCATTGGTAGTTGGATTTGGGCCCTGTGTGAGTTTACATACAGAGTGGATGATAGGTTATTTAAATTGTATCTGCACTTTTTTTTCCTCTTGAATTTTCTAAGAGCAGGAGCCTCTCAAAAAGAAAATAACAGTTCCCAAACTGAGGAGTGTTTTCTGCAGTCGGCCATGGGAAGTGGCCATGAAATGGGAAGTGAACGGTGCACAGATATTGAAACGCAGCTAAGGGTAGGTACACACACTGCTGTCTGTATACGCAAAAGCCAAGAGTTTTTACAGAATGATATAATTTATATCTTCATATTCTTCTGTCTTTAATTATATGTTCTGTAAAATCTTTTACTGAAGAGAAAGAGATGGGTCTCCATATAGGAAGTTATATATTTTTTAATAATCCATTTCTAAATTTCTAATTAAAGAAAAGCAATGGTTCTGGAGAAACTTTTGGGAAAAATACAGATAAATGCTAGCAAATCATTTATAAAATCCATGAATTTAATAAAAGTGTGTGCCCTCCTTGTCTGATACTCCTGCTTTATCCCCCATTTTCCTGTGCTTCTCTGCCTCAGTAAGTTCTTTTCAGGAATCCACTTAGATTTCCAGTATCTCTTCAATGTTCTCTGGGCCTATGAGCCTGGACTATTGCCTTTCTTTTGAGCCATCCAGTCTGACAAAACCCATGACTTTCAGATAACCGTTAAAGACATCATTGAGGCTTCAATGACAAAGCCAGAAACATACTTATTATGGAATTGTGTTGCAGTTAAGCTAAACCGACATGGGTTTCAGGAGCTATGAAAGACAGACGCTTTTGTTACAGTTGAGTTAATGTTACCTTTCTGAGTGAAGCAGCACCAGCTTGATGCTTACACATTACAGATTCACCTAACATTAATGGAATACTAGGATGCATCTCGTACTATCATTTTTTTCAGCCGACGCCCTCTTCGTATGTCATAGGGTATGAGATGGCTTTTTTAGTGTCTAGTAGCTTTCACAGGTAGATTGTTATAGGTTTGGGGCAGGAAGGTATTTCAACAGATTTCCTCTCGCATCCTGCAGTCTTGGGATGTGTGAATATCTAGGCTATGATACTTCAGGGAGATCTACACTAGAAGCACTACATCAGTGCAGCTGCAGCGTGACTGGTGAAGACGTATGTTGACGGGAGAGTGTCTTCCACCAGTAGAGCACCAGTGTGGACAGCGCTTAGATAGCTGTGACTTGTGTCGCTCAGGAGAGATGTCTTTTTTTCACACCCCTGAGCTATGTAAGTTTAGGTAGACTTAAGCGGTAGTGTAGAACTGCCCTTAGTTAGAAGTGCTGTAGTAACAAACAGTGCAAAGGCAGCATTTCTCTGGCATCAGATGCGTCAGTCTAAGAAGATAAGTGGCCATGAAGGTGCATAATTGCATTGTAGGTGAATATAATGTACAGCCTGCGATCAGTTCCCCCGCAGAAGGAATGCAAGTTCTCTGCACATATTTGAAACCTCAGCCAAATTTCACCCATGTATGGATATGCAGTTGAATATTTTTGTCTGACTATTATGCTGCTGTTAAGAGATGGAAAATACTGAAAGATAAAGCTGCTTGTGTATAGTGAATACTAAGGAATGTTAATAAAGTATGTATTTGTGTTGTACAAACCAGTCAAAACGCACTTGGGAGTACACAGAGTTAACATTAAATTCCTAATACAGTGAGATCCATTCTGTATGTTACCATGGTTCTGTGTTCTCCGCATGGCTCCCAGAATTAGGGCTGGATCCTGCTCTCCTTGAAGCTAGTGGCAAAGCTCCCATTAACTTTAGTTATGCAAGACCAGGGCCTTCGGCACAAAGTCTAAGTACTGAAATCTAAATTTTTGTATTCAGATTAAAATGTAAGGTTCTTGAGCTCATGGTTGAGGTTACCTCCCAAAAGGAAACTGAATGCAAACAATTCAATTGCACTGCTACAGACTGGGAACCGACTGGCTAGGCAGCAGTTCTGCAGAAAAGGACCTGGGGGTTACAGTAGACAAGAAGCTGGATATTTAGTCAATAGTGTGCCCTTATTGCCAAGAAGGCTAGTGGCATATTGGGCTGCATTAGTAGGAGCTTTGCCAGCAGATCGAGGGAAGTGATTATTTCCCTGGGTTTGGCACTGGTGAGGCCACATTTGGAGTACTGTGTCCAGTTTTGGGCTCCCCACTACAGAAAGGATTTGGACAAATTGGAGAGTCCAGCGGAGAGCAACAAAAATGATTAGGGGGTTGGAGCACATGACTTATGAGGAGAGGCTGAGGGAACTAGACTTCTTTAGTCTGCAGAATTGAAAAATGAGGGGAGATTTGATAGCAGCCTTTAACTACATGAAAGGGTGTTCCAAGAAGGATGGAGCTAGGCTGTTCCGAGTGGTGGTAGATGACAGAACTAGGAGCAATGGTTTCAAGTTGCAGTGTGGGATTGGATATTAGGAAAATCTTTTTCACTAAGAGGGTGGTGAAGCACTGGAATGGGTTGCTGAGGGAGGTGGTGAAATCTCCATCCTTCGAGGTTTTTAAGATGCAACTTTGACAAAACCCTGGCTGGGATGATTTAGTTGGGATTGGTCCTGCTTTGAGCAGGGAGTTGGACTAGATGACCTCCTGAGGTCCCTTCCAACCCTAATCTTCTGATTCTATGAAACATATACAATGTTTTCTTCTTGAGTTTGTAAACAGCCTGAAACAATAACTCTGAGAGCTGCCATTCATAACAGTAAGTTTCAACTCTGAAACTTGATTATAATGATTAAAGTGACTCCACTGCTAATCGTTTTAGTAGAAACATCTGATTAATGCACTTATTATAAGGCTGTTGGATGCAGTCATGTATTATGGGGGAAGAAGCAGTGCAGCATTTAGTTACTGTTAAGGTTTGCTGTGGTGATGAATTGGGAATTCAAGCCCTACAAAAAAAGTCACGTCATCTGTGCCCCTGCCCAAAAGTTGGAAGGAAAAAGGAAATGCCTACAATGTCAAAAGTCTCAAATACATTCTGGAGGTCAGAATCCCTAAGCACTCCCATCCCTTCCAAAATACTAGAACCAACTTTCTCCCTGATGACTGCACTATCAATACAAAATTCTGCAGCACACTGAAGACTTATGAGGATTGTAAAATATTGATGTGGAAAAGGTACGTACGTGTACCTATGTATTACATTATCTATCTGTATAAAAACACAAGGAATACTGAAGTGATTGTAACACTAATATATAATTAAACAAACCCCTCAGTTTAAATTTACTTAAAAGTATCTCAAATATCAATGTATTTATTGCAACCCACTGTGTCTTGCAGCAGAAGTCTTTGGAGTTAGGTTGGAGCAGTGCAGATGGACATGGCCTCATTTTAGTGCTAGTTTACCTAAAGCAGATAATGTAGGACAATATCATTACTGATAGCTCTCTTTTAAAAACAAGAAGCTTATATACTCTGAGAAGTGATTGTAAAAACAGATTTGTGGGATTGGATGTTTGTGTCTCAATGATTGCAGATCCAGTTTGGTCATGAATAAAAAGATGACTTGTCTACCTGCTGGCTCTGCAGACTACACCTAGAATTTAAGGCTGATGCTGTTTTACCCAGCTGCCACGTCATCACCAGTAATGAAGATTTGTTATCTTGGTTGATTTTTCTTATGATAATCCCAGGCTAGATGCTTTGGAGTAGTAAAACTGTGTATTTGTCGGTGAGAGTAGATCTGATTCTAAATACCGTTTTTTCACTTGCTCCTTTTTCTGAACGTAGTCACTCTCCCAAAGAGCAACATTGAATTAATATTCCAGAATGTAACTGAGAGTTGGAGATGAAGGCATTTTAGTCAGGAGAATAGAATCTCCAGTGGTTCAGACTTCTAAAGTCCAGCATGTTTTTCTGCTTCAGGTTGATCCTCAAAAAGGCAAAGATACCTTAGATGCCCATGCAAGTACTTCTGAAGGTAAAAATTATGTTGATCATCAATATTAGAGTTCTTACATTTTAGTAGGGTAATGGCCCATTTTCACCATTACCTTTAACTTCTCTGTGCCTTGATTTAGTCATCTGCAAAATGGATAAAATACGAATACCTCTTTTAGAGGAGTTGTGAGACTGAAACAATGTTTGATCTCATTTTGATCTTATTTCAATTAAAAAAAAAAAAAAGCCCACGCTTTTTCAACTAAGCCCAGCATATGCCTACTTCTATGAAATACTGATATTATTCTCTTAGTGTGCAGATCCATTAGGTTTGTGTATTCTTTCATTTACATTGATTTTGCTGTATCTTTAAGAGCTTGATATTACACCTGTTTCCACTCGAACACGAAGCAGTCATTTAAAACGTCCCAGGATAGGAAAGAGAAGCCAGGAATCTGAAACTGAAACTCATTCAGGAGAGGATGAAAACCTTTGGATGTCAGGAAGCAGGTAATATGTCACTTTTAATTTTGCAGTTTCAGTGGTGTCAATGCTGTGGGGTGCCTATTCATGTACCACATGAATAATTTCCTAGCCCATTAGAAAGAAAAATTGATATACCCCTCTCTTCCCCTGCTTTAGTCTGATTTTCTGATTACTTTAAAAACGAAAAATAAAACTTGAGGGAAAAAGCAAGCTGCCAACTCTCCTGTGACCACACCAAAGCAATGATTTTTATTTCCATATAAACTCAGCAGATATTGGGAATGACATGAACAACACTGAGTTGACTAGTTGCACATTAAGCACTTTTTATTGTATTGAAGTCTTGAAGAATCAAAGTTTAAATACACTTTACTGTGACAGTGTTGTCAGGTTTGTGTGGTGTTTGTAAAATGGGAACAGAGATAGCTTTTTGTATTCTGACTTCTATCTTGTATAGTACAAAAACTCTTGAAGGGTCACTGAAACCATGAAACATTGATTGCACAGGCTCACGTGGAGAAGATAAATGTTTGTTTGTTTGTTTGTTTTTTTAAAAAGCAAACACAAATAGTAAAAACATTTAACTGAAATTTGTTATGTTAAATCCTTGGAAAGTACTTGTGTTCAGAGAGAAATCAGCATGGAACACAGAGAGATGCAAAGTCTTTATTGAACTAACACTAAAACTAGCCAGGACTGGGTGAGCTATCCCTTAATAGTCTAACTCTATTGCTATGACAAAAAACTAACCTCTGTTGCTACGGCAACCTAGGTAATTAGGCAAGACACAAAATACATAACAAAATTAAGAGACTTTTACTTTCTAGTTAGGCTCCAAAACTAGTTTGAATTGGTAAAGAAGTATAGACTAATGCAAAGGAAGTTGGTTGTATTCTGTTAGGACAGTAGCTCTAATGGAGGCGAGGGAAACGAGAGGCCAAGTCACTTCATCGTAGTAATTGGAAAGTAGTTTCTGTAAAATATCTGAATTCCTGCAACACATCCATCTGACATTTGTTTTCATGACTTGTTGGGGAAGGATGGGTTTCCTTACTGAAACCTGACCCAGCTCAAAGGACTTAGCACAGCAAGTGACAGTCTGGTGAAACAGAATTAAGTAGCTTCACATGTCCTGCCCTATCTATGGTCTGCTTTTCACTTTCCTTGTGAATTGCTATATGGAACCAAAGAGATATTGTCCTTCTATTATGCACTTCCAGAAATGTGGTGCTGTAAGATATACAGTGTATGGAATATATGAAATTTATTCCTAACCACCAGGTCCACAGATTGGCAATTAGTGCTTCGAGACTTGTAACCGTAGATAATTGGCTGGTTGGATACTTGGGAAGCTGATGACTTTTCTTGAAAATCAGGATATTGGGGTTTGTAGTAAAAATTGCATGGTACCACTGCCCTAATCTACCCTGATAAACTGTGGTGTGTAATTATATAACATTTGTGAAACAACTGTATCCAAGTCAGCTGCACACACTATTGTTTTTCATATATAAAACTTAAGTGCACTTAAAGCTGAAAAATTCCATTATCCTAAAAATAAAAAGTAAACATTTGAGACCTCATTACCTGCTGGATACATCAAAGCTTTCTTTCCAGCCAATCTGCGTGCTGTCTGCTATCTTGAATTCTAATGGTTATACTTTTATAAATCATATGTAGTTAATGATCGTTTTAGTTCTACAAGGTGTGACAGGGCCAGGTCAGATGGCTATGCAAGGGTGCTAGAAGGCATGTATATTAGCCCTAGGCTCAGCAAAGCCTTATTCCCTGGGTGATCCAGCTGGGGCTGCTTTAAGCTGATTAGGCCACTTGGGGCCTATCAAGGAGATTGCCCCAGCTGTTAAAAGCCTTCAGTTCAGGCAGGCAGTTGTGGAGTGAGGAGTTTGGAGTAAGGAGGTGTGGAGTTTGGAGTGCAGAGGGTGGAGTTTACAGTTTGGAGTTTACAGTTTGCAGATTGGAGTTGGCAGTCTGCGGTTTGCAGCCTGCAATCTGCAGGAATTTGGAGTTTCCACGGTTGCTGCCACAACACCAGAGGCAGAGGACCCAGCTGGGGAAGCAGGGAGCAGACCACGGACTGACCCAAGGGAAGGTAGCAGAACTCAGGGCAAGAGCAGGCCCCGTCTCCTCCCTCCCCCTCCAGCTCACCTTCCCCAAGCTGCACCACCCACCGGGCCAGAAGAGCACAGGACCCACGAGGGCGAAGTACATCCCCCCCCCACTCTGTTACACTGGTGTCAGAAGTGGGATTGGCATGCGCAGCAGTTAAAAGGGGGAAAGGCAAGACAAGAAAGGGGGGGGGGCTTCCCTTTTTCTACACCAAAATGGAGGACATAGTAAAGGCTCTCGTACAGGCCACGGCGGCCCAGCAGGAGGCCACCAGGGTCCAGATGGCCACCCAGCAGGAGGCAATGAGGCTCCAACAAGAGACTAATCAGTTGTTGGTCAGCCAGGCCAACCAGGACCGTGCCCTTCTACGTGAGGTAGCCCAGCTGAGGGCCCTGTCTTCCCAAACCCCGGGGTCAGATGGGACACAAACCCTACGGGCCACCAACTATTTGCAGAAAATGACGGTGGGGGACGATGTGGAGGCGTACCTCCTTGCCTTCGAGTGGATCGCTGCCCGGGAGGCTTGGCCCCAGGCTCAGTGGGCTGGAATTCTTGCCCCCTTTTTGTGTGGAGAAGCCCAGAAGGCCTATTACGACTTGCCCACAATAGCTGCGGCAGACTATTCCCAGCTAAAGACAGAGATCCTGGCTCGATCAGGAGTGACGACGGCTGTACGGGCCCAGAGGTACCATGACTGGACGTACCAGGAGGGCAAGGCTCCACGGTCGCAGCTATTTGACCTTGTTCACCTTGCACAGAAGTGGCTGCAGCCAGAGACCCACCGGCCAGAGAAGGTTCTGGAGGTCCTTGTTATCGACCGGTACATGCGGGGATTACCGGCTGACCTCCGGGCGTGGGTGGGGCAGAATGACCCCTCGTCCTACGATGACTTAATTGCACTGGTAGAAAGGCGGGTGACAGCCAGAGGCCTCTCTCGGTCAACCAGGGAGGACCTGATCCGGATCAGACAACCTGCCCCAGTCCCTGGGACCGGAGCCCCCGAGAACACAGGGAAGGCCAGGTGGAGGACTAAGAAAATAGAGAGCCCACTGGAGGCCACCAAAGGACAGGGTGATGTGGGCAGGGAAGATGGAGTCAGGCCCCCTAGCCCTAAGGCCAAAGGGTTGCCTAGGGCCCCCTACCGGTGCTACGCCTGTGGGGAGTGGGGACACATAGCTGCCCAATGTCCCAATGCCGAGGAGCCAATGCAATGTAACGTGGGAACCTGGGCTGGCTCCTGCGGCCTAATCCATCTCGTGGGGGTAGCCCTAACTCCCCATAGGTACACAAGGCTGGTAAAGTTGAACGGTGTGAAGACCCTGGCATTGGTGGACTCCGGGAGCGCCATTACGCTCATTTCGGGGAGGTTTGTGAAGCGCAGCCAATTGGCACAAGCTAGGCGCACAGGGGTAACGTGTCCATGGGGCCGTGAGCTACTACCCCACCATCCCCGTAGACATAGAGGTGCAGGAAGGTGTCACCCGGGTGACTGCAGGAGTAGTTCCCAGGCTCCCCTTTCGAACGGATTGCCATGGACCTAGTGGGTCCTCTGGAGAAAACGGCCAGGGGTCATCAGCACATACTTGTGGTTCTCGACTACGCCACTAGGTACCCCGAGGCTGTCCCCTTGCGAAGCACCACTTCTAAAGTGATCGCTACCGAGCTAGTGAAAATCTTCGCTCAAGTGGGGCTACCCAAGGAGATATTGACGGATCAGGGAACCCCGTTTATGTCAAGAATAATGAAGGACTTGTGCACCCTACTACGAGTACGAGCCTTGCGGACCTCCATCTACCACCCGCAGACGGATGGCCTGTGGAAAGGTTCAACAGGACTCTCAAGGCTATGATAAAAAAGGTGGTAAGCCGGGACGGAAAAGACTGGGACATCTTGTTGCCGTACCTCATGTTCGCCATCCGGGAGGTGCCCCAGGCTTCCACAGGGTTCTCTCCCTTTGAACTACTATATGGACGCCACCCCCGGGGCATTCTGGACATAGCTAAGGAGATCTGGGAAGAGGACCCCACCCTGGGAAGGAATATTATCGATCATGTGCTCCAGATGAGGGACCGGATAGCTCAAGTCACCCCCATTGTACAGGAACATTTAGAAAAGGCCCAGGGGGTCCAGCAAGCCCACTATAATCGCCTGGCCACAGTTTGTCGATTCCAGCCAGGGGACGATACTGGTGCCTACTGCTGAGAGCAAGTTGCTGGCCCAGTGGCAGGGACCCTATGAAGTGGTCGGACCTGTGGGGGAGACCAACTATAAAGTACGACAACCCGGGCGCCGGAAGCAAGAGCAGATCTACCATGTCAACTTATTAAAACCCTGGAGGAACCAAGAGGCATGTTTGGCCTTAACCCAGGAGGTAGCACCACTTGAACAAGTGAAGATATCCCCCGACCTAACCCTGAACCAAAAGGCCGAGGCATCGGAGATGGTAGGCCGATACCAGGATGTCTTTACAATGAGCCCCGGCCGAACGACGGAGGTATCGCACAACATCATCACCAACCCCGGAGCTAGGGTCACGATGAGGTCCTATCGAATACCCGAGGCCAAGAGGCAGGAGATTAAGGATGAGGTGAAAAAGATGTTGCAAATGGGGGTCATAGAGGAATCCCACAGCCAGTGGTGTAGCCCAATAGTGCTAGTACCGAAGCCCAATGGAACTACGAGGTTCTGCAACAACTTCCGTCGACTGAACGAGGTGTCTCAGTTCGATGCATACCCCGTGCCCCGTATAGATGAGCTGGTGGACCGGGTCGGCAAGGCCCGATTCCTGACGACCCTCGATCTGACCAAGGGATATTGGCAAATCCCTCTAGCTAAAGAGGCAAAGGAGAAGACAGTGTTCTCGACCCCAGATGGGTTATTCCAATACACAGTCCTCCCCTTTGGTCTACATCGGGCCCCGGCCACCTTCCAGTGGCTAATGGACAAGCTGTTGCGCCCACATGCCGATTATGCTGCTGCATACTTAGATGATATAATCATTTACACACCTGACTGGGAAACGCATCTAAGGAAGGTGGAGAAGGTATTGGACACTTTGAGGCAGGCTGGCCTCACGGCGAACCCTGCCAAGTGTGCCATTGGTCTAGCAGAGGCCAGATACCTTGGGTACGTCGTGGGGAGGGGCATGGTGAGACCCCAACTCAACAAGTTGGAAGCCATCCAGAAGTGGCCCCGACCAAACCGGAAAAAGCAGGTCCGAGCGTTTTTAGGGGTTGTAGGGTACTACTGGCGATTCATCCCTCATTTTGCCTCCAGAGCCAGCCCCCTGACAGACCTGATAAAGGCCCGGGGACCGGATACGGTGCGATGGACCCCAGCAGCAGAGGAAGCCTTCACAGACCTACGTACGGCTCTCTGCAGTAACCCCATACTCGTCGCCCCCGATTTCACTAAGGAATTTATTCTGCAGACCGACGCCTCAGAAGTGGGGCTGGGTGCGGTACTGTCACAGATGTAGGAGATGAGGAACACCCTATAATGTACCTCAGCCGAAAGCTCCTCCCGAGGGAGCAAAAATATGCGGTTGTGGAGAGGGAGTGCCTAGCAGTCAAATGGGCAATGGAAGCTCTCCGCTCTACCTGCTGGGACATCACTTTACCCTGGTGACTGATCATGCCCTGCTCCAGTGGATGCAACGTAACAAGGAGAAAAACACGCGAGTGACCCGGTGGTTCCTGTCCCTCCAACCGTTCCAGTTCACTATACAACACAGGGCGGGCTGCTGCCATGGGAACGCCGATGGACTGTCCCGGGCTCACTGCATGGCGTCCCAAGTTGCCCAACCCGGTGGGATTGAGCAGGGGGGGAGGATGTGTGACAGGGCCAGGTCAGATGGCTATGCAAGGGTGCTAGAAGGCATGTATATTAGCCCTAGGCTCAGCAAAGCCTTATTCCCTGGGTGATCCAGCTGGGGCTGCTTTAAGCTAATTAGGCCACTTGGGGCCTATCAAGGAGATTGCCCCAGCTGTTAAAAGCCTTCAGTTCAGGCAGGCAGTTGTGGAGTGAGGAGTTTGGAGTAAGGAGGTGTGGAGTTTGGAGTGCAGAGGGTGGAGTTTACAGTTTGGAGTTTACAGTTTGCAGATTGGAGTTGGCAGTCTGCAGTTTGCAGCCTGCAATCTGCAGGAGTTTGGAGTTTCCACGGTTGCTGCCACAACACCAGAGGCAGAGGACCCAGTTGGGGAAGCAGGGAGCGGACCACGGACTGACCCAAGGGAAGGTAGCAGAACTCGGGGGCAGAGCAGGCCCCGTCTCCTCCCTCCCCCTCCAGCTCACCTTCCCCCAGCTGCACCACCGGCCAGGCCGGAAGAGCGCAGGACCAACGAGGGCGGAGTACATCCCCCCCCACTCTGTTACAAAGGGTATTCAAACAATTAAGTCACCTAAGACTGATAGTGGTGTATCTGGGTTGGGAGAAGCTGGGTCTCTTTTCACGGGTTCCAAATTGCTGATAGTTAAAGGATTAGCATTTTGTAATTTCAAAAACTTGAAGCCCTCATGAAGGTATTCCTGATTTCTAGCTTTGAATTCAGTGGATACAAGATAGAGGCCTCTTTAGATATTGCTGCAACAGTCTAGTTGAATAGCTATCTAATTAGGAGATGGCAATCTTTAATATATAATTTTATTCCCACTACTGTATGCTGAACGTGTATTATACTAATGAACATTAATTTACTGTGGAAGAAAGTTCTCATAATTAAGAGTCATTGAGATTAACCTAAAAAAATAACTGTTTTATTTTCTGTTGCAGGTTGGAACCTGTAGCATGTACGTCTGAAAGCTCAGAAGAGTTAGTAGAAGAAACTGAAGAAAATGTAGTTGAAAATGAAGAGGAAACAGTAGCTGAAAATGAGGACCAATCAATATTGGAAACACAAGAGCTTTGTACATCACCACCTGAAAAACAAGATGAGAAAGTGGTAAGATCTGAGAGAGGTTGAGGCTCAGTCCATATAAGACCCAAATGGTGATGGTAGGTTTGAGGCAGTTTTCCAGCCACATCTGAGCAAATGTGGTCCTTGCTACTGTGATATTTGCCTTTGCTATATGAAATTATTGCATGCCCTTTATGTGGGACTACATCTTAAATCCATTTGGAAGATAAAGCTGGTACAGAATTGGGGTCAGGGAAACTTCCTCCATACTTATTGTGAACATTTGAGTCCACAAGAGTTTCTGTAAGGTGAATCCCCAGCTAGTCTGTTAACTCTGGCAGCACAAAGTAGCTAGAGCAAAGGCCAGAATCTGGTCCAGTATCTCTAAAGAAAATTAGATAATCCTCAGGGAACCAATGGCTTGCAGTGTCTCAGTGACTCCTGTACATTTTGAAAATGCTTGCTTTAATTTTTATGCTTTCAAAAAAAGCCAAAAACAATCATAAATACCACTGTTTGCACAACGGTTTTACTCTGTAGCAGCAGTTTTGAAGTTAAAGCTAGAAATAACATCGATGTCTTAATGGAACCTCATACCCTGCTGATTAGTGTCTCTATGAAAAAGTTCTGCCTCTGAATTTGTTACTCAGATGTTTTGAACAGTGGTTATGCCCTATCTTGACTTATCTTCACTTAGGAAACTGAATTGGAACCACTCAATGGTGAGCTAACAGAAGAGACTATCAAAACATCACTCATGACTGAAGAGGAAACAGCTAGTGAAATACTTGATGGTGAATCAAAA
This sequence comes from Mesoclemmys tuberculata, assembly GCA_007922155.1. NCBI lineage: Eukaryota > Metazoa > Chordata > Testudines > Chelidae > Mesoclemmys > Mesoclemmys tuberculata. The sequence continues at coordinate 42,106,102 of ML675629.1, forward strand.
TTACAGTCTGACAATCCAGAAGAAGAATCTTTAACTCTGTTTGTTCCATTAATCCTTGACTCTTCAGCGAAATCTTCTGAAGACACTGCATCAGATAAGGTGAGGGAAGTACAACAAAATGATATTGTAGGTGTTTTTTCTGCAATGGATATATTATACTTATTTATTTAATAGGTATAGGCCATGAATTACTAGCAAAAGCAGTTATCAGCACATATGGCAAAATCCATAAATAAAATACAATGAGACTACTGATTTAGTAATATGCAGTAGCAAGGAACCTGTGCTTATTAAAATTAAGGAAAATGATTTTTTGGTCCAATCTCCCTTAACAGTATTCAGGTACATCTCTCGGGGTATGTCTACACTGCAAAGTGAAGTCGATTTAATTTCAGTTGACGTTCACCTGCCGAACTAACGAAGTTGGTCGGGTGTGATCACACCATGCTCATTGCGTTGGGGGAGTGCGATCCCACCAGCTACGCTTGTATCTCTAAACGGAGCAGTGCACTGTGGGTATCTATCCCACAGTGCAACAAGCTGCAGGGGCTTTTGAGAAGGTCTTCAGCAATGCAATGTTCTCCCTCCTACTTCCCTCCCTTTCCTGATAACAGCAACCCGACGAACACTTTTTTCCATGCCATTTTTCGAAACCCTGGCTCTGCTGCACATACACCATTGCCAGAGAAGCATGGAGCCAGCTCAGCTGTGCACTATCCTTGTGAACATCACAAACACCTCATGACTTATCCTGAAGTATTTCCAAGGCTGAGGAGCTGCAGCATGGAAAATGGCGACGTTACCCAAGCCATCCTGCTACAAGCCATAAAATGAAACAATTTGTGGCTGCTGCTGGCTGTCGCGCAGCAGCTGAACTCGGTGGAGCGCCATTTCTGGTCCTGGGAAACAAGCACTGACTGCTGGGATCACATCTTTATGAAGATCTGGCATGACAAGCAGTGGCTGCAGAACTTTTGGATGAGTAAGATAACTTCCATGGAATATTGCACAGAGCTGTCCGCAGCGCTGAAGCGCAGGAATACTCGATTGAGACCTGCTGTGACAGTGAAGAAGCAAGTGGCCATTGCTCTGTGGAAGCTGACAACCCCAGACTGCTACCAGTCGGTTGGGAATCAGTTTGGAGTCTGTGAATCCAGCATGGAAGCAGCTGTGATTCAAGTGTGTAGGGCCATTAATAGACTTCTGATAAGAAGGGCAGTGAGTTTGGGAAACATGCAAGACATATTGGATGGTTTTGCCATGATGGGGTCCCCTAACTGGGGGGGTCAATAGATGGCTCGCATATCCTTATCTTAGCACCAGGTCACCTTGCCACATACATAAACCGAAGAGGATACTTTCCCCTGGTGTTGCAAGCATTAATGGATCACAGAGGACTCTTCACTGCCATCAGCATGGGGTGGTTTGGAAAGGTGCATGACACGCGCATCTTTAGTAACTCTGGTCTGTTCAGAAATATGCAAGCAGGGACTTTCTTTCCAGACCAAAAAATAGCTATTGGTGATGTTGAAATGCCAATAGTGATACTGGAAGATCCAGCCTACCCCTTGCTCCCATGGCTTATGAAGCTGTGCAGTTCAACAATAGGCTGAACAAGTGTAGAATGGTGGTGGAATGGACCTTTGGATGTTTAAAGGCTCGCTGGAACAGTTTGCTCACTAGGTTAGACCTCAGCGAAACCAATATCCTTTTAGTTATAGCTGCCTGCTGTGCTCCATAATGTGTGAGAGACAAAGGGGGAGAAGTTTCCTTTGAGTTGGGTTATGGCAGCAGATAGGCTGGCCGCAGACTTGAAGCAGCCAGATACCAGTGTAATGTTGAGAGCCCAACAAGGAGCTCTGAGCCTCGGAGGCACTGAAACCCCTCTTTTATAATGAGCAACTGTAATGTGCATCACTTACGTGTGCTGTGCCTTCCCATTCCATCCCACCCTTGCAGCAGTGTCCCTGCACCTTCCTTTCCTCCACCAGCCATCCCCATGCTTGTAATAAAAAAAGAGCACTTCTTTAAAAAAAGTTCACTTTTATTGCAAATCCCTAACAGTGGAGGGAAAGGAAAATAACTGTTAGCAACTATTGTCATGGAGCTGAGAGGGGAGAAAAAAAGGGTGTCTGTTCAAACACCAAAGCCCAGACATTAAAAGATTTTAGAAAAGCCACCTTCTCTTCCTGCTCCCCTCCCCCAGTGTTGAGTGGGGCACATAGTGCACCCTGCCCACCTTCCTCCTAGAATGCTTGGGGGTGAGGGCTTGGGTACTTGTTACTGGCAGTTCTGCTGCTGCTGTTCCTGAAGCTCAACCAGACACCTCAACATGTCTGACTGATCCCTCATTATATGCAGCACCTTATCCTGCATGGTGTGCTCATGCTCCAGGGTTGCTCTCCTGCTGTCCATGCCCAGTTTTTCAGACAGTGAAATTCTCCAGGCTCCTAGCGCTGTGTCAGCAGCCCTGGAGGTGTTAATTGTCTTGTTGAACATGTCATCCTGAATTCTCTTTTTGCGCCTTCTAATCTGTGACAGTCTCTCATCGGGAGTGGAGGATGCTCTGAAGGCCAGGCTTTCCACTGTAAGGCACACAAAGCACAATGTGCCCATTGTTAGTTCATACCATGGATGAAAAGCAAGGTTGCAATGTAAAAATAACTCCCCTTATTATTCTCAAGTGAATGGTAGCACTGAATCGCAATCCCTACCTCTTCCACAGGTCTGTTGGGTGTGCCAGCCATGGTGAGTAAGGGGCTTGTGCCTCCAGTTTTGGGAAATCTGGAGCACAGAATGTGTTGTGGACAAGATAAGACCCCCAATCATCCAGCAACATGATCAGAGAACAGCACTTTGCCTCCCGAAATTTGTTTTTTGAAGGAGGCAGCCCTAGGGAGGAAAGGGGAGGGGGGAATCGCCCAGGAGAAAATACATGATCACCCATTCCCAGATCCCTAACACCCAGAACAGCCTCATGTTGGGGAACATGTGGTTGAGGAACCCAATAAACCATCCTGGTCAGGGGAATCACATGCACTGTTTTTTTGTTTTGTTTTGTTTTTTGTTTTTTTTTGTATGAGCATGGGTATTGTAAACTTGTACCATCTCTCCTAGGTGACCCTATGTGATATTAGTCTCCTGAAGGTAATAAAGATGTAAAGGGAGCAGTTGCTGCAAGCTTATGCACTATGCTGCTATGCTGTGTTCTGTGATGATGCCAGCACATTTAATAACAGAGTAGTGTGGGAAAGTGTCCTATTGTGGTGGAAGAAATAAGGCTGCCCTCTCAAGAAATCTTCTGCAAAGGATTGCAGAAATTTTTCTGGAGATATCCATGGAGAATTCACAGGCCATCCCTGTGCACATAAACAGCAGCAATCCTCTGCATAACTGGAACATCAATAAGGAAGCCCTTCCCCACCACCAGACTTTTCATATTAACCTGAACCCAACAGAGGATGTAATCCCACCACCATGATTTATATTACATACTCACCAGATGTGCCTTCCCCAGCATCTTGGTTGGTCAAGATGCTGTCCTGCGTCCAGCTGGGCTGCTCCAGGATAAAAACCGCTCCTGGCTGTCAGGGAGAATGGATGCCCCACTTGCCTACCTCCCTTTCTCTTCCTCTTCCTCATCCACAGTCTTATCGTCATTGAGCTGGGACTCAGATTCCCCCAAGGTATGAACACTGCATCTGGGGGCAGTGGTGGGGTCACCACTGAGAATCACATGCAGCTCCTCGTAGAAGCAGCATGTCTGGTGATGAACCAGAACGACTGTTCACCTCTCTTGTTTATTGATACGCCTGCCTCAGCTCTCTGATTTTAATGTGGCATTGCTGCATGTCTCTGTTGTGCCCTTTGCTTCTCCAACATGCTCCATGATATCTTTTCGTAGATATCAACGTTTCTTCTGCTGGATCAGAGCTGAGCCTGAACAGACTCTTCTCCCCAAAGACCGAAGGGATCCAACGCCTCAGGTCTACTCCAGGCTGACGCGTGTTTGGGGTGTTCAGTTGCCATGATCAGTTCTGCTGGCGAGCTCTCCACACTGAATTCAAAATTTCCCAGGGCTTGCCCAGAGGGAGGGCTGTTTTCTGTGCATGTGGCCACAGTGCAGCAGAGTTAAAAACAGTGTCCACTGCGGTCACAGCGGAGCATTGTGGGACAGCTCCCAAAGGCCAATGATGTCGATTTACACAATGCTCTGCTTATACTGCCACTCATTCAACCATGCACTTCCGTTTTAGCACTACACCTTCCGTGGAGGTGGTTTTATTAAGTTGATGTTTCCAGCAAGTTAGGCCTGTGGAACGGACCTGGCAGTAGAGACGCATACATTATATGGTCGATGGAAGTCAACCTAATTTCGCAGTGTAGACCAGGCCTAGTATCTTAAGGAAATATAGTCACATTACAAAAGCCATCCCTCTATTGTGGCTAGTAATTTCTCCCAATGCTTAGATTTGATAAAATGAGTAGGACAAAATAAAATATTGCTGGTAAAATATATAAAAAAAGTGTTATTTATTTTGTAATACCATAGCGTCTAAGAGCTCAGTCTGGAGCTAGAACCCCACTGTACTAGATGCTGTTCAAAAACAGAACAAAAAGGTCTCTGCCCCAAAGAGTTTTACAATCTATCTAAAACGAGATGATACAGACAGGAGTACAAGGAAATGAGACAATATTGGTCACCATGATGCAGTGGTCTAAGTACAGCAGCAGCCTAACTGTTGTTTTTTGTTGGCTCTATGGCAAAAGAGTATTAAGGAGAGTTTTCAGATTGGATAATGTAGGTTTGTGGATGTGTATGAGGAGTTCCTCCCAAGAGTGGGGAGCAGCGTGGGAGAAAGCATGAAGATGTTTGTTTGAAAATTGATCAGTGGGTGATAGTGGCTGGCATTATGGGCTGATCAGAGGTGGGAGTCAACCTTTGATACTGAAGGAGAGATGATAGATAGGGTGTGGATAGATCTTGAAGAGCCTTCACAGTGAAAACAAGCAGCTTATGTGTGATACAATGGAGAGGGAGATCCACACTCTAAATGTAAAGGTACAGGTAGTTATAGGCATCATACAGGATGCTAACTATTGGAATGGGTCCAGATAATCAAATGTCCCTATGCTTCCTCTGCACTAATTTGAGAGTGTACCCTATTGTGTCTGAATTATCCTCTGAATTTTTGTATTTCAGAGTTTTGAGAGAACTCAGATAGTGTCAAGGCCATAAGCCAGGAAGCTGGCTTCTGTGAGGGGAAGGAGAGTATTGTTAATGCTGCATCCAGTACTGTAAACTGTTGAGTGCCTCAACTCCCACTGAAAGCTGAGTGCTCATCACCTTGCAGGAGAAGGCCCAGAATCCGCATACCATCTCAAGCACATGTGAATTGTCCCCTTGATTGTTTTGACTCTTATTTTTTCTTCAGGTTATGAACACAACTGATTCAGAAATACTGACAGAGGAAAGTATATCTATGGAAAAAGAGGGCACTGAAGAGGAACAGCAAGCAGCCCAAAGGAAGAAATCATCTGTTGAAAGTGCAGAGACAGTAGCTTCAGTGCCAAAGGAAGAACCATCTGATAACGGCCTTTCAAACTCTGTGGTAACTGAAGCACTAGAAGAACCAGTTTCTGAAAATGTATCGCCCGATGTATCTTCCTCATTGGAAGAGCAACGTGAGGTCACAGGGCATGACTCCCAAGAAGCCCCTGCAGTTCTTGGTCAGAGTTCTTTGATAGTGGTTGAACTTGAGGATGTCTCATTCCAGCAACATTCGGAAGGACAAAAGAACCAATCAGAAGAGCAGTCTGAAGAGTCTTCTGAGCAGATGGATCAGTACACGCAGACAGCAGCAGAGAGAGCTGCTGACAGCAGCTCAGAAGAAGCAGAAATTGAGGTACCAATAGTAGATCGGAGGAACTTACGAAGAAAGGCCAAAGGACACAAAGGACCACCCAAGAAGAAAGGAAAGCCTGCTTAACAATGAAGTCGGTTGTTAATCCAGCTATTTGTAAGTTATTTTGTTTAAAACAATAGGGTATTAAACTGCATGACACACAGGATGCACCTGTATTCTGACGTTCGGGTTGGACTTTGCTTCGGGATTCACCACCTTTCCTCAGCTTTTCTCGAATTTTTAACCACTATACAATGAGCTTCATCAGGGTATGGAAGTAAATGGCCAGTCTCCTCCTTTTATTCAGGATAAATGCTGAATAAATGTAATGGATGTATTAGCAGGGCAATAGCATTTACATTTAAGTTCTTAGAAGAAAACACCACTGTGAAATCTTATACCCATTAACTTCAGTGAGGCCAGGATTTCACACCAGATGTTTATTAAATTGTATTCTCCTCTTGAGAGGAAAAACCCCATATTGACTACCAGAGAACAGAGTAAAGAATATAGGGTATAAATGCTGATCTCAAGATAAAGGGAGCATACACAAAAACTTACTCTGACAATCTAATAGGGCAAAATAACATGCACAGTGTTATGTTTTAAGTAAACTGATTTTCCACACCTGTTGCCCAATACCCTGTTATATGAAAGAAAAACCGCTTCGCTGATCTGAAGCACTGTCAAAACAATGTCTAGCAGTGTACACTTATAATAATGAAGTTTTTTAGTGCAGCATTAATTACACTTATATGGTAAGTTATGTACTTATAGTTTCAAAATTCAGTGTTAAGCACAAGTTTGACAGCATCTTCTTTTACTTGTGTGTTGAGTTGCCCATACATTTACAAAACTGTTTGGACTGCCACTGTAGCTCTCTACACATGTTGGTTTGGTTCTTGATCACTTACCATTGTGTCGCATTGCAAAAAATAGCTTAAAATCACTTTTCAGCTGGAAATGAGATGAATTATAGGGTGGTGACTGGTATCTTCTAAATATTTAGCTGGTACATGCAGTAGCCGTTAGATGTGATGTCTGCCTGGTGCATGACTCCTGTGGGCCCAAAAATTCCAGGTATATTGTAACAGTTCATTAATGTAAAGTAAACATTATTGGAGTTGCAGCAAATGTTCTTGTATGCTAATCTCTTGTCTCTTTGCATAAATAGAGAGAAATGGTTGCAGTTAGAGAAAAAAGTGAAATAACCCTGACTCTGAGGTAATTCCTGGGATAACAGCTTTCCGGTTTGGTACTTCTTGGATAATAATACCCAAGCTTGCAGCATTAAGACACAGTAGGCAGGAAGAAAACCCAGACAATTCACGCATGTTTCTGAATAGTCTTTTACCCCATCTTCAGAGATGCCTCTTAGTCTTAGCACGTATGACTCAAATTGCAATGTCACACATCAATTATATATTTTTAAATTGCCATTTATTTCTGTCCAATAATGAAGCTCTTGCAATAATGGGTAAAAACTCAGGAATAAGTAAGAATAGTGGTGAATGCAGAGAAAGGAAGAAATGTGACTATTTGTACTCTTACATATTTTATAAGATGAGCAAAACTTGGCTCCTAAATGTCTCAAAATTGGAGGTACCTACTTATTTCTCTTAGGATTTATAAATAAAAGGTTCACTTGAATACATCAATTATCTTTTAATTTTTATTCTCTATGAAACAAGTATTAGAATCTGCTTTGATTTTATGGATGTACAATTTAACTTTTTAGATATTTTCTTATCTTATTTAGCTGGTGAAACACCTTGTTCTTTTAACTATTTTCACTCATTTTAAATGAGGGTGCAGGTTTTTTATGGGCTTGTATTGTGTGTGCTCTGGAACTGGGGTGCATAGAATAATTGAGTTATATCTGGATTTCTTAGAATGTTGCACTTAGTTGTAACTTTTCTTGTCAATGTACATTTGTTGTATATGAACATTGTGGATGAGAGGTGTAAGCAAAACTTTTCTTGAGTGTTTATAAATAAATATTCAAGTGAACCGTCAGCCTTTCTAAAACCAATTAAACATTTTCTATAAAGCACACAAGAAAAACCTTCTATTATGTATGAGGTGGCTTCTCTTTTAGTGCTAAGATATGTTGTAATAATAGACAGTTTTTGAAAACACTACTTTTTTGTTGCAAGAGTGGGGCTTCTTGGGGGGCAGTGGGATTGGCCTAAGATGTTTTTCGTGTACAGTAAATCTTAAAAAGTGGAGGATCTGAATGTTGTTAGGCTGTTAGTTACAAAGAGTTAAGCTTTGATAAAGAGTAATGAACTCATGCATACTTCAGTAGATACAAAAATATCTTAAAACTCACTTTCATGAGGAGGAAAATAATCATATTTTCAATTGTGTTAAACAACAGCATTTTTCAGACCATGTATCTTGGCTTGCTGCATTTAAACGTCAGTTCACTTGTGTGGCTTTCCCCCCTATGGATAAACCCAGAACTGGCTTATGCCGATATTTCCTGTGCATTGAAAGTTTAAATTCAAAGTTGTAAAATTAGCACCAATCACTACTTTAACAGTAAAACTCAACTTGACTTCAGTGAATTTCAGTGGCAGCAAGAGCAGTCTTAGGGGTTGAATCTGACCTCACTTAAATTGGTGTAAACTGACTTACTCACTGATGTCCAAAGGAGTTACGCTTCTGTAAAACTAGCATACCTGAGATCAGAATCAGGCCCATGATTATTGGGAAGAACTGAATATGGACAACAAGTGCATAATTAAGAATTCTTACAGCCACTCTGCTGCTAACAGGGAAGTCCCACTTCTTGAGAAGTCATTTGAGCTAACTGTCATATTTGCTTTGTACAAAGTAACTCCTTTGGTATCAGCCATCTTGCAGTGAATGAGATGGTGAAATCAAGCTACTGGCACAAAAGACTTAATTTTCATCACAGTGCTGAAAGTCCAATTGCAACATAGCATAATAGTCTAAAATATACCTTCTGCTATATTATTGTAAAGAGAACATCTCCAACTAAGCATGTCAATGAAAAGAGTTTAACTTCAGGAAATAAAATTATCCTCTTTTAGGATTAACAGAAGTAAAATACTGTCTTTCTTGCTTCAGATTACCATTGAACTGTTAGACACTTTGAGGTCTTACCACACCAGCAATCCAAAATCAGAACAGTGTTTGATTTTATACAGTTTGTAACAAATGTTACTAAAACTTGCTGTGGAACAAAATATATAGACAACTAAAGCAAGCAGTATTATTCTTGAGCCTTATTTAGTCTAGAGCTTAAAGAACATTAATTTATGATCTCAGCCTCACCCTTAGATGATAAACGGTTTTGTATTTAAACCTAACATTTGTTCGTCTTATTGTATTGCTCATTAATTTTCATAAAGATTTGCTTTGTTTCCCACAAATTCATTCTTTTCTTTGTAAAAGCTATGTTCATTTCACGCAGAAATCTTGTTTACTGTTCTCATCCTGTTTCCCAGAGTCCATCACATTAAACTTCTATTCATATCTTCTTTCAGAAATGGAGTTTTACTTTTAGCTTGGTAAATGCTCTGTCCCTTACTCTTTGCTATGTGTTTTTCCCCACCATCATAATATTCCCGGACTTCAGTAATTAGATCTCATTTGCAATGATATCAACACAACTCCATAAGTTATACATATGCAAGCAATAAATAGTCCATGTTTCAGCTTATGTTCTCCATTCTGATAAGTGATACACCATTCTTAAAGTTTATTTACAAGGAGATACATTTTAAATTTATTTTCATAAATGTGGTGTTAAGTGTTTTCTAAACATGTGGTACTATGTTTATAAATCTTATGGAAGATGTACTGCTATTCTGGATTACTGTGTTGTCTTGTTATAGTATTTTTAGCCTTTCCTTTGGTATTGTCTTGATGGCTTTTGAAATGTTTCAAAGTAGTAATTAAACTTATATTTTGTGACTTTTCTTTCCTGGTTTAAGTATTTGAGTCCCCTCTGCTAAACAGCAAACATTTCCGCCCACTAAGGTACAATTTATAGTTCTCCAAATGTCAGTATTTAACTGTTAGCGTTAATCCATAATTTAAATACTACCATGGAACTTTGAAAGCTCACTAACCATAGTATAGAATAAATACATACTAAAATATTTACTCGACTTTTGAAATCTGAACTTTTTACCTAATGAAAAATACTGTTCAATAAGCCCTAGGATTGCAGTCTTAAAATGTGAACTGCAAGACAAAATTTATTTCCCGTCTCCCCCCATTTTATAGTCTCATGTATCTGCATTTAATTTTCTTATTTATTATTTACTTATTAATTATTTACTTTCTGGTGGTTTAAGGTACAAACTAGTAATTTATACAATCAATGCTGGATATTTCATATCTTAAACAGATCTTCCAGAGTTAAAGGTTCTTTAACCTTAAGTTTAAAATAGTAACAAAATACAAATTGCAACATGTGATCCTCCACAGATTGGAGGAACAAAAATGTAAATTGAGAGAAAGTAGAAGTCGCACATCCAGGTCCTAATCCTGCAACGGCATCCATGCAGGTGGACCTCTGTGTGAACCCTCCAGTGAGACCAATGTGTCTCTTCATGATGTTATGAGGACACAATTGCAGGAGCAAGTCCTTACTGGCAGCAACTATATTATGTGGTGGGTTGTGTTTACAGCATGAAAACCAGTTAATACATGTATTTAAGATAGTGGTCTCACAAGTTGGGACCACAATTACATGTAAACATCCTTGTCTAATTGTCCATCACTTTCTGTATGTGAAGATTTAACAAATTCAACTGTCATTTCAGATGGGAAAGTGGGAAGGATTGAGGTCTGTCTACTGTGACAAAATTCTCTTTTCTTTTTCCTTAAGCAAATATTTGGTATACACTATATTTGCTTATGATTCTCATTCAATTCAAATCAGTCACGTTATTTTTGTTCATTCAGTGTATGTGTGTTTGTCTGAAAACTACAGTTATCCAATTAGAAGGCATAGTCTTGGGAAGTACATTGCTCTGACAAGATTTTCCTAAAACAGACTCAAATTCTGGCTTTTAAAAAAAGAAATGCAGTTAAGCAGTTCAGTGCATGAACACAACTTTAGACAGAAGCTTCTTTAGTTAAATTGGTACAAAAAATGCACTTGGCTTGACCCATTTAATGAGTTTCTTGTGGACTTAAGTACCAGTTTTGCAGACACTTGCATTGTCCATGTTCTTCCCTTTGCTTATCAGCAGTCCCATTTGACTGACTGTAGAATATCTTTTGATATATCCACTACCACCAACCCAAAGCATTCAAATAAATGCATGAAGCCCAGAAAAATAATACTTTCAAGAGTGACCACGTTGGCCCAGATCTTCAAAGGTCTTGACATCAATGGAAGTTGAGAGCCTAAATATCTTTGGGTCTCTTGGCCGTTTTCTCTGCAGCTATGAGGTCTAGAACTTTTGTTGTTTCATTTAATTAAAGCTGATTCTCATGTAATCACCTGACTCCAGAAACTGGTGCTTTAAAAATATGGCAGGGGCTTGCAATGTATTTATTATAAAGCCTATTTAAGAGTGGAATTACAGACTGAAGTATGCGTTCAAATATTTGGAGGTTTAGGGCCTTAGTTTATATTCCATTTTGTATGTTGCCTTCTATCACAAAGCTAACTTTGTAACTATACCATTATGAAGCTCGAAATGTGATCATGCAGCATAAGGCAGTGGTAGTGATATATTCTACATGTACAAAAAGTAACTTGTAATTGCCAATTACTTCCTTGTTTGGGACTACCGCTGGCTTCTTAAACCATCAGCATAACATAGCTGATACATATCATTGCTGAGGGCTTCAAGCAAGTATAGATGGTGGTGGTAAATACAAGTTATCTTGTGAGCTGACTGACCTTAAACTGGATATTTATTGGTGGTAGTTGTAGTTTCATGCCATGCCCTGCTTTAAAGAACTTGTTTTTTTTCTAACTTCTCATGTAATAGGTCATCCAACCCAACAAGCTGATGGAAGATAAGGCAGCAAGTAATTGCATTTTCAGCATATCTGACTATTCATTACAGTCAAACTTAATAAGGAAAACCTGTACAGTCTGGGTGATTGTAATAGAATGAACATAGGTTATTTTTGGGAGAGGTGGGGAAGGGGAAACAAAACTTTGACTGTATCATACCTCCAGTAAGAGAGAAGCCAGGAATCAGTAGATGTCTAGTACACTGCTTACAAGTGTAATGGGGTAGTAGTAACTGCATCAACAAGTATCATTAAAATGTTTTTTTTCAATTTCAAAACAAATTGTCTAATTTAACTTCATCATAGTGTATGCATTAGCCATGTCCTCTAACAAACATGAAGCCTGATTGAGTCTTCTTTTATGTCTGACTGATCATATGCTAAAATTATGTACCTCTAAAAATTAAGCCACTTACTCTGAGTAATTCAAGCCCTTTGTCACTTAGTGTAAAGGGTCTACGTTTCCAATTGTTAACTATATTTCAACATATACAAAAAAGGTAGGGAAGTTAGTTTTAATAACTCATTGCATAACTAGTAACTACAAATAGTCTAGGAGTTTTCCTACCACTTGTTGATACATTCATGATCTCCCCCCAGTATTACAGCAGGAATCTTATTTTGAAAGTTTAATTGCATTCTGTATAAATTAAGTGTATAATCAAAGGTTAATTCAAGGGTCATTTGAACTAATTTGAATTTAAGAATAATCCCTGCATTTACACATTCACTAGAGAATTTACTTTAATACATTTGTTTTTAAAAAGTAAGTTAAGGATAATTGATTTTACTGTAGATATGAGCTAGTATTTTCTTTCACCCCCAGGAAACTCAGTAGATGCTATATACACACCTTAAGTAGATGCTGCCATCTATCAGGAAACAAAGAAATCTACAAATGCAGACTCTTCAGTATTCTCTACTTCCTTGCCTGGAAGCATAAAGCTGTGCTGTCAGGCACTACTTCTTTCTCTATTGCGGCTGAAATTTGGGGACATGGAGTGGGAGGAGTGATGAAGACAATAAGTTCATACAAAGGTAAAAGGCATGTCTGTCTTTAACCTTTGTATGAACTTATTGATTGCATCCATGCATCAAAAGTGTGAGGTGATGAAAAAAAAAACCTTTTCCAAGTATATAGACTTCCAGACAGCTAATGCTTGCAAGTCAGACCTTTTCCCCTTCTAACTGCAATTCTGACCCCAGCAGGATGCTGAGAGGCAAGTACCAAAATATTGGTACAACTTCTGCACAGATATCACTATGCAACTAGGTCCCTCCCTTCTCCCAGCTGTACTGCTTCTTCCATTTCTCCAGATGGACGTGGGAACCTGTGGAGTTTGGGGGTACACTTCTCCTCTTTATCAGCTTTTCCCACAAGCTGGTAAGCTTAAGTCAGCTAGATATGACAGAACAGGCCCTGTGTGCTGTGCTGTTTCTGACAATCAGCAATATTTGCTGGGATGTCATCAACTTGATCTTTCTTCTCTGTATCTGTTTCCTCTTTTCTATCCACTTTTAGGACCCCAATTTAGCATGCTCCCATGGGAATGACTGCCTTCTTATTTCCCACTGTCAAGAACCTCAGTTGATTTTTCTGCCACAGGTAGCAATTCTAAAATGATTCCTGCATTGAAAGGGACAGTTGCTATCTCTCTGCAATTAGTTACAGAAACAACTTCAGGAAAAATATAACTGTCCCAACAAAACAAACAAAATTGGAAAACTGATTGACTTTATTCTGTAACGTTCAAAGGAACAAACAGTTTGTATACCATTGGGCTTCCATATTTGTAAGATTTTCAGGAACTTGATTGTTTATAAATTCTTTGACCTTCTCTTGGATTCAAGTTTGACACTTGATTTGTTGGAAGCTGAAGGTCTTAAAATTCCTTGCAAACTTCTTGATTTACTTTCCTTGAGTCTGTAAGAGTCCATGTGCAATATTTATTAAGACCTCATTCAAACAAGTAGGACTGCATTAATGCAGCCATCATTTTCTGGATTGTTGGTTACCTGTGCATATTTCCCTGAAGAAATAAAAAGAAAAATTTTGGAATAAAGTGTCATTTTCCAACAGCTTCTGCTACTACAGAAAATAAACTAAATACTGAAAGACAATCAAATTAAGTTTATTCACCTTTAAAAGTCCCCTCCACCAATTCCACCCTGTATAGTCTAGTGGACTCCCACTCCAAAACACAAACTGCAATATTAAAACTGCATTTTGATATTAATATAATCATTCTTAAACAAAATTAGATTTCAATTTAGCAACAACATTTTTCAGCTTATTTATAAATGCAGCCTCCAGAGCTCTGAGTGTATGATGATGTTTAGACTAATGGTTCTCTACCACGGATACACACACCCTTCGGAGTACACAGAGGTCTTCTCTGGGGTACATCACCTCATCTAGATAGTTGCCTACTTTTACATAGAAAGCACTAGTGAAGTCAGTACAAACTAAAATTTCATACAACGACTTGTGTATACTGCTCTATATACTATACACTGACATTTAAGTACAATATTTATATTCCAATTGATTTTTTTATAACTATGGTAAAAATGAGAAAGTAAGCAATTTTTCATTAATAGCGTGCTATGACACTTTTGTATTTTTGTCTGATTTTCTAAGTTTTAGTGAGGTGAAACGTGGGGGTACACAAAACAAATCAGACTCCTGAAAGGGAGTGGTACAGTAGTCTGAAAAGGTTGAGAGCGACTGGGTTAGACCCAAAAAATAGCTGTTTATTCACCCTAAAAAAAAAAAAGTTGTCTCTAACCAGCCCAGTCTTGAGTTTAAGAATTTGTTAATTGTAATGACTTCAACTGCTAGAAACAGTAGTCCTGATCCTGCAAACATTTATGCACATGCTTGAAACAAAAACTACTCACAGTGCGTATCTACTTAAGTCTTTGCAGGATTGAGGCTACTAGTTAATGTCAGCCACAGAAAAGCAAATGTTCAACTTAGGTAAGGAAGTAATTTTCAACTATTTTGTGTATTGCTGATTTTGGGCTCTTAAATAATTTGACATTTAAAAAGGTGTACTGAAAGCCTGACTAACATGCTTAGAATATAACAAATAAGACTCAAGTCTCTTTATTCTCTCAAAATTCTACACTAGTTATAGAATACACCTGATAAATACTTGTTGGATACTTACCCCAGATAACTTTGCCCCCTTGTGTCACAAGTCCAAGCTCACTCACATTCACCTCAATGACAGTACCTTTGGTAATTACACCCAAAGTTGTGTACAGAGGGGAAGAAGGATTCTTCTTTACACCAAGGATCGGTAGACAAAAAGTAGCTTTAAGTTCAGGATGTGTTACATGAGCCTTCTTGAAACGTAAGCCCTGTTATATAAACATAAAACCATTACTAAAAAAAAGTTGACCAACTAACACCATTTCCATAATTTCCTGTATTTTAAGGAATTACAGTGAGAAATGATTGAAGTGATTTGATTTTTTTTAGTCACCTATCAGTTGTAAAATGTCAGATTTGTTCAATCCCGATAAATGATCAAATTAGACAATTCTCCAGAGACTATTTAGATTTGTACATTTTTAGTATGCATCATTTAAAAATTAATATGGGAAGGAGAATACTTGGTGCATATCGTTTCTGCATGTTGAAGAAATCAGGAGCTAATGGTAAAGTATTTCACATTCTTCTTGTTTTTTAGGCTCAAGTTCTTCATGTCTAAGCATCCCTTGTAAAACTTAAATGCAGCCATTCCTCCTATCCAGAAATCACACCACACTTTACAAAAAAGAGGTAAGTAACAATAACATATTTACAGAAAACTGAGGCACTGAGTGGTGAAGTGACTTGCCCATGGTCACCCAGAAGGCCAGTGGTAGAGCTGGGAATAGAGTCCAAGTCTCAGTCTTGTGCCCTATTCACTGAGCCATTGCCTCCCTGAAAGAACTCAGGGGTCTCTTCATACATCAGATTTCAGTTCTTCTACTTTTACCTACTAACTTCTCAGAAGTTGCCACAGAATAGTATAGAAACATCATTACAGAAAAAGAGGCCGATCACAAGACCCTTTTATCACAGCAAGGGAATAACAGTTAAGCATTAGAACAGACTTCCAAGGGAGGTTTTGGAATCCTCATCACTGGAGGTTTTAAAACTGGTTAAACAAACTTGTCAGGGATGATCTAGGTTTACTTGGTCCTGCTTCAGTGCCGAGGTCTGGACTAGAAAATCTCAAGATCCCTTCCAGACTTATATTTCTATGATTTAGGCTTCTACAAGGAAACAACAAGAAAAGTTACTGGTTTATGACAGTTCAACCTTAACTCTGGATTATCACTAAGGTTGAGTCCGCCATGGATTCCAGGATTTTTTGTGACCTCTGTGACTTCAGGGCATCAGCTGTCAGTCCCAGATAGCAGGGATCAGGCTTTAGCCCTGCACTGCAGCTCCAGCCCTAGCAGGGGCTCAGGCTTCAATGAATTCTAGTTTATTACTCATACTCTAACTTTTTCTAAAAATAACCATGACAAAATCTTAACCTTAATGATCACCAAAGTATATTTCCTAACTGGAGAGAGGCACTGTTGACAAATATTACTATGTACTGACTCAGTGCTACAAAGGTGCTCTAAACTGTATTTTTGTACAAGTAACTTACCATTGGTCGAATAAATCGTTCATATTTAGGTGGTTTTCGAGTAAAGCCATCCCCAACGAAGCAGACTTTGGTAACCATCCTCTTCCAGGCCTTCTTTTTTCTCTTTCCTGTATGAATCACCTTTAAAACTTCTGTTTCTCCCTGTGCACGGACTTTTGGCACAGGAACCTCCCATTTCCCCTACAAAGAAGGGCCAGTAGCATTATTAAAGTGTTAAGTGGAAGGGAAGAGAAACCAAAGAATAAAACAGTTCTGCAAGGGGAAATTATAGTTCCCCCTTTTTATACAACTACAGTGTAGCAACACCTAAACAGTATTATAATAGAGACATTTATAAAAGACACTGACAATCATTCTGACAAAATGGGGACAATTAGCAATAGAGAATACACTATTGTCTCAATCTGAATTCTTTATATCTGTTACACTATATATAGTTGCTGTTCTTTTTTTGGCAATTTTTTAAATGCAAGAATCAACATTACTGAATGTTCTTCCTCCCCATATTCTGTTAAAGTGATGTTGATATAATACTGTTGCTAAATGTCATGAAAGCTAGTTACTGTATATACTTAACTGTTTTTTTGACTTAGCTCTGTCATTAAGAGTTTTTAGAGGTACCAATATACTGGGTTTACATTTACTGCAAAAAAAAAGTGCTTAACATGATGCCAATCAAACCTGCAGAACTATTCAGACTCTGCCTCCAGATTGCAAGTAAAGTCAGCATGAATACTGTGAATGGTCATTAAACAAAGCCTCGATATAGCAATTATCTGAGTTTTTTTTATTGTTACTTACAGCTTTTTCTTTTCGTTTCTGTTTGATCATGTTGGAGAGGACTTTAGCTCGGGACTGGCCCTCTCGATCCAGCAGGTATGCTGGTATAGCTCCTTGTGGGGTTTTCTCATCGTTCTTTTGCTTTGTGTTTCTCTTTTCGTGCATCTTAATGCTAGAAGGCAAAAAAGAGTAGTCAGAAAAACATCCTCAGGGTGTACAATCATATTGACCTTTCACCATAAGCCCTATATTTGCTAAGAGGCTCTCTTTTAAAGAGAAGTTATTTCCAACTGCAGGAAATGACCAAAATTGACTATACACAAAATGCTGTCAAATGGACAAGCTATGTAAACCAAAATATTTGTCGTCTTATTAATTCAGTTATAAGTAGTTGTGGATGTTATCTGCAAAAATATTGGGTAAAAGTTTCAAATGGAAGTGTGATTTTTAAGTTGACACGTTTTTTTTAAAATAAGAAATTACCATGCTAAAGATCCAACTAATATGGTGTAAATGGCAGTGCTTTTTCTGTTAGTTTACAAAAAGGCAACAGATATATATCTGAATGAATATGGGAATCATGGCAAGCCCTTAAACGCATTCCCTTATATTGTTTCCCCCGCTAGCCTGGTAAATCAGTGTTTAGATGCCAGAAGCAGTGCCAGTGTTTAATATTCATCACTGGTAGTGCTTCTAGTGCTAGATGCGAGGGTCACTGCTAGCATCTAATGGTAGGAACACTTTAGATAGGGGAGAGTTAGGAGAAATATTTTAATTATAACACAATCATGATTTATTCCTGCAAATCATATACATTTTTCAAGTTTTAGTACACAATTTAAACAGGCCTCTTCTATGGACAGCTTAATAATTCATAACTACATCAATATCTAGTCCCAACCTTAAAATATCAGGAGAGCTCAACAAAGTCAAGGAAAAATGAATACGCACGTCTTTTTCATTTGTATCTTCTCAGCATGGCGCTGCTTATGGTAGAGTTTGGCCTTCAGCCCAATCAATTTCTTGGCTTTCTTTGATCGTTCATGAACCTCACGGCCCTCCTTCTTCCTCTTCTTCTCATGGTAATCCAAGCGATAACCATATCGCTTGCGATGTAACTCTATGTAATCGTTCTGTGGCTGTATACGCAAGGAGATGTTTTTGTTAAGTTAGTAAAGTGTGACAAGAAGCTTTTTGCACAATATACTCAGTTTTCCTCTTATCTGCATAGTGTGTACCAGAGAGATGACATTCACCACCAAGGAATACTCCTTGGAAATGTCTGACGCTTCCAACAGTTTTGGAATCAGTTAAGTGATATGGTCAATTAATAATGGACTTATAACAGCACTGTACAACAGTTGTACAATAGTCACTATACATACAAAAATTACTTTATCACAAATTTGAAAGAAAAAGACTAAGGGTATGTCTAAACTGCCAGTGGCAAAGTCACTGCCGTCAGATCAATCTTTCTGGATCAATTGAGCAGTTGGTGTAGACCTGCTCAATCAATCAGGAAGTCGACAGAATAAAACCACCCCTTCAAGTGGCACAGTGCAGTGAAGACAAAGTGCCTAAGGGAAGCACAGCAGTCGATGGGAGTTATGCAAGCTACTCTGTGTAGCTTGCATAACTCCTGTTGACTGCCGTGAATCTCCAGGTGAGTGTAGACCAGGGCTAAATGGCAGAGGGGAGTCCTGCAGTATTCTGGATAGACTACACATGGAGGTTTTAAAGCCCACCCATACCTCATTCCTGAGGTCAGCTTAGTGTTAAACAAAAACATAACTCAATCCTCCATATTAGCTGTTTTCTGAAGCTTGACTGGTTCCAGAGTTTCCATGCAGGACCTGCCTCTCTCTTCCAGAGACATACAGCAGATATTCCCAGGTTTAATTGTTTACTATTTTTACTCTTCCAGGGAAATCAGTCCCTCTGTGCATTAGCTCCCATTACAAAAAGTATATTTCCCTACCTCAGCTGTGCCGATAAACAGAGTTAAGGGTGTGAGGCACTCATGCTATGGTTATGGGGGTCACACATACAATCGATAACAAGTAAATAGGCCAGCCCCTCACATCCTGTTTGCAATTAATGAGAAGTACCTGCTACCATAATTTTAATTACTGTGCAACTTTGGGAGGTTCATGCTCCCACCTTCAGGTGGACTCAAAAGAGAAGTCCTGTATCCCTGTACTGGCTCCCAGCTCCTATGTAACATAGGCCCATTACAGCGAATTCCCCCTCCTCCACCCCCCAGTCCTTTCCAGTGATTTCGTTTAACCCCAGAGGAAGGCCGTGGCATGGTGACGGTGATAAGCAGTGAAGTTGCAGTTTAGATTTACAAGCTCAGAAGTCCTCCGACGTGCCCACTGTCTAAATCTCCGGCTGCCTGCAGCTCACGCCGTCGGCGCCTGGCCGCTTAGGAGACAGCTAGAAAACATTTCCCTTTCCCAGCGGGACAGGGTCAGGGGGCCGGTTTGCAGGAACGGGGTCAGGGCGGTGCGTGGCAGGGGCCCTCCCAGCGCACACGGAGGCACCAGCTGGCTCGGGGCTGGCCCGGAGATGGAGGCCACCCGCTGTGGGAGCGTGGGGCGCAAGCCGCCTCCCAACGAGTGTCCGCTAGGGCAGGGCTGGGCAGCGGGGAAGGGAAAAGGGGGCACCGGGAAGCCCAGGCTGCTGCTCTTTCGTGCCCCGGGAGCCGGGCCGGCCTGTCTCCTAGGAAAAGACTCCCGGGCCAGGCCGGCTCTGCAGCCCCTGAGGGCAAGTGGGCGCGGGCCCCGCCCATTCTCTCAGCGGAGTCGCTCTTCACCCCTCCCAGCGCCTCTTAGCTCTCAAGCCGCCCCTCCCCCCTCACCATGGCGGCCTAGCGCGAGGGGCTCGGCTCGGCAGTTGGTGTCTCGCGCTCGAGTCTGAGCCGGCACGGTCCGGTCCCGGCGCCGCACGCGAAGGAAAAGGCGGTGGTGCGTCCGGGAAACTTCTCCGGGCAGAACCACTTCCGGCCCCAGCACGTTCGTCCCGCCTCTAGCAAGCGACAGGCACGCGCCCGTTTCGCCTGTCCTGAAGCCCTTCCCTTCCTCGCCACTCGCCCCGGGAAAATCCTGAATCATAAGCCGGCAGCTGACTCGCCAGCCTAGCAGGAACCTCCTTGCCGGGGACCGGAACCCGGGAAGAGGGGTCGGTACGTCTGGCCGGGAGGGCGAGAAAGGGCACCGTGACGCGGGGGAGGAAGCGGAAAGAAGCCGCACGGGGCTGTGAGAGGAGGGGGCAGGGCCAGACCCTCCTGGGAGTTCGCCCCCCGCCCGCGCGGGGATACCGGGTACCGCGGGCGAGGCGGTCCCCTCCGCACCGACAGCGGGGCCTGAGCGGGCTCCGTCTTCGCGGGCCGGGCCGGGCCGGCGTGGGCGAGGCGCCTCTGGGAGCTGGTGTCCTGGCTGCGGCCGGTGAGTGGCGGCCGAGCCGGGCGCGGAGCCCTGACCTGGGACCGGGGGTGACCTGCAGAGGCCGGGGGTGCCGGGCGCAGCCCCTCGTCCCGGATCCCTGCCAGCGGGGGCTCGTTATTGAGGGAGTTTTCTGAGCGGCTCCTCGCTAATGGCGGGATCTCCCTGCGCCCCGGGAATCCAGCCCTGACGCTTAGCCTAGCGCTTTACCCACACAGCCAGCCTGCCTGCCGGCCGCCTGGCGTTGGTGCTGTAACAGGCTGATGTTTGTCACTGCAGCCAGCGCTGTCCTTACAGAGACAATTCTATAGATTGCTAAATCGGGGAGACATCTAATGTAAAAAGATAATGTACACAGAACCTTAGAAGGTGAGGGTTGGAAGGGACCTTAGGAGGTCATCTAGTCCAACCCCCTGATCAAAGCAGGGCCAACCCCAACTAAACCATCCCAGCCAGGGCTTTGTCATGCTGTACCTTAAAATCCGTTTAAGGATGGAGATTCCACCACCTCCCTAGGTAACTCTTCACTACTGTCCTAGTGAAAATTCCACCGTCTCCCTGGGTAGTGCTTCACCATCTTCCTAGTGAAAAAGCTTTTCCTAATATCCAACCCAGACCTCCCTTACTGCAACTTGAGACCATTGCTCCTTGTTCTGTCTTCTACTAACATTGAAAACAGTCTAGGTCCATCCTCCCTGGAACCCCCTTTCAGGTAGTAAAAGGCTGCTATCAAGTCCCCCCTCATTCTTCTCGTCTGCAGACTAAATACACCTAGTTCCCTCTGTCTTTCCTTATAAGTCATGTGTTCTAGCTCCCTAATCATTTTTGTTGTCCTACACTGGACTCTTTCCGGTTTATCCACATCCTTTCTGTAGTGGAGGGCCCAAAACAACACAG
The DNA here is from genome assembly GCA_007922155.1 of Mesoclemmys tuberculata. NCBI lineage: Eukaryota > Metazoa > Chordata > Testudines > Chelidae > Mesoclemmys > Mesoclemmys tuberculata. The sequence goes on from ML675629.1 coordinate 42,127,795, forward strand.
TATTCCAAATGTGGCCTCACCAGTGCCAAATAGAGGGGAATAAACACTTCCTTTGATTTGCTGGCAGCGCTCCTACTAATGCAGAGCAAAATGCCATTAACCTTCTTGGCAGTAAGAGCACACTGCTGACTCTCAACCAACATCTTGTCCACTGTAACCCCCAGTCCTTTTCTGCCAAACTGCTGCCTACCCAGTTGGTCCTCACTCTGTAACAGTGCATGGGATTCTTCCATCCTAAGTGCAGGACTCTGCACTTGTCCTTCTTGAACCTCATCAGATTTCTTTTGGCCCAGTCCTTCAATTTGTCTAGGTCACTCTGTATCCTATCCCTGCCCTCCAGTGTAGCTACCACTCCTCCTAGTTTAGTGTCATCTGCAAACTTGCTGAGGGTGCAGTCCACCTCATCCTCCAGATCATTAATGAAGATGTTGAACAAAACCAGCCCTAGGGCCACTGACCCCTGGGGCACTCTGCTTGTTACCGGCTGCTAACTAGACATCAAGATGTTGATCACTACCTGTTGAACCTGATGATCTAGCCAGCTTTCTGTCCACCTTATAGTCCATTCATTCAACCCATACTTCTTTAACTTGCTGATAAGAATACTGTGGGAGATCATATAAAAAGCTTTGCTAAAGTCAAGGTATATCATATCCACCTCTTTCCCCACATCCACAGAGTCAGTCATCTCATCATAGAAGGCAATCAAGTTGGTTAGACATGGCTTGCCCTTGGTGAATCCATGCTGACTGTTCCTGATCACCTTCCTCTCTTCCAAATGCCTCAAAATGAATTCCATGAGGACCTGCTCCATGATTTTTCCAGGGACTGAGATGAGGCTGACCAGTCTGTAGTTCCCCAGAAACTACATGGAACTACATAGAAAGCTTTATGCTGACAATTTGTTTTGTGGTAGTGTACAAGGGTGCCAGTCTGCATTAGGGCCCTGTTTTGATGTTTGCACTACAAACCTTTCTGTGAAAATCTCACAGCATTGTGATCTGCATGGATGGACTCCTGCGCTTGCATGGATTGCAATGCATGATTAAGGCCTAAATAAAGATGACCTATCTGGAGGACATGGAGAGGAGGGGAAGTAACAGTAATGGGAAAATAAGGTTATATAGATTTGCTGTGTGTTTAATTTCAAGTTTTAATTCAAACTTTTTTACATTTGTTAATCAGAAGATGTTGGAATTAGTAATGATACATGACAATATTTATATGGGAGACCGCTAGACACTGATTTAACCAAAAATTCTTTTATTAAGTCGAAAGTCAAATGATATTTTATACAATTGCACTAAACATGCCTAATAGCCCAGAAATAAGCAGTCACTACATCCAGTACAGTAACAGTTTCAATAAGCTTGTGATAAAAATACTTACAAATAGGCCACATCTAGAGAAAACGGTCTTATACCAGCATGCATCAGTCTGACAAAGAACTTTCAGATTTATAGCTTGCTTTGCTTCACCTTCAGCTAACCAGTTTGAAGAAGTTTATTCTTGCTTCCTTTCTTTCTTACCTTGTCTCCTCCTGCCTCCTTGCTTACCAGCAGAGCAGGGGGAAGGTTTGTTCCTGTTTCTTTAAAGACAGTTTTTCTTTGTCTTGTTACTGCAGCCCTTTATTTTATTATATACTTTTTGAATCCTTCCCACACTACAAGTAAGAAGTAATACTATTTATTATTCTCACAGCCTTCTGTTACTTGTTGATTGGTGTCTTTTCCTTACTAGCCACAAACCATAAAGCAAATATATTATTTTCTTAACCAAATTTAGGCCTTGTCTACACTAGAAAAATAAGTCGACCTAACATAGTGCCTCACCAGGAGCACTTCCACTGATCTGAGAAGGAGGGTGTGGGGAGCTGAGAGCCTGGTTCCCCAACAGGCTTCCGGTGGGCTACCCCCCCATGCTCCGCTGGGAGCCAGCCCCAGGCTTCTTCCCTCCCCATTTCCCACCAGGAGCTGGGGGAAGCTGCCTGGTCCCCCTTTCAGTTCCTAGGGGGAAGCTGCCCGGGGCTTCTTGCCTCTTGGGACTGGGCTTTAGTTGCCTCGGCTTCTTGCCCTGCTCCCTCTGGGCAGCCATGTCCATTTCATGGCTGAGCCATGAAATAGACAAGGCTGCCCCTGCTCCCTGTGGCAAATGGGTGGAGAAGCGCTTGGGCTTCTCGCAGTCGCCCAGGCTTCTCACTCTGCTCCCAGTCCAGAGACCAGCTGCTTAACTCTCTGGGGGTGAAGGGGAAGGCTTTGTTGACAGCCCCCCAGCCAGTGTAAGGGACACAGTATCTACATTGACACTGTGTCACCCTAACTAAGCTGACAGAAGCCCTGTGCCTCTCTGTGTGGTTTTATTATGTTGGCATAGCAGGGGAGTTACATTGGTGGGAGGAGCATTTTAGTCCATACACCTCCACCATTTTGTCCACAAAAGCTGACTTTTGTGGACAAAACTCTCTAATGTAGACCAGCCCTTAAGCTAATGTTAATTCTTTTAATTTCATAATTATCTTGATAGGTGAGAAACAAAAATATAGTATGATCTAGAGTGTGTGCAGCATATCTTAAGCATCTGGATGAGATAAAAAATTGAGGGATTGCACAGTTCATAAGCCCAGTAATATTTTAGGTATTAGCCATGGGAGTTCTTACAGTGCTACTAGCTGTTGTAATAACACTGTGGATCCCAGTAGAGAGAGGCAAAATCTATATACCAGTTTGTCTAACCTAGAAGAAGAGGAGATGACTTATTTTTTCCATTCTTCTTTCTGCCCCTACTTCTCCTCAGCAAACTGCAGAATTGAGTATGGGCAATTGTTGCTATTTTGCTGGGAAGGATTCTGCCTTCCTCTAACCAATCTCCAGTTGCCATGTGAAGGAGGTAAAGTGGGCCACATGTGACATGACGACATTTCATTTCTCTGGTTGAGCTCCCAAGTACACCTTAAGACAGGGCTCGACAAACCCTGGGCACCAGGTCACCATGGTGCCTAGAAATTTAAATCTGATGCCTAGAATTTCTCCACGGGGAGCAGCTGCCGCATACCGACTAGGGCAACACTGCACCCATGTGGCTGGGATGGGGAGCGCTGCAGCTTCCATGCTCCAGCTAGGGCACCCTGCCTCTGAGCCCATGTTGTGGGGAGGGCCGGGTGGGGAGAGCATCTGCCAGGCTCCGGCCAGGGCGATCCGCCACTGGGCCCACATTGTCTGGCTCCTTAATTTTTGGGCTGGCTTCTGACTCTGAGGCAACTTTGTCAAGCCCTGCCTTAAGATCAGCAAAAACCTGTGCCTTTGGGCCATGCTCCTTTTTAGAATTGTTTCGTGTTGACTGATAGTCAGTGAGTCATGCAACAACTTGTCTTGTGCACCGGGATCTTGAGTCACTGAGTATTCCCTTGAGTCTAATTGCTATGTAATGGATTTGTGCTGTTTAACACTTGAACAGGTATTCTGCCGTTTCCTCCTTGGAATTAGAGGCATAAAGTACAGCTTCTGGACCTTAGTCCTAAGGTCCAGGAGTTTCAGTGGCCATTTGGCCTGCATGTGGCCAGTGCCTTTAAATTGAATACTTTAATGATTACAAAGTAAGTACTAGCAAATTTTTCTTCTTAGAAAGGTGCTTTACACTGTTTTGTAGATGTACATGTAAATCAATTTTAACATCTGTTGGCATTACTGTATGTTTCTAATAAAATATGGCCCAATCCAGTTCCCATTTAGGCCACTGAGAGTTTTCCCATTGACTAGAATGCAAACAGTTCAGATACTTCATTTGGATCATGATCTTTTTGTACAATATTTGCTTATATTGACAGGGTGCAGCTGTAGACAGCAGAGCAATAATGTTGAGAGCGACAAGGAAATTTTCAATGAATGTCCTGAAAGCATCACGTTTCTGCAATGAGGTAAGTTTTTCTCAGATTTTTATTTGCCAGTGAGCAGTTGCTCAATATTTTCTTTTAAGCAAAATGGGATACTCTAGGCCAATCTGAATAAATATAAATATTTTAATGTCTGGAATGATGCTTAATGTGTATTTTGTTTCAAATATCAAAATAGGTTTTATTTTATAGTTTGTGGGGAAGCTCAGAAATAGGTAGGAGGGTTTTTGTGTGTATATCTTTACCTCAGTAAAGGGCAGTTTCTGTACATTTTTTAGTTTATACATGTAATTCCAGTGAGGTCCAGTGTATCATTTTGCCTCACTCCTTGTATGTGTTTAAATACAGTTGTTACTGACAGTTTGTATTGATTTCAGTATAGTTTTTGACTTTGACTTGTACTTTCATTAGGCTTTATAAATTCCATTGGATTTGGTTTTGGTCTTTGACTCTTGCGAGTAATGCTGAGATGCCTGCAAGTGTCCAAAATATCATTGTTCAGAATAGCTCACATGATGTGTAATCAGATTATTCACACATCTGGTGATGCAGATATCATTATTATTCATTTTAGGAGAAGAATAGTGTAAGAAATTACTGCAGTGTGCAAGAAGTATTTCTTCAAAGTAACTACTTTTTAATATTTTTTTCTTTAAAGTGTATACATTGGAAGGGGACAAGAACGATGGTTGTAAAAAGACTAAAATCACAAGATGGTCATCAAAGAAATTACAGCTTTCCACCAGGTAATACTTTAAATTGTTTTTGAATGTTCTTAATTTATCTGTAGTAGAAAGAAAATAGAAGACAGTTTTTTCTAAATGATACTTTCTTATAATCTTATAGTTTTAAAACCTTTGTGGGTAACATTTGGTATGTCAGGAATTAAAAGAGCAGAGTAGAGAAGAGGCTGAAGGACAGAGCCATGAGTCATTGCATAGCACAGGGCGTAAGAGGCAAATGTAAACCTGGTAGCAAAAATAAAAAAAGAAACTGTTTATGCATTTAAGAATCAGATGATGAGTGAGGTATTCTGGAGACCTGGCCTTTTGGCTTGTACTACAGAGAAGATAGAATGGCTGGTAATACCAAAATCTGCCTGGAGCATGTAGCATGTGATGAGAGATAGGGATCTTGGTCAGAGAGAAAGAGAAGCTTAGCTCCTTGAAGGACAGTTTCATTATTGAATCTTTGTTAAAAGGGAACTGGTCAGAAAATTTCTGTGAAAACAAAAATTAATTTAAGTTTGCTGCTAAATGGGAAGTTTATATCTAGTGAGGTCCTGCAGTGATCTTTCCTGGGTCAAGTACTATTCAATATTTTCATTAAGGACTTGGGTAACGGATGGAGAGTATGCTTCTAAAATTTGCAGGTGACAAGCATTTTGGATACAAGAGTAGAATTCAAAATGATCTTGACAAATTGGAGTATTGGTCAGAAATCAACAGGATGAAATTCACCAAAGACAAGTGCAAGGTAGTACTCTCAGGAAGGAGAAATCAAACTTACAACTACAAAATGGGGAATAACTGGCTAGGCACTAATACTGCTGGCAAGGATCTGGGGGTTATAGTGAATCACAGACTGAGTATAAGACAACAGGGTGATGTAGTTGCAAAAGAAGCAATACGCTCTGGGATGTATTAAAGGGGTGTCATATATAAGACAAAGTAGGTAACTGTCTTGCTCTGCTCAGCAGTGGTGAGGCCTCAACTGGTGAACTGTGTCCAGTTCTGAGTGCCACCCTTTCAAAAAGGTGTGCACAGATTGGAGAGAGCCACAAAATGATAAAAGGTTTAAAAAACCTGACCTACGAGTAAAGGTTAAAAATGCTGGCTTTGTTTAGTCGTGAGTTAAGAAGACTGAGGGAGAATCTTATAACAGTCTTCAAAAATGTTAACGACTGTTATAAAGAGGATGGTAATTAATTGTTCTCCATGTCTGCTGAAGGTATGACAGGAAGTAATGGGTTTAATCTGCAGCAAGGGAGATTTAGGTTAGATATTAGGAAAATCTTTCTTACTATAAGGATCGTTAAGCACTGAAAGGCTTCCCAAGGGAGATTGTGGAATCCCCATCACTGGAGGTTTGACAGGTTGGACACACCTGTTTGGGATGATCTATGTTTACTTCGTCCCACCTCTCAGTGCACGGTGCTGAATTAGATGATGTCTCAAGATCCCTTTCAGTTCTACATTTCTATGATTCTGTGAATAATGGATGGATTTTTTTTCCTGTTTTCTGAATAATTTAGTTAAATCAGACTGAAAACAATTGTGGAAGTTGTTTTGGGAGAGGTTTGGAAAGAAGACCACTTTTTCCAGAACCTTATTGGTAAAAATGGAGAGGGGAGGCAATAACTGATCTTGGAAACAGATGAGGTTGATTACTTTAATGCACCATACTTAGTCTCTTCAAAGTGAAGAACACTCCTTTTAGAGGTTTGGTTGGATTCAGAGAACAGAGTTTTATCATGGGCTGTAGTTCTGTGCATAGTTTATTATATAATTTTTTTACATGCATTTATTTTGTAAAAATTGAAAGGTTCACTGAGAATTTAAGTTTTGACCATTGTTTTTTTTTCCTGCAATAGAAGATGTCAAATCTTTGCGTTCAATCATTACCCCTCCTATATCTAAGTAAGTACTGCTTATTTAATTTCTGTATGTAAGCAATAGATATTATGATGGTCTGTGTGGCAAAAGAACCATAGAATACGGTAGTGACCACTGCTTAAATCTGTTCATATTCTAAATTGCAGTTGAAAACTATTCTTTTTGTTCTTTTAATGGGGAATTGGGAATAAATATTAGGAATAAATGTAAGGAGGCAGAAACTAAGGAAGCAGGTGGCGGGTGTCTGACTGGGAGAATTGAAGCCTTTCCATTGACTTCAATGAGCCCTGGATTTGAATCCTCAGTGAAAAGGTTAATATATATATTGATTGACTTCCAATCTGTTCTGATCTTGGTAGCATTGATTGCCAGTGAGAACCCTGTGGCATGAAGTCTAGCTCTCTGTTCTCTCATTCCAGTGCTTGATATCTGAATATAAACTGTAGTACAAACATGTGTTCTTTGAATTTAATCATTTTAGTATTGTGCCCGTTTGTATGGAAAATGGTGGTTAGTGGTGATGTGGAAGAAAGCCCAGGGCTGTGGTTCTATCATATTTTAACATCAAAATATTACAAGTATACAAACTACAGTTATGCACTAACCACATCATTTGTGCAATGATGGGGGTAGGGGTGAAGTCTACCTGTGACTGTTGATCATGAAGTCATTTAATTGATCAGAATGACAGTTGTTTTTCTGTTCAGCAATGTTACATTACATTAAATGCCTTTGCTTGTTGTATGCAGGATTCGTAACATTGGCATCATGGCTCATATTGATGCAGGGAAAACTACAACCACAGAGAGAATGTTATACTATTCTGGATACACAAGAGCACTGGGAGGTTAGAATTGCTGTTTTTATTTGAGTGGCTTTGAGAAACGTAGCAAAAATTAATATAAAATTAGAGCTGTCTTATGGAATAGGTTTTATAAAATCGGTCATTTCTATGTTACACTGAAATGCAATGAAAGTACAATGCATATTCCATTATGCAGAACAATGTATAACATGTTTTTTTATATGATCTGTGGAATTCTAGGACATGTCAGTGTCAATATTTAGACTACATATAAACACATTTTAGGCAGTAAGAATCTTGACAGGTTCTCAGTTTTTAATTCTTAAACAGCTTTTAATTGGGTTACCTTCAAATTTCAGGATTCCCCTGGTTTATGTATTGTTCACAGAATGTTCTATCCAAACTCAGCCAGAAATGCTGAGTGCTTTTGCTCCAGCACACCATGTAACAGGGAGAGAGTGGCAATAAAAAATCCCTAAAAGCCCAATATCTGTCCAGGGAATGATTTTCCTGGCACAGAAACTGAAACCAAAACTTTCAGGCTGCCTTCTTTGTAAGCCTGGACATAGGGGGCATGTTGAAGGTGAAGCTGCAACAAAGATTCTGGGCAGCACCTGTTGGCCCTAGGGCAACCCAGGGAAGCTGTTTAGATAGGCCCGCAAGGCCAAGGTTGGGGTGGCATAAATCTGATTACCTTAATCTCCTATTCCACTGGGTTGTGAGTTCTGTGCTGCACCTATTAACAGGCATGTCACAGAATCTCATCCATTGATGCTACAAAAATAAAGCAGCCATGAACGTTAAACAAGTGGGATCTCTTGAGTGGCCTAACATTCTGATCATTTGTTTGGGAAAGAAGTGCTGCCACTGTAACGGTAACAGTATTTACCAAAAAAGCGCCTTTACTATTTATTTTACTGTTTTAAAATGTATATTAATCAAGCTCCATATAATAAATGCTCCCAGTGATATTCGTTTTGTAATAATGCCTTCTCTTCACAGTTTACATTTTGTCTTTATATTTACATTTTTGCAGAAGTTTAGTCTTCAGTAGCAAAAAGCAGTGTTGGCAGCAGCACTTCACAATGCTTTTCCTCCCTGTGTTGGTTGAGAATTTATCAAGTATTCCACCAAAAATACAGTCGGAATTTTAAAATTAGGATGCTGAATTCTCTTTCCTCTTCATTTAGACAAGTGTCTGAGGTCAGCGTTATGAGTGGGGTCACCTAGTTAATTATAAACTAGCTGGTGTTCAGCCTGAGAAACTAAGTATAAAATAAATTAACATTTAGGAGAAAGACTAAGGATATCTGTGTTAAAGTATTTTGGCCTGTTACTGCTGGAAGCATTTTGTATTAGTATGTCAAAGAAGCATTAGTATGTCAGAGAAGCAAATGCAAGAAAGGCTGAATACATGCAATGGGACAAAGTCCCTGGTCCTGAATTCCCAATGTAGCAAGAAGCTGAACTAGCTGGCTCTACACCACCTCTTTTCCTGGCCTTGGCATAGGCAGTAGTAGGCATCCTTTGGTCTTCAGAGACCATAGGTGTGAATCTCTGAGAGGTAAAAAATTTGTTCAGTTGTTTTTATGGTAGCCGTGGCTATGGCTGAAGAGACCCACTCGAGAGAGACAATCTCTGCTGCATTTGTCACATTTAAAGATGGTGTTTTGACCCTTTGGGCTCTGTCTTCTGTGAACTCTTTCTCCTCTGCTAAGCTGGACTGCTTCCTCTCATAGCTTTGAAGGCCTTTATTGAGCTCTTGTTTCCAAAGGCTGCGGTCCTGAGTGTGATCTTCACAGTTATCCATATCCATGGATACTGCATAGGCCAGTGGTTCCCAATCTTTTTGGCTCAAGGGCCACAAATATCATTTTTACAACCCTGAAGGGGTATATAACCAGCATATCAACTCATACAAAATATTGATGTATACACCATTAAGGACTGCAAATCACTACCTATACAACGTAAACATTTGGATGCTACTGTGCTCATTTTTACATTCGCTATTTTATGCCTACAAATTACTTACAATATGTCATGCTCACAGACAAAGCACTAGTGTAGATGAATGGCTGTCATTACATACTGAAGCACATGGCCTGGCAGCTAAGTCACAGTGGGTGGCCTGCTAAGTACAGGCCAATCCAGAAGGCACTGATTTTTAGAGCCTTGCCCCGTCCTCAAGCGTGGTGGGTCCTCCCACAGCCCCCCGCCTCCGCACTGCAGCCTCCTTGCTGATCTTGCGTCATCCTGGCTGCAGCAGGGAAACCACACACGTTCTGTAGACCCGTGCACTCCACCTGTGTCCCTAGGCAGTGACTTCAGCAGGGACCCCAGCACCTAGGGACCCAGGCAGAGTGCTTTGCCATGTTCCCTGCTATAGCCGGGGGAGAGGAGCGCTGACCTCCTGTCCCCTTGGGTGCAGTA
>ML675629.1:42137546-42301003 GCA_007922155.1 Mesoclemmys tuberculata
GAACGTGTTGGGGGCTATCTGCCACCACAACTTAGAGTAGCTCGGAGACTGTTTTAAAGTTACATGGGAGTGGGGGGAGCCACACACCAGCCCATATCAATCCTCAGGACTGAGAGAGTGAACAGAAAGTCGGCATAAGTACATCTTTGCCTCCCCTTTCTCCCTTCTCCTCCTTCCAGTGGTTGCATTCAGCAGAATTCTACCACAGCTGACGATTCAGCCATGAGTGGGGAGGTGGGTTTTATTTTATTTTTTTCAGAGCATTTTGTTTTTAAAAAGGAGATTTTAGTTATCAGCTGGCATTGCCAATAGCCTTATCAGTCTATTCCTTGGATCAGAAAAAAATGTCATGGCTTGGAAGAATACACAGTAGATAAGTCTAGGAGAAATAATCATCATCTTTACTTCCGTCCAAGGCAGATAATTCAAAATGTAAAGTTGTGACCAAACTGAAATAGTTATATGTTCATATGGATTAGATGTTGATGATGGGGACACAGTGACGGATTTCATGGTACAAGAGCGAGAACGTGGCATTACCATTCAATCTGCTGCTGTTACTTTTGATTGGAACGGCTATAGAATCAACCTGATTGACACACCAGGTACAGTATTTTGAGTATGTTCTATCAGGCTTTCTCCTGTTGGTGGTGGGGAGGAATGGCTGGGCTCAGAAGCTTAGAAAGTGAATCTTGGTTTTAAAGTTTTGTGTAATCTCAGAGGGTTCAGTTGGTTGGATGTTGGACCCAACTGTTGCTGTGGTTTTATAGAGACCAGGTTAAAGAATATTTAGATAAGTTAGATGTATTCAAATCAGAGCCTGACAAAATTCACCCTAGGATACCTAAGGAATTGGTTGAAACAATTTTGGAACCATTAGCGATTATCTTTGAGAACTCATGGAAGTACAGGTGAGATCCCGCAGGAGTGGAGAAGAGCCAACATATAGTACCTATCTTTTAAAAAGGGGCACAAAGAAGACCTGGGAAATTACAGATCAATCAGCCTGACTTTGATATCTGGAAAAATACGGAGCAAATTATAAAATAGTCAATTTGTTAGCACTTAGATAATGGACTAATAAGCAGTGGTCAACGTGGCTTTGTCAAAACAAATGATGCCAAACCAACCTAATTTCCTTATTTGACAGGATTACTGACTTAGTGGATGAGGGAAAGCAGTAGTTGTGATTGTATCTTGATTTTTAGTAAGCTTTTGGCACAGTCGCACATGACAGTCTCATAAGCAAACTAGGAAAAAATTGTTTACATGAATTATAAGAAGAGGTGTATAAACTGGTTGAAAGACCATACTTAGATTAGTTATCAATAGGTTTGCTGTCAAACTGTGAGGATGTATCTAGTGGGTCCTGCACTAATTAGTTGTGGGTCCAGTACTATTCAAGAGGGGTTACAAGCACATTAGAGGGTGGGATTAGAATTCAAAACAATTTTGACAAGCTGAAAAGCAGATCTGAAATCAGAAGATGACATTCAATTAAGATAAGTGCTACACTGAAAAAGGAAAAATTCAAATGTACAACTACAAAATGAGGAACAACTGGAAGGCGAGTAATACTGCTGAAAAGGATTTGGGTGTCATAGTGGATGACTAATTGAATATAAACCAACATATGACACAGTTGCAAAAAAGGCTACTATTCTCAGGTGAATTAATAGGAATGTCCTATGTGAGATGGGAGGTAATTGTCCTGATCTACTTGGAACTGATGATGCCTCAACTGGAATACTGTGTCCAGTTCTGGTTTCCATACTTCAAAAAAGATGTGGACAAATTGGAGAGAGTCCACAGGGGAGCTAAAAAAAGATACAAGATTCAGAAAAACGTGATTTATGAGGAAAGGTAAAAAATATGGGTATGATTAGTTTGAGAAAGTACTGAAATAGGTTACCATGGGAGTTTGTGGAATCCCCATTGAAGGTTTTTAGGAACAGTTTAGAAAAACACCTGTGTGGGGTGGTCTGAGTGTACTTGGTTCTGCCTCAGCACATGGCATGATGACCTCTCAAGGTCCTTTCCAGCCCTTCATTTCTTATGATTCTGTAGTGAGTATATGTGAGCCCATGTCACTGGATGTGTGCAATTTTATAAACTTAAAGAAATGTTGCCATTCTAACAGGGTGAAAAAAAATGTTAGATCTAACTTACTACTTTTATCTCTTTGAAATCATTTAGGTCATGTGGACTTTACATTGGAAGTTGAACGTTCCCTGAGAGTGTTGGATGGTGCAGTGGCTGTATTTGATGCTTCAGCTGGTGTGGAGGTAAATATTATTCACTTGCAGAGATGATTTTGCCATATGTAATGACTTAAAATAGGCTGAGGTAATTTCCTGTGAGACCCTGTTCTGTGTTATTGCTGTTCATGTTCTGATGGTTTTGATCAGGCAAAATTTGATTTCAGACAGCTGAGCACTTAATTTTGAGATCTGATTTTATGCGGAAACTTCAATTTTCTGTGGTAATGAGAGCTTTCTTATTCCCTATGACAGGGAAAAATAAGTGTTTTTCCCATTGGTCTTTCATAGCAAATGCAGCAATTGAGAACATTAAGATGTTTTGGCTAGCTTCATCTGTGGGAAGAAATAAGTAATTGTTCATTTCTCACATCAGATTTAACTGTAGCGAATTACTTTAATTTTCAGCCAGAATGTTGTTTCTCCTTGGAGGTTCTCGAAGTCCCTCTTGGAGTGTCTAGTATGACCATCAGACCAGAGTGCAGAAGTCTGGGAGCAGGCCTGAATTTGAGTATCCTGGGTGGAACTGTATGTGCTGCCATGTTGGAGAGAAGCTTTTGCAAAACAAAAACAAAAAAGTTAGAGCTAAGGGTTCTTCTATTCATCCGCTAATACATAGGAAACTTGTATTAATTTTGCCTATGTGTTAAGAGACTAGACTTCTATATTTGAACTGTTTCTAATACAGCAGATTTAATTTGCTTTAATAAAAAAATGAATATTAGAAACGCCCAGCAATGTGCAAGTTGTACTTGTTGCTACTGTTATGCCAGCCCAGTTTCAGTAGGAATTAGTGGCCTACCCATAGCTGTACAAGTGTTTACTTGGTGTGCACTTTGACATTTTAGCAGTAATTGTAGTGAGTATGTGTATTAGGCTTTTATTCCTTATGGAGTCTCCCATATCACTTAGATTGCTTCTATTTCATCTTCATTTTATCTCTGTCATCCACTAGGCCTCAACCTGGGGTATGATCATTCCTTCCAGTTTACAGAAGACTGGTGGGATAAGGCTCATTTTGCAGCCCATCAATGCTGCAGTTTAATAGGTCAAGGAGTAGTGGCTGAGCAGTTCAATGCAGTCCCTTTCCCTGCATATGCTGAACTTGCTGCCTTTGCAGCAAAGGAGCAAGAGTTTGAGAGGAGAAAATGCATCCAGTACATCACTGTGTTGCCATTTGGCCACCAGGACAAGCATTTTGATGTTTTCTGTCATTTTGCTTTAGGCACAGACTCTGACGGTATGGAGACAAGCAGACAAGCATCATATACCACGCATTTGTTTTTTAAACAAGATGGACAAAAATGGGGCAAGGTACTGAGACGACTATTTTTAAAAAAATATTTAGAAATGATAAGCACACTACAGAGGGCTGTCTTGGGAGAATATTTCTAATTATAATGAAGCTGCACATTTTATTAAGTAGAGCTGAAAATATCACAATGGTAGTGGCCAGCAAAAAACTATATTGCTAAATAGCCATGCAAAAATGTGTGTATGTGTTCTTATTGAAAATATAGGTTTTTTTAAATTGTGGAATTAGTTTTGCAGTAATTAAGAAATATTAAACCAACTGATAAACTGGTGTATTATTATATGTATCATTAAAATGGGTAATTCTTTTTAATGTCTGTCTTTTTATTATAGTTTTACCTATGCTGTTGACAGCATCAAACAAAAGTTGAAGACAAAACCTTTGCTTTTACAGGTAAACTAAGAAATTTAATGTTAATTTTCTTTATATAAAATATAAACACAACAAACAAAACAAATACATGCACAAGACTGAAATAGCATATAAATAACAAAATTCAATGTTCATTATTTGAAGTGTTAATTTTACTGTTGAACAAATGTGTGTGTGAGAGGTAGTTTTTGTCTTCATACTACTGTTTTCTCAATGTGTAATTTTTCTTTCTCTTTACAGTTGCCAATTGGTGAGGCAAAGACCTTCAAGGGACTGGTTGATGTAGTGTCCAAGGAACAAATTATTTGGAACCCCGCATCTAGTCTGGATGATGGAAAAGTTTTTGAGCAAAAACCCCTGACAGAAACGGATGATCCTGAATTGTTAAAGGAAGTCAAAGATGCAAGAAATGCCTTAATAGAACAAGTAAAGTTTCTAAAGTAAATATGTAAAGTACTTAAAAATATATTAATTTAAAAAATTCTCTAAATATCTACACTGCTTTCCTACCATCAAAAGGTCTCAAGGCACTTCATGAACAATAATAAATTAGGGCGCAAACTTACTTTGACAGAAGTCAGTTGCAAAACTGTGAAAGCAGAATTGAGTCCTTTAGCCTCGCAATACCTATATGACAAAGGGAGGTACTTATCCCTATTGTATGACAACATAGGGATGACAAAACTAAAGTACAAACAGATTAAATAACGAAGTTCATGCAGGAAGTCTAAGAAAGCGCTGAGACGAGAAGAACCCATATTTCCTAACTCCCAGTTCTTTGTGTTAGCCATAACTTTATCCTTCCCTTATGCAGATGGCAATTTTTGGAATCTTTTCTGCACTGCTGTGCTGTGAAGACAAGATATAAACTCAATCTATTTCTATATAAAAGTCTTATAACATAGAGGTGGTGCAGTTGGTTCAGCTTAGGTTGCTACTTTTTGGGTCCAAAGAATTAATACAATATCACAGTGGTTCTTTCTGGCCTTAAATTCTGTGACTCTGACATTGTAAGCAGGGCAGAATCTTTGTGATCAGTCTGTTCAAAGAGTCTTTTCCTGTACTATAAATTCTAATGTCACGCACACACACTGTTTGAAATCAACTCATATAAATTGTAATAGAGCGGTTAACCATGTCTGAATGATTTTCCTGCATTTCACTGGGGCTTATTCTCTCAAAATACAGAGATTTGTGGATGCTGTTAGCTCTGATAGTATTTATAAGAGTAAAACCTGTAGATTGGAGAATAAACAAACTAGTGGATAATTGTATAATTTCTAATATTTGTAGACCTGCAAGTTAAAATTTATAATCTGATTTATTGTAATGGTGAAGGAGCCCCCCACTCATTCATTTGTAGTGTTGCACAGCTGGCTAAATCGATTATTGAGGATTTTCAAATTCCTCTAAAACATGAGATATGGGAGACAGAGATGAAGTGATCAGAGTGTCAGACTGAAAATTGGGAGACCTGTTTTATGTTCCTCACAAAATCACCCTGAGGGCGGGGGGTTATTTAATCACCCAGTTCTTCACATTCTCTGGTTGAAAAATGAAGATGGTAGTGCTTCACTGTTTATCAACAGACTTTACATTGGTATCATCGATAAAAAGCATTATGTAAGGGCGGAGTGTTTATTCACTGGTACTTCTCAGAAGCTGGATATCAGACTTGATGAACCAGTAATGTTGGATGATTGGATAACTTTGTATTTCTAAAATGTTTTGTATTTTGATACTCTGACTGTCCTCCCCTTTCTGTGAGCAACAGCTGTCCTCTCAATGCTGATCTAAAATTTAATAGTTGAAATACAAAAACTTGTAGAGTTTTTATTCAGTTAACGAAGTAAATATATTACTTTTCATATTTTAACTGATTCCTATTTTCCGATATATATATTTTATATCACTTTTAGCTGATCAGTGGCTCTGCTAGCCATTAGAGAGGAGCATAATCCTTTACAGCTGAGAAGTATTTATTATAACTGAGCCCTTTATTCTCACTTGCAGGTTGCAGATCTTGATGATGAATTTGCCGAGCTGGTTTTAGGAGATTTTAGTGAAAATTTTGACTTACTACCAGCTGAAATGGTAAATATTTACCATTCAGTTACTGTGTTTATGTTTTTACCAGCTGTTGTTCTGATTTATTTTTTTTCTCATGTGCAGATAGATTAAGTGTGATGCAGCAAGTATCATAAGATTTGCTCAGTTTCCTTTTGTTTTGGTACCAAAACATTAAAACAGTTTAGATGGTGATTAAAATGCTTTGAATTTAACAAGCAGTATTATATGCAGACTTTATAACATAAAGCTTCATCTGATATTGCTAGTGAATCTGATTCTCAAACATGTTGGACATAACTAATAAAAATACGTTCATTTTATTATGGGTGATTCTTATTTAAAGTTATGTGGATATTGGAGGGAGAGGTTAAGGAAGGGAAAATAGAACATTCTGTGTAGTGGGTCACTTTCTGCATTGAGTGGGTCTGGATTTACACCAGCGTAACTGAGAGCAGTTGGTTTGGTGTGAATTGATTGGATGTTTAAACTTCATATGACGGATGTCTGATACAAAGCTCCTTGATTGACTTTTCACTAATCGGAGATGGGGGAAAATAATATGGGGGATACTAATAGCCTTATTATCTTTTATTATTACTACCACCACCGTAGCGCCTTTGGGGTCCTTTTCATAGGCTAGGATCATGTTGTGCTAAGTGCTTTACAAACACAGAACAAAAGTTGTTCCATGCCTTGTGTGACTTTTGTTTTTGTTCTGAAGTCATGGGATCTGGGACCCAAGATGATGTTAAGATGGGCTCTTTTATCTGTTGCAGCACTTAAACGTGGAGTTGTTTTATGGTCTGATCCATAGCCCATTGGAGTCAGAGGAAAGACGTCAGTGGGTTTTGGATCAGGCTCTTGGAGGAGGCTATTGTTTTTGCACAGTGTTAATATACCAATGTGAGTTTTGTACAGCTGCAGTCACAGTAGTTTGAAATACTCTCTAATCTTTCAGAATCAAATATAGACCCATGGTCCCCTTTAAAATGTAAGGTAAGCAGTTATAATGTGGGACATGGTATTAGCAGTTATAACTTGTACATTCCAACAGAAAGGTTAATTGTTAAAATCAAAACTAGCAAGGGTGGAGCAAATTTAAATCAAGATCATTTGAATTTTATTTTAATATCAGGGCTATAAATCAGGTTGAGACTTTGTAGTAAAAATAAAATAAAATTAGCTTTATTTGAAAATTTGTGCTATTGTAACTTTAGATTAAAATGTATAATGAACTACATTATATTATAAACTCTGGATATTTTTTAAAGCCACTGCTGGTGTAGGGTATCTTACTGGGGCTTATAAAACTTGCGATAGGCAAAAAGCGAAATATTGAAAATCAAAGCCTAAAACTGTAAACTCTTAACCAGGTACAGTTTTGCTCCTACAAATAGTCCCATTGACTGCAGTAGGACTTCATGTGTTTGGAGCAGGTGTTTGCAGCATCAGGAGCTAAAATTGTATTTTTTAAAAACAGCTTTTCTCCCCCCCCAAAATCTTTGCCACATCAAAACAAATTGTTTCATGGTTCATATTAAAAAGTTATTTAGATTTTCACTAAGGCCTTGTCTACACTTACCTGGTGATTCGGCAGCAGTCGACGGGAGTCACTTGGGTAAGAGTAGCTTGCGTAACTCCTGTCGACTGCTGTGCTTCCCTTTGCGTGGCATCTTCACTGCACTGCGTCACTTAAGGGGATGGTTTTACAGCGTTGACTTTTGGCTCGATTGAGCGGGTCTTCACTGACCGCTGGATCGATTGAGTGGGTCTTCACTGACCACTCAGTCAATCCAAGAAAGGTTGATCTGACTTTGCCGCTGTCAATATAGACAAACCCTAAGTTATTGTGAACAGGAGCCTAAAGTGAGGCTTCTAAGCCCATCTTTAGACACCTAGGGGTGAGGTTTTCAAAAGCACTTACCAGTATGTCTACACAGCAAACGAAGACCCACAGCAGCAAGTTTCAGAGCCTGGGTCAACTCCTATGAGGGTAAAAAATAGCTATGTAGACACTCAAGTTGGAGCGTGGGCTCCAAAACCTGGCAAGTAGGGTTCATTTTCCTGGAGTCAGTTGATCCGGGCTGCAAGACTTGCTGCATGGATTTCTTTTTTGCTGGATATTCGTACTCTGTGACTCAGGAGCACAAGTTCCATTAATTTCAAATACAAGCCCTGATGAAGGCGTATAACCCGTCTGAAGCATTTCAGCTTTCTTCATTTGTGGAAGTCATGATCTCCTGACTTATTTTTGATTGCAAATACAGTATTAGGCTATTTGCATGTCAATTTTGTGTTTGTGACGCTCTCACAGTAAGGCTATAATGATGGTCTTGGACTCGTTTTTTTTCAGGATAGATGAGCACTTTTACTATGAAATTTCTTGAAAAAAATCTTTACCTGAAATTCTACTAATGATTAGGAAACTAAAGAAGCAAGTAAAAAACATCCACTTTTAGCAATTTAAGACTATTAAATGGGAACATAATAAAGGACTAACAACATATGTAAATAAAAAAATCTTATTTAAATTAAGAAATCATTTAAATTTTAAATAGGATTTTTAAAATCATGATTTTTATCCATCCTGAAACTACCTGATTTGTAATCTAGTTATTACAAGTTATACGCATGCTTCCGCGAGCCCTCAGAGGCAAAACTCCCATTCAAATCAGTGAAAGGCCCATGTGTTTCTGGAATTGTGCCCTAATTTCCCTCTCTGCTTCCTTGTATTAAAATTTTTCTTTAAAAAGGCTAAATCATAAATACCTAAATTGAAAGTACTCTTCTCTCCTTCTGCAGTTACGGTCTGCTGTACGTAGATTAACGCTGGCACAGAAGGCAGTACCTGTGTTCTGTGGAAGCGCACTGAAGAATAAAGGAGTACAGCCTTTACTGGATGCCATTACTATGTATTTACCTGCACCTAATGAGCGTTCCTATGACTTTCTGTAAGTGTAAGGAGAAGATACAGTAATTTAACAACTTTTTGGGAAAATGAATTGGTGAAATTACAAGGAGAAAATGTAGAATTTTTGAAAATCATAAACAATCAGGATATATTTTTAAGGGTATTTACTCAGGTTTTTTTATCCAGTAGAAATGCTATTTAACACAGGGAATAATACTAAGATGTGCAGTCATAAAAATATACTGGAGTACTGAAGCTACTTGGCCAGTACTATCCAAAGCATCTTTGTGTATTTTTGACTGCAAAACCTGTTGTTTAATTATAATTTCATTTGGGGTTCCAGGAGTTTTACAAAGGTGGGTAAATATTATTCTCCATTTTGTAGGTGGAGAAACTGAAGCACCAACAGGTTAAGTGACTTGCCAAGGTTACGCAGCGTGTTGGCAATGAAGCTGGAAATAAAATCTAGGTCTCTTCCTTACACAGTTGGCTATTGCTGTTACTCGTATTTAAAAAAAAAAAATTGTGGGCAAGCCCAGCCCTTAGCTGCATTTGCCAGAGCAACCTGCTACTATTTCATAGCTAAATGCATTTAAAAACCATACTTGTGAATTATTATTTCATGGTCTTCCAGGTTTGAGGCTTTTGAATTGGTGCATGCTGGTTGTTAATAGGCGCAATCATAGGCTGTTATGAAGTAGCCTGAGGTACTCCAAGACGACCTTCCTGCGGAGCTTCAATGGCACAAAAGGCCTTGCATGAGCCACCTTCTGTTCTTAATTTCACCCCAAAAAAGTATCTAATGTATATCATATCCCTGCTACGCCCAATAGGAAACATCTCTAATATCCCCTGATTTACAACATATTTCAGCACAGCTATTTTTACTATTATTGCAAATTTGCACATGCTGTAAATTTTTTTTAAAATCTGCCTGTCAATTAATACCAAACACACAGTATCATAAATGAGTGGAAACATAGCTAAAACTGAAACTAGGGTTTGTTGTTTTTGTTTTTATTTTTCATTAGTAAGTTGTCTCAGATTGCTGTTCTCATTCGTTGCTTATATTTTGCAGACAGTGGTACAAAGATGACTTGTGTGCCCTGGCATTTAAAGTTCTCCATGATAAACAGCGTGGCCCATTAGTTTTTATTCGCATTTACTCAGGCACTCTGAAACCTCAATCAGCTGTATATAACATCAACAAAAATTGCACGTGAGTAAGAGCGAAGTGTGATATTCATTGAAGCATTGACATTTTTATTTGAGTAGTAGATAACATGAGTAATTCATTTGCAGAGAGAGAATGAGTCGCCTTCTGTTGCCTTTTGCTGACCAGCAAATAGAAATACCTTCACTAATGGCTGGCAATATTGCTCTCACTGTTGGGCTAAAACAGGTAAAGGAAGACATTTTGATTCTCAAGCGAGTTTATTTGAAAAGCTGCTTACCACATAAATATGAGATACGAGATCACATTTTCTTTTAGTTTTAAAAATTTTTTGCTTTGAATATATAAAATACTTATTCATTTTATTTCCGTTATTAATTTTTTAATAAATGTAGTTGATCTATTTCCTCTATTTTCTGTATGCGGTATGTTATGTCTCTGAAAAATACAATCACGTCGACATAGAAAAACTATTATTAAAAATTCAGTTGATGCTGAACAGACAGCTATGGAATTAGAGTTTCTGATGTCCTTCTTAATTTGGTTTTCATTTAATTATGCAAAGAGAACCTATAGTAATTACTTAGTTTTTATCATGAAGAGCACTAAGAAAACAATGATTTGCAGACAACATGATTTGTCATTTGCTGTTTGGCATAGAGTGCCACAGGAGACACCATTGTTTCATCAAAGGCCTCTGCTGTGGCTGCAGCGCGTCGAGCTGGAAGAGAGGTTGGGAGAAAGCATGGCTGTAATAGTGAACTGGAGAGCCTTTTATTGGCTGGTGTAGAGGTCCCCGAGCCAGTCTTCTTTTGTACAATAGAACCACCCTCGATGGCCAAACAGCAAGGTACCGCACAGCTACTTAAGCAGTTTTAGAGCTTAATATGTACTCCTGATCTGTGCATGTACATACAGTTGAAGTCAGTGAATTGCATGTGTGGATTAATAACACAATAAGGCCTCTAATAATTTTGAATAAGTGCTATGTTTAATAATTTGAGCGTGCTTTTCTACAATTCTTTTCATGATTTTTTTGGCCAGAAGCTGTAAAGATTAGATATTTGGTTCTTACCTCATTTGGGAGGGTGGAGAGAGGTGTATTTTTGTCTTCCCTCATCCGTTGCCCCTTGCACAATTAGGTTTGTGGTATCTAGCTTCTGACTGAGAGAGCGGGATATTGTAGTGTGTGCAATATGTTTGAATGAAAGTACATACCTAAGTCTAGGTACTTTCTCCAGTCAGCCCTATCTACCACCCTCTGTGGCCTTTATCTCTGCTGATCAGGAGTTTGGAAGTCATTTACCACATTTTATCCACAGAACACTGTCACTGGTCTTTTTATCTTTCATAGAACTTGATGGGCAATTTTGGGTCTTTGATTCTGGAAACCTTTTCTTTCTCCTTAGCCCTAGATTTGTTGACTATCACAACTTATAGCATGTCCATCTCGTCTCCTGGATTCATCTGGATCGTAGGTTTTTTCCAATGATCCTTTGATTGGTGTCTTTTTCCAAAGTTTGTAAGATGCATAAACAAGTCAAAGTTATTAGTTCCTTACTTTTTTTGGAGTTGTTACCTTCTAGTAGTTAGAGCAGAGGACGGAGAGTCAGAAGACTTAGTTTGTATTCTGAACTCCATTGCTGACTCATATTGAAACCAGTGGCAAATCATTTAATCTTTTTGTACTTGTTTCCCTATCTGTAAAATGGGGATATTTACTCACCTTGATAAAGTGCTTTCAGATTCTCTGAGGGGCTATAGAAATGCCAAACATGACATTGACAAAATGTGTGGTTTTTTGTAAACTTGTAAATCAGTTCTCTATAGACTTTAAGATCAGAAGGGACTAATATGATCATCCAGTCTGACCTGCACAACGCAGACCACAGCATCTCACCTACCCATTCCTGTAATAGACCCCTAACCTATGACTGAGTTATTGAAGTCCTCAAATCATGGTTTAAAGACTTCAAGGTACTGAGAATCCACCAGCAAGTGACCCGTGCCCCATGCTATAGAGGAAGGTGATAAATCCTGACTCCAAATAATGGCCATCAGCTAAAACCCTGAGCATGTAGGCAAGACTCACTAGCCAGACACCAAGAAAGAATTCTCTGTGGTATCTCAGAACGCACCCCATCAAAGGTGCCATCACAGGCCACAAAGCCAGCCTTTACAAGAAAAGTATAGAACCATAGTTTGCCTCATTTCAAAATAATGGATTCTTGACTCAGACAAGGTGTAATACAGTAGAGTAGACTACTATTTACCACTAGAGGCAAACTATGGTTCTATACTTTACTTGTAAAGGCTGGCTTTTTGTATGGGATAAAGAAACCAGTTTCTTCAGTTACCTGAGCACTTTGTCTGGTGTCAAATGCCTCAGATAATTGGAGCAAATCAGAGGTGGAGAATTATCTCTGACTAGAGTTGACTTCTAGTGTGTGAATTTTATGGTTAAAATCTTTTCTTGTTCGACCTTACAATACCACTGATTCCCATTGAGGGTAAGTTCTGATCCTGTGCGTGAACACTTCCCATCACTGTTCATAGCTAGAAACAAGTTACTAAAATCTTCTCACATGTAGCAATATTTTATATTTGTACACAGACTTGGATAATGCATTGAACTACCTTCAACGTGAAGATCCAAGTTTAAAAGTGAAGATAGATCCTGATACTGGACAAGTAAGATTGCTGATACATTGCTGACTTACACTTTGTTCTCGAATTCCTATAGTTATTATATAAGTAGTTATTTGAGATCCTTCAGTGAAAGGCCCCATAAATGTTGTTCGTATTATAAATCCATTAGGCATTGTGTGTCAAATCAGACTAAAATGAAACCCTATAAACAGGACCTATTGAGAGAGTGTGAGCGCACCTTCCTTGATTGTGCTCTGTAAATAGCATGTTTCTTAACAGTCCTCACTTTTTCTAAAACGCTAAAAGCAAGTTCAAGCAGTCTTTAAATTGTGAAACTGATGTAGGATGTCCTTTTTTGGGGTAGCAGCAGCAGCAGCAATGACGATTTCCACTTAAATGTTTTATATGCTAGGTGACTCAAAACTACTTCCTAAAGTTTTCTTGGTCCCACTTGTAATATATGGGTTTTTTAGAGCATCTTTAAAACTTTCTTAAAATGTAAACAGTACAGTATGTATAAGCCAATTCCTAGTGTAAATAGTGCATCCCAAAAGCTCCCATCTGTGTCTGCATATAAGCATGAATGTGGCATGTTTACTTTTCTCTCACTTAATTTTTTTATTTGATTCACTTTTTTAAAGACTATTCTCTGTGGCATGGGCGAGCTGCACATTGACATTATTCATGACCGAATCAAAAGGGAACATGGTATTGAGACCTATCTAGGACCTCTTCAGATAGCATATAGAGAAACCATCCTAAACTCAGTCCAAGCCACAGGTAAAATGAAAGAATAAAGAGAATATTAGTTTTCTCTTCTTGCAACTTGTTTACTTACTCATTTTTAAATGGTCTTCTAATGACATGACTAGTTAACATTAACTTTTAGATGAAGTGTGGGACATATAAACTGTATCTTGGATATGTGCTTCATCTTATCATAGCTACGTTGGACAGAACGATAGGAGATAAACGGCACTTTGTGACCATAGAGCTGGGTGTAAGACCATGTGTAGGAGAGAGATCATCAGTAACACCAATCATTGAATATGCTGACAATTTCATGGAACCACTTCAGAAAGACCTTGAAGAAGCTATAGAAAATGGAATTAATAGTTCATATCTTCAAGGTAAAGAAACCATTATGATAGTCAAATTTTTGAATGTATTTGAATAAAATGTAATGTTAGAAATTACATGGTCTGAGTGCTATTGGCAAGGAGTGCTTCTTTGTAGCCAGGAATCTAAAATGCATCATGGTAGTGCTCTTAAAATTACAGGAGCAAAAGCAAATTTTCAAAATTCCCTCAACTTCCACAGTATGTGCTGAATGACCTTTTACTCAAAGTTGGGTATTTTTAAAACTCCACGTTTTTCCTTTGAGTGCCTCGATATTGAACCCCACTTTGATTTGACTCCATATCCAACACGATGCCCCTGAGTGCATTATTATATTCCATAAACAATGGTGTTGTGATGGAACTGACCTGTAAAGTGGAAGGCAGTCATGAAAATGGCATAGTTTTGCTATATTGTCTGACTTGTTTTGTAGGTTTTCAAATATTTTTTTCTCTGAAGGTATAAAATAAAAAGGTTTGCCTAACTGCAATTTAGACTTTTTTTTTTAAAGCATTAAACTAATTCTGAAAAATATTGTTTATACTGTTGACCAAGGAGGATAATAAATCGCAAAGCTATGTCTGATTTGCCTCTCTGCCCTTTTTGGCAAAGTTGGACAGTGATGAAGGCGTGGTTGGAGAAAGGAGTAAGACAAGTAGTCCAGCTACTGAATAGCTCAGAGGGGATGTCAGACCTTTCACACTGATCCCAAAATACTTTTTCCGTGATTTAATAATATGAAAAACGACATGAAACGTTGAAAGACTAATACATGTTCTCTGTCTAGGACCACTCCTGGGATTCCCAGTTCAGGCTGTAGCAGTGACTCTGTATTCCATGACCATGCACTCTGAAACATCCCTGACTATGATTTCTGCTTGTGTTTCTCATTGTATGCAAAAGGTACAATGCAACTAGAAAACTATTCTACAATGCAGTTCCATGGGAAAGTATGATAGTTGGTGAATTAGACAAAAATCCAGCCTTTATGAAGTTGGCAGGGTGTGAATCTTACTACTTGTTCAAAGACATTATACAACACTCAAAACATAAGGAATGCCTTGAATCTTCCTATTCCCCTTCTTTGATGTCCTTCAGAATTTTGATTGTCACCTCTACCAGATAGTTTTCACCAAAATATTTAAACTCCTCAAAATGTACAAGATAAGCATTTAATCTTTCAGGTTAGAAAATCAACACCAATTTCTTTACATCTGGAAGTCAGTTTATCTCAGACTTTTATCAATGTGTTCTATTGGCAGTCCTTGTGATCTTTTGCAGTAGATTTTTCACAGATTAAAAATGTACACATCATTACTTCTTATGTAGCGTTACATTAGCTATCTTTACTTTACATCAGGTTTCTTGGTGTATGTTCTGTGCACCTTCTACTTTCTCTGCACATTACTAAGTCACACATCCTATTAGAATCTTTCTTATTAATCTTTTAAAATAAATCAATTCTGACTTTATACTGATCTTGTGCACTTTGCTGTCTTTAGTAGCATGTACCACTTGCCAACTTTGTTACGTAGCTATATATTCAGTTACTGTCAGCTGGAAAATGAGGACTTTTGTTACAGGCTTTGCAGTGTATTCTCAGTAAAACTGGCTCTGGTGCCTAAAACTCTTTGTGAGCTATCTGAGTGCATAACATGTTTATGTAAAGTCACAGCACTAGTCATATTATTTTGCCAACTATTTTAGATACTAAAGGTATGATAGGCACTGTATAAAATAAAATTGTGTAATCAATTGGAATGAAATACACTCTTTAACACCCCCTTCAAGAGCCCCCAGATTATTGCAGATTGCACTGTGGGATTATACTCTCAACTTTTTTACATCAATTCTTACCATTTTGTGAGGGGTTTTCTGGGCAGAATTAGTTAATTATTGGAGATTCAATGCAATGTATGGCTTATTGCATAGAATGAAGTCAGTTGTGTTCTTGGCTTAACTGAGCTCCTGTATGTCCTCTATTTTCCCTCTCAAAATATTTTTAGCCTTGGTCTCGTCTGTCAATCTTACTCCTATTCCAAAGTGAGGTACTGTACCATTAATTCACATTTTGTTTCTTTAAGCTTTAAAGCCTTTCATTTCAGATACATCCTTTCTTTTAACATATTAACTTGCAATAGCCCTACTTTCATGTCACTGTATTCTCTCTGAATCAAGGGATTCTTGACATTTGTAGACTTTTGTTCCTAACACTTGGTGCTGGCATAATATAGGTTTCTACTGCTAGGGGGTGAGACGTGGCTTGAGGCCTCTTAGTAATAAATTGTTGTCATCGCTGGTTCATATGTAGGGAAAGGGAAGTGTGTGTATACACACTTACTAGTGAGGTATAGGTTCGTTCTTTCTCTCATCTAATACCCTCCATAGGAACATATACTCCCTACATCCCAAGGTGAGACACAGAAGTTTGTTTCATTAATGGTCCACGCCAAAGATGACTTTGATTTTAAAATGGAGTAAGAATACTTTATTTCTTCTCAATTTTAGGCTTTGAAGAAAGCCAATAAACAAATGCTGGAACCCTTGATGAATCTGGAAATTACAGTGTGTGAAGATCATCTCAGTGCAGTGCTTGGTGACCTTGCACAAAGGAGAGGCAGCATTCAGGAAATCCAGTCTCGTCAAGATAATAAAGTCGTTGTTGCAGCTGTTCCATTAGCAGAAATGATGGTATGTGGGTCATGTTAACATTGAAAGCAAAGCAAAAAGTGTGCTTGCTCTTTTCTGATCCTTTTTGATACAGACTAGCCCTGTTCTTTTAGTTGTTTTCACTTGAAGTCAGGAACTGATATTTCTGTTTGCTGAAAGTCTGGATTTAGATCTGTGGAAAATAGTTTGATTGATACAGCTATGAAAGAAAATATCATTCATAGTGTGCTGAACCACCACTTCTGTTTAATACGAGGACTATGGTTATTTCACTTTGGACACCATGTGAAAAAGTGCATTTATTAAAGAGGTACTGTACTTTTGATTATGCTTATGCTAGTCTTCTTCCCAGCTGACTCTCACTGTAATAAATTAAACCAGTGCAGAAAGCTTTATCTCCACGCAGCCCTAAACTGATTGATTACAGTAATTACATTTAAATATGGTTTGTTTTTATCTAGGGTTACTCAACAGTTCTGCGCTCTTTAACATCAGGCTCAGCAACTTTTACACTCGAACTAGCCAGTTACCAAGCCATGAACATTCAAGAGCAAAGTGCACTGCTTCAGAAGAGGAGGGGGTTGGTGTGACTGCTTTACCCCACGCAACAACGACGATCTGCTTTATCTTCACTAGAAAATTATATTAGAGGAAGTGTATGCCACATATCCTTTTTGCCAAATGGGTGGGGTGAAGAGTGTAGAGCTAGAGATGTCTTAAAGTAACAGGTGCTCTAACTCTCCCCTGGAAATGGAAAATGCCAAAGATGAAAGTGCTGTGGTATCCTGGAATTTCCTTGTTTGCATGAAGAGAGTTAAAGAAAATTGACTGTTTTGAGATCTATAATATTCTACGTACTACACTTCACATACCTAATATTAGGAGAGGATATCTTACTGGAAGACACATTCCAAATCCCCCACAAGAGATGGGGCTTTCTGTGAAAGTGAGCACTACATGCAACTTACTGAATCATATCAGAACTCTCTCACTTAAGTATGTAGTAAAACTTGTTTTAAAAATGTTAGTATTTCCCTTATAAAAAATGAACTAGTGGCTGCTCGGCTAATCAGCATCTTCTGTTGGTTTAGCTTCAGTTGAACATTGAAAGATGCTATTGTCATTAAAGGATTTTAAGATGTGCAAACTAGAATTACTTGTCTTAATGTTATATTATATAGAGTAGCTCAGAGACAAGGTGAGTGAGTTCTGTGTAAGCTTGACTCTTTCACTAACAGAAGTTGGTCCAGTAAATTACCTTACCTCACCCACATTGTGTGTCTGATATCCTGGGACCAACATGGCTAAAGCAAACAGCACTGTTCAAATATCATGGTTTAACAGATGAAACAAATTTCGATTAAAATGTTAAAGAATATTGTATAAGACAAAAAAAACCTTTGCAAGAAAGGAAGAAATGTGTGTTAAGTGCAGGATCATTCCACAAAAGATCTGTGCCCAATGGTAAACTTATTCAAAGGAAGAATTCTTTCCACTCTTAGCATTATGTACAAGCTCAAAGTCTGGATTATAAGAATCTTTGACCCTTAAGAATAAATTAGTGAGTTAGGGTAATGTATGTCATGTAGCCTTACAGTTCTGACTCACTATGGATCAGTACTTGTTTACCTGAAATTGTTTAGTCTCATGTGAGTTTTCTTTGCAATTTATGGATTTGAAGTGGTAGACTAAGGACTGAGTAGAGACAGATAATGAACTAACATTCCTCTTCCCCTCACTCTATCCAGAGTACATTTGAGGAAGCTTGTATTGCTAACAATACTTGTACAGCTGTAACAGATTAGTACTTTATTAAATGTATACTGTTCATATCCCTTAGTCACAAATTTATATAAAAAACTTGCCTTTACCACTTAACACTAGTTTACTATAAGCTCTGAGACACCAGGGGCTGTGTTCTGTTGTCCTCTACTAGTAAATAGTCTGCCAATCATCTCATGATTATCATGCTCAAGGATTGTAGACTGGAGTTTCTATGAACAGTCATTTAGGTCAGGTGCTGCATACATAATAAGGACAGATTGCAGTAGATAAATCCATGATTTTCTGTGCACCTGTGATTTATTATTCCATTAGTACACATCTGTTTTAAAGCATGTATGATTTCTGCCATAAATTTACATAACTTCCAGCATTTTGGGAATTTTTTTTCAGTGCAAATCTCAGGTCCTGAATGTGTGTATTCATTTCCCACAAAGGCAGTTCGGTAAAATCTTCCTGTTAGCAGTTACAGGCCTCAATCTTCAGTTTCACAATACCCAACAAACACAGGTTCAGCTGCTATTCCACGTCTGTTAAAATAAAATTTGTCTTTACCATACACATTTAAGGAATCAGTAGTACAATAAGATGACAATGCTAACTTTGTTTACAGAGCAAGATTTGGCCTGAGTAGTACAAAACAATAAAATAATGGATGACAAGTTACACTTTGCTTACAAAGCATATGTGATCTAATTAGCAATATTGGTGTATTAGAAAATAGTCTCACAGATAATGAATACACAATCTTAATACAGGGTGCTCCATACTGTTGGAGGAGCTACATCATAGCTCTACTGCCTTTTGAAAACAAGCAGCATGCAGGTGGAGGAGAATCATGAAAATAGATCACATTTTGCCTTTATATACAGCTTTAGTTATTTCACTGCAGGCCAGTATATAGTATAGCTGAAATAGTCAGGTGATCAAAACTTCTGTCCAACACTACATTCCCACTTGATTCCTCTTCAGTCTTTTACCATGCAGGAACTACTGAGGTGTCAAGATTAGACCACGGGGCAATGCAACCTTGTTTTGCACATAATGCTTTAATGCAGAAACTCCACATGCTTCTTGACTCCCTCATGCCTCACCACACTACTAGATTTTTTTTTATTTCCCTTTATAAAAGCCATGTTAACTCTTCCCCAACAAATCATGTGTGTTTAATTCTGTTCTTTACTATAGTTTCAACTAATTTGCCTGGCACTGAAGTTAGGCTTACCAGCCTTTAATTGCCTCTAGAGCCTTTTCCAAAAATTGGTATCACATTAGCTGTCCTCCAGTCATCTGGGCCAGAAGCTGATTTTAATGATAGGTAACACCAGAGTTAGTAGTTCTGCAATTTCATATTAAAGTTCCTTCAGAACTCTTGGGTGGATACAGTCTGGTCTTGGCAACTTATTACTGTTTATCAATTTGTTCTATAACCTTTTCTGATATCTTCATGTGGGACAGTTCCGTAGATTTGTCAGCTAAAAAGAACGGCTCAGATGTGGGAAGCTCCCTCACATACACAGCCATGAAGACCGATGCAAAGATTTATTTAGTTTCTCCACAAAAGCCTTATCTTCCTTGAGTGCTCCTTTAGCATCTCAATCAGCCAGTGGCCCCACTGGTTGTTTAGGAGGTTTTCTGCTTGTGATGTACTAAAAATTTTGTTGTTACTTTGAGTGTTGGGCTCCCTCTTCTTCAAATTCTTTTTTGGCCTTCCTAGTTGTATTTTTATACTTCACTTGCCAGAGTTTATGCTCCTTTCTATTTAAAAGGATGCCTTTTGCATTTAAATTCCTTTTTACTTTGTTGTTTAGCCCACGTGGTACTTTTTTTTAAATTTGGGGTATACATTTAAATTGAGCTTCTATTATGGCATCTTTAAAAAGTTTCCATGCCCCTTGCAGGGATTTCACTTTTAGCCCTGTACCTTTTAATTTCTGTTTAACTAACTTCCTCATGTTTGTGTAGTTCCCCTTTCCGAAATTAAATGCTACTGTGGGGGGCTTCCTTGGTGTCCTCTTCCCCCCCCCCCCAAGATATTAAATTTTCTTATATTATGGTCACTATTATCAAACAGTTCAACTGTATTCACCTCTTAGACCAGATCCTGTGCTCCTTTTTATTTTCCTCATCCACAGAGGTCTGGAAAAGGAGACAATCTACAAGACAATCTCTAATGTTGACACAAACCCAGCTAGAGAATAAAAGGTTCCCTTCATCTATGAACTTTCGCAGAAGTCTCAACTATGCTAACAGCTGATAAGTTCAGGTAAGTCTCCATCCTTATCCACCCAGCCTTAAAACATGACAAGTTACTCCAAACACTAGTTCCTTGCTGCACTTGTTATCTGCTGCAAGGTGTGCATTATAAAGAAAAATAGTCAATCTATGGCCAATGCCATGCTGAGTGCTGCAGATAATCCAGTTTGGATATACAATTCAATTCCTCCTCATCCTTTGTCTTCAATCTCTCATACAAGACTCTGGGCAGAATAAAGGTGGGATTCCTTATTAATGGGAGGCACCTTAGATCAGTAATACAGAGGAAAGGCATAGAGATGCCCTCTTAACTAAATGCTGCTTAAAAACATTTAATTAACCCTTCTCTAGCCACTCAACTTGATTTGTTCAAGCAAGGTTCAAATCAGTGTCCACATAAGGGTTTGCATTAGGTTGTGTTTTTAAATGGATTTTGGTTTAAGCTAGTGCAATGGTGCATTTAGATTGGGCCTTATGTATGGTACTAGTCTTTCTCCTACTAAGTTCCAGCTGCTGGCTATAGCTTCTATTAACCTTGTCCTCTCCCAGAGAGACTGGTGTGAAGCTCTTCACCTTTTAAACAAAAAAAGGCATTCCTTCAGCCAACAGATTAACAAAGTAAAAGTTCTTGTACTGTTGTGGTGGAGACAAATCTTTTAAATCTTGCCATTTGGATATCCTGTAGCAGTTTTATGCTAAGTATTGGCTGTGGTGGCTTTATACCATAAGTCACAGATAAGTTGTTTCTCTGTCCCTGGATAGGTAAATTAAGAATCTGAATCATCCACAGAAAGGTTCAGAAATACCTGGAAAGCATGTACAATATATTTCTGTCCCTACATTTGAAGATTTCAGCAGGACTATTGTGGTCTTAATGCAAGCTAGCGCATTTTCTAGACAAAAACATTTCTGGATATTTTGTCAAGACATTTGTCCTGAATGAGAACCCTCAGAGCAGGGACATTTCTCCTCAGATCCATAACCTCCATGTATGTGACCTTGTTTGCGTATTGGATGGCATGAAGGAATGTTTGCAGACTCAACAGGCATGGGTTTTCTAGAAAGCTGTTTAAATTCAGTTAATTCGACAAGTATTACTAACTATAGCTATTAGTTCAGTAACTGTTCCATGCAAACCATGGCATCAAAGACAGCAACGTAAATGTATTAAAACAAGACAGTGGATTGTTTCTAAATAAGGAATTTAGAATCATACGTGATAATGGACTGAAATTCATTCATTCTAATGAATCATAAAGCTGAGTGTTACTTTAACTCCTGCTGTCTTACCTGAGCATGCGACAACGATGCTTCACTAGTCTGTTATAAGCATCCCTTATGTTAGTCACATTTTCACTGCTCCAGAGCCTTTCCCCAACAGCACTTGCACGAGGCCTGCACAGAGACATTACATTTAATCAAAATTTCGAGAATTTATTCTGTTTCCCAGAACAGAATGAATTTAATATTGAGGTTTGAGCCTAGAGGGAATAATTTTTACCACTGACCTATATTAGCAACAAGCTACTCTGCAAAGCCTTGCCTTGCCCTCCAGTGCTCAAAATATTTGCGGCTCTGCACTGAAACGATTAATCAAATCTGTTGGTTCACCTGCAGAGATCAGGATGCGATTTTTCACCTGGGGCACAAGTGGCTAGACACAGTCTGGGTTTAGCCTTCCTGTGAAGTATCGGACTGGCCACAGCACCATCTGATAGAGTGAGCCAGTGCTTGGAGGTCATACAGTGAATACTCGGTTTTTGAGTCCTGCCTACATGCTCAGGGTCAAACTGACTGCCACAGTTGAAGTCAAGAAGGAATTTTCTCCCAGGTCAGATTGGCAGGAGCTTGAGGATTTTCACTTCCTCTGCAGCATAGATTATCTGGGTATCTAATCAGTCCCCAGGCATTAATGGCACCTTAGTCTCTCTTGCTCTTCCTGTGACACACAGCAATTTTGTCTGAGGACAAATGCTGTGGTGAGTCCAAATTATTAGGCTCAATAAGGAAAACAGTGACATTTAATGACATATGATGTGTGTTAGACTTGGAGCTAATGGTTCTCTCTGGCCTTAAATTCTAAGTATATTGTGGGATTAATTCAATCCGATTTCCAAAAATATCTGAAAGTGATCAAGAAATTCTATACCATAATCGTGGTGTGAGGTTAGTTGCATCCACAAATTCTCCCCAAAGGCAGGCTTCTCCACCTAGCACCAGCTTTTTCTGCTTTTCACACCCTGTATTCAAAGCACAAAGAGTCTGGAAATCAAGAGTTTACGCCATCAAGTGATGCTGACAGGCAGTTGCTCACCTTCGGTAGCTGAATGTATATTTTCAACCACCACCCCAACATGCACATTTTACTGTGGTTCTCTAATGGTGAATTTCATAATAATTGGAGATGTCTTAAGCACATAATAAAAATAACTGCATGTTTTTACACTATTAATAACCCAGAAAAAAGGACCACCTGGACATCCCTCTCGCCCAAGCTCCAGTCTGAACCACAACTTCAAAGTGCTGTCTGTACAGCTATTTTTGGAATGACAGCGTCAGCCTCTATAGCCTAAATCTATGGACCTGGGCTGGGAGGCCCACTCCTGCAGGCTCCAAAATGCTGTGCAGACATATCCTATATAGCCAAGAGACTTTCATAAAAGATATTCAGGCACATAGAAAAGCCACATACAAGCCATTACCAAACTAGAAATTAATAATTTAAAGGCAGTTTCACAAACCAATGAAGTTTAGCGGCTCAACGCTGTAGTACTTCTTCCAGTCCTGTCCGTAACTAATATAGTCGAGGTACCAGGGGGCCGCCAGGATAGTGGCGAACCCCGCTCCTGTTACACGGCTTAGTTCTACAGGGTACAGATTATTTATCCACACTTCAACGATTGTGTCCGATTTTATCTAAAAAAGAAAAAACCCCACTAACAT
Source organism: Mesoclemmys tuberculata (assembly GCA_007922155.1). NCBI lineage: Eukaryota > Metazoa > Chordata > Testudines > Chelidae > Mesoclemmys > Mesoclemmys tuberculata. The sequence goes on from ML675629.1 coordinate 42,161,066, forward strand.
AAGTAAATGGCTACACGTGATTTTGCAATTCGTCTTAAACACTTGAGTCTAGTTTAAAACAAAAGGGTTTTTTGTTTTAATAAGACTAGTATTTCAAAGATGTCAGATTTCCACTCCCAGTTTACTTCTAAAGAAACAAGAGTATTCTCTAAAATAGAGTTCTTGGAGTTACAATCTCTCTTCCAAAAAAAAAAAAAAAAAAAAAATCACATTGATATTCTAACAAAATGAAGCCTGGAATATGCATTTGAATGTAAAGGCTTCAGGGTTGCTCTGGATGAAATGATGTTTACTGATAAGCTACTTTCTAACTCCCACTTCAGATATCTGACCTATAACTCTGAACTCAAACTGCAATGGAATAGTTCTGAGAGCCCAGGACAAGCTGATTCGTCTACGGACTTTCCCACTCTCTACCAAGAAGTTCGGAAGTCCTTAGCACCATCAGTTTCAAATCAAGTGCTGTAAAAAAACTGGTAAAGTGCCTGTTCTAGCAATTTTACTCTGATAAATATTAATTTCAAGGGGAGTAGTGGGGGCAAAAAACTTAACGGGCTTCAAGACAACTTGGTAAGTTAATGGAAAGGATGGTATGATGAGACTGCCATGTAGTTGATCTGCAACTGCTAGCAGCAAGTATTTCCAACGGCTAGTGACGGGAACTAAACGGGGAAGGCTGAGTTACTATAGAGAATTCTTACTCCGGGGTGTCTGGCTGGGGGGTCTTGCCCACATGCTCATGGTCTAACTGATCACCATATTGGGGTCGGGAAGGAATTTTCCCCTAGATTGGATTGGCAGAGATCCCAGGATGGATCCGCCTTCCTCTGCACCATGAGGCATGGGTCACTTGCAGTAGTGTAGTATGTAAAGTAGTGTAAATGGAGGATTCTCTGTAACGAAGTCTTTAAATCATGATTTGAGGATTTTAACTCAGCCAGAAGTTAGGGGTCTATCACAGGAGTGGGACAGCGAGGTTCTGTGGCCTCCCATGTGCCGGAGGTCAGACTGAAGGATCAGGATGGTCCCTTTGGACCGTAAAAATCTATGCTTCAAGTTAGGCCCCAGTTCTGTAGAGTTTCAGCAACTGTACAGTGCCATTGGTGTTAGTGAACTACTCACATGCCTGAACCTTCGTTAACAAATGCATTTTGCAAGCTTACTGCAGCACTGTGCTAAGTGATTTGTCCGTTTGTCAGATTTTACCTTTGCTCCGTTATCAAACACCTCCTGCCAGACTATGTATCCTTTGTTAACAGAGGAAACAATATCCAAGATTCTAGAATTTAAAAGAAGGATTACAGTTAGGAACAGTGGCAGTACTTCAGTGTGATTTTGCTGCAGAAATACTTAGTGTGACGTATGCACATTAGCAGGCTTCAGCCATGGTGCAGTGTTGTGTAAGAGCCTGATCTTTGTATTTCTTGGCCGTCACATATGCACTAGCTCGAAGAATAGTGTGAAAGGGAAGTGGCCCTACTGTCAGAAAATTCATGAGCATGAACCCATTCTGGTGACTAGCCAGAGATTCATTATCACAAAAGGATGGGGTTTTTAGTTTAAAACAAAAACAATTAAGGGAATAATTTGGCTCCAAAATGTTACGAGGGAAACTAATATTTTGATGGACCCAGGGATAATCTTTAACGACAAAAGCCAACTCTGGTTTAAGACATTTACAATGCATGTATTTGGAGCATGCTCATCCCTAGTATCCAAGCACTTGAATGTTATTACTGCACTACACCAGGAAGTTGTAAGTTCCATGCTCCACATCTGACCAGGGTTAAAAATGGATGGTCTGGTAATTCAGTCCCCTCCCCCCACTCCAGCACACATACTCAATGCAGACCAACAAACGAGGTGTCTGTAAGGCTGATAGAATTTGAGGATGGGGCGAAGGACTGGGACGAAAGAACAAATAAGTTTCATTAAATATGCTGGTGAAAGTGAAAACAACTTACTTCTGAATATAGTAAGATTCCAGTTTAGTATAGTCAATGCCAAATCCTTGCTGTTTCATAAACTCTCTCACGTCAGGGTTAGATTTCCTTAGGAGGGGAAAATATTAGCAGTGTAATCTTGATTACTTATGAAGATTCACAAACCCAGTTCAGTACTACAATTTTTACTTAGCACAAGCTACATGCTATGACTATTGATATCCCTTTGTAGGTGCAGGAGATGAGGCAAGAGGTAATGTTACAACTAGAGTGTAAGGTAGAGAAAAAGTATCAATTCCCTTTCACAGAGAAACTGGGTAATTTGAAACTTGGGTTTTGTTCCACTTCAGAACAAAACCAAAGTTCCCCAAAAGGGATGAATTCCCAGCACCAGAACCATTCATCTAGCAGGCTGTCCAGAAGCCCCTTCTCCAAGTCTGCCTGGTGGGCTACCAAGGCATTGGGGAGAGGGGAGGGTGATCTCACCTAAGTTAATCATCTTGATATTTTAAAATAGGTATTCAGTGTTAAAATTACTAGCACAGCCTTGAATAACTAACTTTTTTTTTTTCAGAACTTTCACAATTCTAGTAAGACTCTAGTCTCGTACAGCTGGTTGGAAAAATTGCAAGGGAACATTTCTCAGAAATGTGCCAATTTGTCAGAATTGAAACATTTCAGAAACTATTTGATTTCAACACAGTCCCACCTGCCTGCAAGACAGGTTTCCGAACTGAATTTCTCTATCAACATGTCACTCCTTCTGCTTGCAAACAGACTCCACAAACCCTTCAGTGCTCACCACCATTTAAAATAACAAACAGTGCAAACTCAAAGCATACAGCTATCTAGACTATTGTCATTTTAAACCCAGATGGGCAAATGGAGGGAAGTCACCATTTAATTAAGAAGCTGCTTTTCAGTTTTTACAATGCATTAAGATTTCTACTTTGGTTTAGATGAGTTATTTCATATACCACTTTTATGCAAGGCTGTAGCTTCCTTTTGCCATATTAGTTTTATAAAGGCATTTTTCAGCTTTACCTTTAAAACACTCAAAAATAATCAAAAAAACCAAACATCTATGCGAGACAGAATTAGCCCTACACCACACCAGACCATTCACTTCCTGAAAGTTGCAAACCCTTCTGCCAATGATGTATCGTGTTATGTGGCTAGGATTAGACGAGACCTCTTGGGGCATGAGACCCAGCCCTTACGTCAAACAGGGAAAGCCACATTACTTTCCATATGTATCACTGAACCAAATGCCACAATTGCAGACTTTAGATGCAACATCCATTCAAGCTTTGATCATACCAACAAGAGAAGTCCACTTCATCTCCTCCCAAGTGGATGTAGGCATCAGGAAATACAACACTAATTTCTTTGACGAGTTCAGTCATGAAATCGTAAGTTGTATTCAAAATTGGGTTTACAGGTCCATAAGAACCACTCCGCTGCTCTCCATTGTAACATGGTGTCAGAAGGTCTTTTTGACCTATTAAAAGAAGCAATTAAAGAGGATATGCAACACTGCTAATTCTTTAATTAGGCAAAATGCTTTACAGACATTAATATTCCCAAGACTGGTTTAAGTATTATTTCATATAATCAAGAAAAAAAGATGGGGTTTAAATGATTTGCCTAAAGCCACAGAGGGAGTCTGGGTCACGATTAGACATCAGGATTTTCTGATGCCCAGTTCAGTGCCATATTTAGAACATCCTACCATTTTCATGCATCCCTGGATGGGAAGTGCCAGTCAGTCAGTCTAGGAATGAAGCAAAGCCAATACTAGGTTTTCAAGATGACAGCTTAGAAAGTTGATTTCAGTCCGCAGGTTCCCACCCTATCTGTGATTTCCATTTCATGCATCTGCAGAAGTGGGTTGCAGCCCACGAAAGCTTATGCCTGCAGAAATGGGTTAGTCTTTAAGGTGCTACAGGACTCTCGTTGTTTTTACCCTTTTTAACGTATTCGGAGGACGGCTCCCAAACCATAATCCAGAATCTTTAGCCAAATTCTTTAAATATTAACCTGATCCCAACTAAGTAATAAATGTAGTATATTTACATTTTATTGCATCTCTGCTTTAAGAAATTCAAACAAAGTGAGACTCCCACACCTCACTGTAATTGTATTCCAGAGCATGAAGTAGCTATCTCCAGCAAATAGATTATTCATCATTCCAACGGCAACTGGACTAGAGCGTGTCAGGAGGAGTCCTGACAATTTTAACACCTTCAGATAAATACAGCTGTATTTATTTCATTATGGGCATATCCACTATGCAAGGAAATGAAAGCTCAGCATATATCTAGCATGTGCTTTCTATTGATGCCAGTGTCACTTTTGTTTTTCAAACTAAGATCATGATCTTCACTGAATCCTTCTCAGGGCTTTTATCATTCTTCTACCTCATTGAAAAAAATATCTTTCAAAATCTTCATCATGTGCTTTGAGCATGGGTAGTAATTCGTAGTCACACTACACCGGGCCTCACCTCAATACAAGCATTCATCATCATCATCTTGTTAGAGAGAAGTGGCTCTTACCTTTCCCCCAAGATTTTGTATGTCCCGGGGTATCAAACTCTGGGATAACCCTAATGCCTCTTAACCGAGCATAGTCAATCACCAGACGGATATCAGTCGGAGTATAAATGTGATTATAGGAATAAGAGCCCTGTGAAAGGTTCACATTAAAAGAGAAGTTTGTTTTTTTATAAACTATACCAGGAACTTTCCAAAAAAAATTTTAAAAAGTACTGAAATTTTGTAATCCTCTCAGTTTAGATTGGAAGCAAGTGACAAATAATGTGCAGTTACACCAGGGATAATTATGGTCCAATGAGTCTGGCAGCCAAGCACAGTGAGAACTGCATTTTTATTGCACCAAGAATGAATGGTCTGCATTTAAAGAGATTTATTCTGTCCTAGATCATGCTTAATAAATGAAATCAGTAACTTATTTCCAGTTACAAAAAAAGTCTGATTTTTACACCCATGACTTTACAGCAACTGGCTTGTCCACAGTGATTGTTTTATTAGATTTCTGCCCACACCCATCTGGTTACACCAGCACTACTGGTTCTGAAACATTATGGGCCCTTTTGCTGGCCACAAGAAAGACCAAATTAATGGAAAATGTTGATTGAGTTGAGAGATGGAGTCAGTTTCAAGTTATTAATTCTCTAGTTGTCAGTTTCCATCTGCTGCTTGATTTGGAACCACTGTGTCCATTTTATGGTGCTGCCTCCCCACCCCCCAGCTGCAGCCTGAAAGTGACAGGAGCCTCTCCCAGTTATTGACTTGGTGTAGCAGAAGCTAGTCACAAAGTGAATTCTCAAGGGACAACCACATGACCCTTCATGGCTATCGAAAGGATCTTAAGCCTCAGAGTTATAGCCAAAAGGTGACAACTGCAGAAACAGACATTGAAAAAAATGTAACCGGTCATTGAGGAAAGATGTTCTCCCTCCCACAGCCCAGAGGTTGGAAAGAGGCAGGACAGACTGCAGCCAGCAACAGGAAAGTTGATCCACATGCCCCATATGGCATCCTCACCTTGATTTTAAATAAGTTCTTCACAGCTTCTCCCCCCAAGCACTTCCTATTGGATTTTTTATATGAAGATCAACAGCTGTCAAACAACTTTTAATAAAAAGTATGAATCTTGGGAGCTCTCTCTCTTGTGGTCAGACTCAGAGTAATCCAACCCAATTCAAATTTGGCCAAATATGTGCACTTTAGAGCACAGAGCAGAACCTCATTATTGCTAAGGTGACCCACTGTGAATTAGTAGGTGACTAACCAGCATAATAGTCATGTACATTAACAAGTGTCATTTAAGACTTTCATAGTACACTATGAATATTCTGTAAGATATAGTACAATATTAATAACCTCTTAAGAGGAGAGCTCTGCTTGTTGGATCACAAAAGACTACAGAGAAGCCACACGTAGTTTGTGTGTGAATTATGCACAATTGGCAAGGCTTATACTAATCTTGAAGAAAGCTGGTAAACTATATATGGTGCAAGACCACCTTCATTTACTGGGCTAAGCCTGGGATGCTGCAGATGCCTGCTGAATGTAAGATACCACGGACAAAGCACAAATGCTTCTCTTTCAAGGCCAGCTGATAAGCTAGGTGCATCATTTATACTGTTCACATGCTGAGACCCTACACACCTCTCTACTCACACTCTATGTACTAATGCGATAGTTGTACAAAATATACCTTGCGAGATATCAGAGGAAAGCTACCACCACACTGGTTATTAATGTTGTAAAATGCATGTGTTAACCTTACATGTGAAATTATGAATTTCCTCTGTATTATGTTATTAGAACATGTTTAAGACAAAGACAGCCTCGCCTAGGTAAAGGTGATGAGCAGGTCTGACCTACACAAAGGAAGGAGGCTGATATCCCAGCCCAGCCCAGCCCAGCCCCGATTATTTGTAATAGAGGCTGCAGCAGGAAAAAATAATTTGCATAGTAGCAACCACAAGCACAGGTGGAACCAACACAGCCTTATTTTCCAGACTGCATAGCTTCTTTACTCAGCATGAGCTAATGTATCTGGGGGGGGTTCAAAGGTTCACTGAACTATAAATAGTGGAGGAGTGAACCCCTAAGTCATCCCTCACTTTTTCAGACAAGGAAACAGTGATTTGATCTCTGTGATGGGTCACGGCCAAGCTGGCCAGCAAAATGCTGGAAAGAAGACAACTGTGACTGAGAGAAAAAACATCTTGAACAAAGATGGTCTCTTGCTAGAATAAGCTTTAGATTTTAAGATGCACATCTGCCTTTTTATTAGTTTGTAACCATTTCTGACGTCATCCCTTGTACACGAACTCACTTAAAACCTCTGTTAAATTTGTTTTACTTTTAATCTAACCCAGTCCAGTGCTGCATTTGAAAGTGAGTGATTGTTAACTCCAGTTAAAGCAACAAGCTGCTGGGCTTTTGTCTTTATAAAGGAGCAACTGACCTTATTACTGCTCTCAATGGGCCATGAGGAGGCTAGACATTTCAGAGCAGATATTTTGCAGAAAATTCAGGACTGGGGGGGGGGTATGTTTTGGAGATCCTAGGCTAGTAATAAGCAAGGCTGGTGGAGACCAGAAAGTGGCTGTGGTGTAACTAGCAGCTGCTGGAGTCAGAGTTGCTGAACCAGAGTGGCCTCTCTGCCTGCCCACACTCACTGCATGCTTGTATGGTGGCTGGGAGTGTCCAGAGGAAGCTACACCAGTAGAGCATTTTACAGTGCTCAGGGTTTATAGGTCAATCAAAGACAACTCTCTCACTGATCTGGACTGATTCTCAAAATGAGACAGATGCCTAAATACTTTATTGTATAGGATTTCATGCCAAGAAATTCAAATATTCCACTGATGTTTTTGACTCACCTTGTTACTCAACTCGGGGAAAGTGACACTCTGGTAAGGGAATGAATGGTCATCTACTATGTGCCAGTGGAGAACGTTAAACTTGTTAAAAGCCATGGCATCCTGCAACGAACAATGCAAGATTAACATTTTAATTAAGCACTTCACCATTGTTTTGAGGGGTCCTACTACAGTGTTGGCTGCAACGCTTTATGGAGCAATGCAAAGTGTCCTCACCACCTCCCACACCATCCTGAACCCTCAATGCATTTCTGCATTTTTGGATTTTTCCTATTGAATTCCAATCATCCACTGCAGGTAGTCAACCTGATTATAGCTGATTGGCTCCCTAGGAAAGCAGCTGTCAAATTAAGAAATTTAAGAGTTTGAATTTTACACCATATTCTGCTAATTCTCCATGCAGTGCTGTAGTCAGCCAGTATTACATTACCACCACTTTCCCCAAATACCATGTGTTTAAGATGCAAGCAGCGTGCCAAGGGATTTTACAGCCTACATGTTTTTACAGTTCTACTTTGTTTTGTGCACAACTGAATTTTAGTCTGTTTCCTTGTCAAAATTGGCTTTCCCCTCATATTTACAGTTAATTTGGCAGAAATATTTGTATTATGGGAACTGGATACCACTGAGATTTCCATATGAATACAGGTTCTCCCTATAGAGTTGTAGTACTGAGAATAGATGTGATATGTACGGGGCTCCCGACTTTGGGGATTATAAAAAAAGTTGCCTTCTTTTTCAAGTCCTCTCAATACAAGTGAAGACCTACAGCATTTATAGTCTGCTAAAATGGTGTCTTCCACCTTATTAATGACAGAGCAAGCATTTTAAATTAAATGGTAATGGTCTATAATTCACTGTTGTTAAATGAAGTATTAACCTTGAAAACTCCCACCCTGCAAAGGAACTACTTCTGATTCATAGATTCCACAGCCAGAAGGGACCATTGTGATCTAATCTGACCTCTTGTATAACAAAGAGCCATAAAACTTCCCCAAAATAATTCCTAAAGCAGATCTTTTAGAAAAATATCCAATCTCGATTTTAAAATGGTCAGTGTTTTAAAAAAATCCACTGCGACCCTTGGTAAATTGTTCCAATGGTTAAATGGTTCCAATGGTAAATTGTTCCTTGGTAAATTGTTCCAACGCTCACAATTTAAAATGCATGTCTTATTTTCAATCTGAATTACTCAATTCAACTTTCAGCCATTGGATCATGTTATACTTTTCTCTTCTAAACTGAAGAGCCATTTTTAAACATTTGTTCCCAGTGGAGGTACTTATAGACTGTAATCAAGTCACCCCTTAACGGTCTCTTTGTTAAACTAAACAGATTGAGCTCCTTCAGCTTATCATTATAAGTATGTTTTCTAATCCTTTAGTTATTCTCATAGCTCTTCTCTGAACAAGGGCACTGTCCTTGTTTAAAGTACCTGTGCAGTAAACAGTTATGAAGATAGAGTGGATTCAGAAACTGCTGCTTTGAGCATCTACCATGCCAGACATCAATTAAAGGATTAGCACTGCTTTTCAAGGTTAGTACTGTACTCAAACACAAGTTTAGATAAGAGGAAAGCTTATGCATGCTTTAAAACAAGTTGAAAGGACATAAAAGGAAGAAGGTAGGAGAGTATTAGAGCCACCGAAATGGACTGCATTTAGAAAAAAAAATTAGGAAAGCAAGAAACACGTAGGTAAGCATTAAAATAATGTAAGTGTGGGCACGGGAACAAAGGCTGTCAGCACTGGGCCACATTACTGGGGGGGGATTGGAGCTGGACCCAGGCTTTGAACATAAATTGTACTCAGTGGGACCCCTGACTTGGGCTGAAAGGGCCATGTGTTACACAAGCAATAATTATGTGCAAATCATAACACTTTTCTAGCCTTGGAGTTGGGACGGGGGGGAGGGAAACCAATTACAGCAGCTTTTAGCCTTGAAGTTAGGAACACAGGGAGTGAATCATGAAGTAGTAGCTGAAACAAAGAATATGAGTTGGCTGTGTGCTCCCCTATGCTCTAACCTCACTACCTTGACAAGAATGTAATACAAGGGTGTTTTCCCAGGCAGCATGCTTGTTAGGAAGGGTTCAGAATTTCTCCCCCTGGTTCGTCCCTTATTGCTAGTTGTTAAGCAGCTTCATGGTCATTTTTGTTGTTAAGATAAAAGTATATGCTATGCAAGTTCTGTGGGAACTAACACATTGGGGCGGATTTACTTATACACCTCCCCTAGCCATTAATATTTATTTTATAATCTTTTATATTACCAAATAGGGATTTTATGAGGTATTGTAGAAGAGTGTGTATTTACATATTATTTTAGATAAAGGATTGTAAAGTAGTAAACTCAGGGCTTTGTTGGTCGTGAGGCAAAGGGGAAAGAGTGGACTAGAAGCTGTAACCGAATAAACGTTCCTTAATCACCCCACCCGGCTCAATCACTCTCTCTTCAACCGACCCTGCAACAGTAAGTCTTAAGAGGGTCAGCTTACATTTGTCTAACTTTCTTAGAATGTTAAGATGCCAGCCCTTTTAGAGCAGAAAGCAACAAGTATTTTCACTGGAAGCACTGCAGACTGTGTAGCATGACAGTCTATAGGTTACTGATTGTGCCCAGCAAACCAGGTGTTTGCACTAAAACAAAATCTGAAAATTAAGCTTTTTAAGAGAGATCAAACATACATTGAGTTGACATACCAGCTGACTTAGATCTAAATGCATCACAGCTGTTACAGGTAAACTGCAGTAAATAGTGAAAAAGAACTTGTCCTAACTCCACCCACCCCATTTTCAAATTTACTCTATCTGTGCTCCAGAACTAAGCATACAATTCAGTCTTAAAACTGCAGCGCCAAAAAAAAAAAAAAACACACACACACACACACACACCAAGCAATTAATCCTGAGGAAGTTATGTATTCTCACATTCAAAGGCTTCTCTACATGACCCAAGGTACCTATTTCCTCTACCAAATAAACCATGCTGCAGGAATGTGGAGGATAAGGTGGGGAACCATATAATCCAGTGTTGTGTGTGCTATAGTTTAGCTATTGGTAAATATATTCCTTTCCACTACAGCATCTATCAAAGTTTGAAGAAATGAACCTGAAATCTTGCAGATAGGTCTAACATCACTGGTGTTCCTTTTAATGCATTAGCCTCAAAGGGTAGGCTCAACTTCACATGATGAGGGTTTTTTCACTCTGAACCTAATCTTAACATTTGTCTACATGGCTCCATTGTTCAGATTGCAGGAGTGGGAACTGCAGCATGCATTAAAATGCTACACTGTAATTCCCCTGTTGGACACTGCAGGTGCAGACTAAAGAGTTATGTATTCCAGGCACCTTTTAAGTTTGTGCCCACTGCGCCCACACAGGGGAGTTACAGTGCAGCTCACTAGTACATGCTGCAATTCACACCCCTGTAGTCTGAACTGTGGAGCCACGTAGACACAGCCTCTATTTAATAGGCTGGAGAGAGACAGACAGACACCACCCAATCAACCAACTCCTCAAAAGAGGGGGCCCACCTGAGGCCAGAACTTCAGGAGCATCTCCTACAGCAGCCTTGTTTGCGTAGTGATGAGGGAAGCAACCAAGATAGGAGTAGCAGAGCAGAAATGGGAGCAGGGCAGAAGCCACACTCTAAAACTTCAGGAGTGCTTTACAACAGAAGGCAAGTATCTCCACTTTCAGTTGGGGAAGTGGAGGGAGAGAGTGATTTGATCAGGGTTTTGCAATAAATTAGTATATAACATAACTCTGATTTCCCGGTTCCAGGTTTCCTAACTCAGGCCACCAAACCACAGTGCCGCCGTGCCGCGCGGCCCCCCCCATAACCCTGAATAGCAGGCCCAAATTAAAAATATTAATTCAATAAGGGTTCATTTGCCCACTCCCTTAAACAGTTACAGGCCAAACACTATCCCATTTACAAAGGGTAAGAGAACTTTTGCTGCTCCTTCTCATTTTTAAATAGTTGTTTTTGAAAGTGCCTTTACCTGTGTATGCATATAGTTACTGAACAAATTACCTTCCCCCAAACATTTCCGTTTTCTGGTTCGTTGGTCTAGCTATTTATCATTAAATAAAGTTATGAAGCATGTTTGTGCCAGGTGATGTTATTCCCTCTGCTCTAAATCTAGAGCATTTCTATCAGTCAATCCAACACATCAGTTTCTTTTTAGATTGAAATTTAAAAGTTAAAGCATGCTGTCTGTCTAGACAGAGAGGAAACTAGATCAACATAGTTTTAGACACTTATAGGCAATTCTAAATTGCCTACCAATTGAAATAAGCATTTGTTAATGTCTCTAGGTTTCTAGCACTAATTGCTTTCCTAACAAATAGAACATTTATAAAATAATCGTAAGTGGCTGTTTTACAGTGACAGATTTCGTGAAGTCTATCAAGATAAGCTGTACAACAAGAATGGAGTAGACATTTGAGGGGAAACCACTGGTTAATACAAAATGCCAACTTACCAGGTTTGTAAGAATACTTTTGAGGGGTAGAAAGTGTCTTGATGTATCAAGTAAGATTCCTCTGTGTGCAAATCTTGGGTAGTCAGTGATTTCTGATTCATTGACAAGGAACTATTACAAAGAGGATTTGAAGAATTAGGAGGATGTTATAAAACAACAGATTGTCAAAAATTTACCATTAAGTTCAGCTTTAGTGCAGTGTACAGAAATATGGCTCAAATAGAAGAAGATGCCTCTAAAGTTTTAAGTTAATCAAATATCAAGTGAGAAGTCTAGATTAACTAGCTTCAGAGGACCATTTAGAGACCAGACATCATGGAGAGGATCATCAATGCAGTCTCTAGGTAAAATCTGTAGAAGTGTCTGCTAGCAATAAACAGCATGTGGTTCTATTGCTACCAAGAATGTATTTGTATTGAATAGCTATACTCACAGTCCCATAGTCACCTTTATAGACTAATTGGCTGAAGGTTTCCAAACCTAGAAAAATCAAAGGAGACTGAGGTTTGCGGAGAATAACCCAAACATTTATGTCACTAAAAACACAGTCAAACATGGGACCATCACCAGTTGTAGTTTACACAGCTAAAAAATGTTTGAGACATCCTTTGAGATATGTTCTCCTCTCCACCGTAAACTGCTTCTCAATTCCTTCTAAAACCCAACTGTAGTTACGTTGATTGGGAAGAGGAAATTCTTAATCCTGAAGACAAAGTAAACTTCTCTCTATTATTCTCTGTATATTAAATTTAAATGTACTAAGACTGCTCCACTGGACCAAATAATCTTGTAAAGGAATGGAAACATGCATGCAGCCCTCCAGAGTAATGCATGAGGATCTCACTAAGCTTGTGCTTCTGAGCCAAGAAATTCCAAGATACTGACAAGTCCTGTTTTATTTTCAAATATTAGTAGAGAAAAGAATTACTCAACAGGAGAAATTCCAGATTCAGTGTGAACACTCGATTTCAATTTCAAGCTTAAGGAGGATTTGGACAACATCCTCCTTCCACAAGTTACAGGAAAACAGAACTTTAAATAGTATGATAAAATGCTGATAGGTGTTTTCACCCAAAAACATTCACTTACTAGATATAGTTCAGAGTATGCTTTTAGTAATTCTATGGTTTTCTTTTCAAGTATTTGGTTCAATTATACAAATCAGGAACAAAAATACTTCACTTTGAAATATTGAAACCCTTAGAGAGCAGCATGTGAAATGTCAACTTACCTCTTAAAGCACCCCAGACCTTTTCTGCCTTCAATACTGCCACAGGTTCTGTTACTCTTAGCTGATCTTGGATGAAAATACAAGTTATTTCTTCAACAAGATAAAATAGGTATTAATTAACTTAAAACAAAAAAAGAATGATTTTAAGAGACAGTGAGAAAATAGGACTCTACAAATTCTAAACTTTCCTTATAAACAACTTTTAACTCTGACTTCCACTGTTTTTAACTGATAGTAGTGTACTGTTACTTTGCATTCATGCATGTACTTTTGCACATGCACTAGTATATTTATTAGTAATGAAAATTCATTGTTATGTTACTGAAAAAGACCAGTTCCACCCAATAGAAGGAAAGCAAGTAGAAGTCCAATGTTGCAACAAGAAAATAATTACAGTAAATATTTTTTCTTGTGATTTAAACCAGTGTTTATACTAAGAAAGGTTACTTCAACTGTATGATTTCAAAAAGGAAGTAGAGCTGTAATTAAGAAGATGTGAAGCCATCCCTCCCCCACTTTCCAGATTTTGAACAGATGTTTAAGTCCTGAATATTTCTAAATCTTGTCCTGCAGAATTGGATATGGGGAAGTCATAGTTATTACAGGATCAATTACTACTAGCGGTAGGTCTACACTTGGGCAATATGTACAGTACAGACCCAGTATGGACTACACCCAGCTAGCAAAGGTATAAATAGACTGAAGCACTACTTAAGTGAGTAGAGTGCTCTATACATCTGAACCTAAGGTATATACCCTACACATGACTCTGTGGACCAAAGCAGGGCCTTGCATGTCTATGCTGCTATTTTTAGCAGGGTTGCATCCTGCTGCATCCCCACAGCCGGTGCCTCTCCCTGCCATGCTGAAAGATTGCAGAAATGGTAAAAGGCTCTGGCAGGGGGAGGCAGCAGGGAAGGGCTCCAGCTATCAAAGCTTTTCACAATATGCTTTTCACTTTGTGCGCGCCCTCTGTGCCACAAGCATGGGTAAATGCTGTTAAATTCATATACGCATGCTTCAAAAACAAGTGCTAGTGAGGAAATTATGAATGGCGCTCATAGCTGTGGAAGGAAAAAAAAAAGAGCTGACCCACAGAAAGCAGAAGTGTAGGATTTAAATGGGTTCTTCCTTCCTCTCCCAACTAGACAGTTCATACCATGTCGGATACTCACAGGCCTCATCCGATGTGATGCTGGGATAGCTGTCACACTCTGAGTCTTTGGAACCAATTATGACTTGAAGCTGGGATAACTCTGGTCCGGTGTGAAGTGGTTTCTGACCCTGATTTTGCCATTTGGAATAACCGAAGATGTACTGGTAATACCTGCATGAGAAGCAAAGCCAGGGAAGGAAGCTCTCAAGTGAGCAGCAGTGCAGCCTCTCCAACCCACAGCGTACAGGACCAGTGCAATCGAGCTGGGGAAGTTTTGTATGGGGAGCCCCGGCACCGAATTTTCAGGCTAACCCCCGCCTAGCAGCTACCTACAAAACCAGAGTCCGCAGCGGCTCAAAGTGCAGACTCCCTCCCCCTCCGCTGTGCTTCGGCTGCCTCCAACAGGAAGGAGGCTGCTCTCAGCAGCCGTTTGGCTAGTGGCAGGTTTAGCTGCCCCGAGCAGGGTCTGCCCCCTATTCGCTCCGTTCCCCCCCGCCCAGCAACGGGGAGCGCGCGCCCGCCCCCGGGCCATGCAGGGCGCGCGCAAGAACGAGCCTCCGCCCCGCCCCGCGGCCTGCCCCGCTCGGTCGTGGGCTGCCGGCCGGCCGGCCGGGCCCCTCACCTGCGGAAGGCGTCCTGCAGGAGGGTGCAGCTGGGCCCCGCCGTGGAGCCCGGGCCGTGCACCAGCTGGAAGCGAGCCGGAGCCAGCTGGAGCTGGCGCGGGAGGACGAGGAGCGCGCGGGGCAGAGGCCAGAGGGAGCCGTAGGGGGACTCCTCCGGCTCCAGCTCCTCCTCCTCCGGCGGCGCCTGGGGCTCCGCGAAGCGCTGGTGGAGGCTGGAGGCGGCCAGCGCCGCGGAGACGCACAGAAGCCCCAGGACCAGCCGCTCCGGCTCCATGGCTCGGCGCTGCGCCTGCCCTGCGTGCGCGGAGCGGGTCAGGTGAGCCCCGAGCCGAGCTCCGCCTCCCAGCCGTCACGGGGCCGGGCCGGGCGGGCTCCGGCTCCGCCCCAGCGGCGGTGGGCGAGCTCCTGCCGGGCCGCGCGGGCGCGTGTCTCCTGCCTCCTCGCTCTGGGCTGGCGTAACTCGGGCTGCCCCGGCCAGGGCCCCGGCGTCTGGCGGCTTCCCCATGAAGCCGTCACACGGGCCGTTGGGTGGCGCCTTGTGGCCCAGCCCCTGCCGCCGGCTTGGGCGCCTTCCCGCCAAGGCTCCGCGGGGGCGCCGAGCGCCTGTCCTGGGGCGGCCCGAGCCGGTCGCTCCACGCGGCGGGTGGCCGGGGGCGCCCCGCCAGGGTCCCTTCAGCTGAGCGCTCCCGCTCTGGGGCGCGGCTGGGTTCCTGCCCTGCCCTGCCGTGGTGGTGTAGCTCCGTCGGTGACGTGTGAGAGGAAAACACGCCTCTGCGCACACCCTGGGAAAGGCGGTGCCTGCTTTTCCTGGGGCTGGACTCTCCTTCCCTGCCCTGCTCAGCTTCTCTCTACCATTTGAAGACAAAATCCTCACCTCCAATAGGCTTTAACCAAACCGTATCTTCTGCCCCAATGAGTGCAGAACTTGGGGGAGCTGCGCACTCCCCTGCGCACCCAGTGACTGACATTTGAGCTCAGCTGGAGTTCGTTGTGGTCTGATAAAGTGGCAGGGCTCATCTCACTACAGCCTAGCTGTGCTCTTCTGTGACACTTTCATGACTGTTTCAGAGGGGGAGCTGTGTTAGTCTGTCTACAGCAAAAACCAGAGTCCTGTAACACTTTAAAAACTAACATTTATTTTTTGCAGGCATAAGCGTTCATGGGCTTTAATCAGATACATCTGATGAAGTGGGTTAAAACCCACGAAAGCTTATGCCACAAAGATAGTAAACAGTAGAACTGCATCCGCGGATGCAGATATCTGCAGATATAAAGTGGATATCCATAGATTTGCAGGGCTCTAATAATTGCTTTCATCACTCAGGAAAAAATAAGCTCTCTTTTAGGCCCACAGCCTTTTCTGTCCTCTCTTTCTCTTCCTTCCCATCCTCCTTTCTATGCTTCTCTTTCCCTTTTCTAGCTTTATAAATCTTCTCTGTTCTTTTCTGTATCTCCTTCCCTGCAGCAATTCCTGATTTCCTCTCCAGCATGCTTCACTCCCTCCTCTTACCATCCATGAAAATGATTTTTGATTAAATATAGAGCTGGTCAAAAACCAAAATTTTCCATGGGCATATGCTGACTTTTTTTTTTATTGACCCGAAACAAAATTTTTTTGGAAATTTTCAGTCAACAAGAAGATTCAAAATTTGTTTTTATTCAAACTTGAACAAAAACAAATTTTGAAATGTCAGAATTTCCCATGGAATGAAAATTGAGTTTTGATCAGCTATAATTAAATAGTTAGTGTCCTCACTGGTCTTTAAAGTTGATGCTCTAATCATATTAATAGGGAGAAGAGAGTTCACACTTCTGAATCATTGTTACAGGCTGTCTGTAGTGCATTAAGCAACGTGACTATTGTCTGTCACATATTTGTTTTTTCCTTATGAGCTGACCTCATCCATGCATTGGGCCCTCTTGGTGGAGAGGTTTGGTCGTATGTGGTGAAGGATAGGTAGAACCGTATGTCATCTGCATATTGCTGGCACTTGAATCTATGTCATCTGACCAGTTTACCAAGTGATTGCATGATGTTAAAAGGGACTCATTCTTCACAAATAAGAGGTCTCAAGTTGGATGTGCAGTACCCCATCATTACTCGATGGGTGTGTCCCTCCAGGAAGGACTCAAATGGTTTTTGGGGTTGTCCATAAATCATGTAATGCATTGGGGAGGATCCTTAATTTTGCATGTTTGTTTCATGTTTTTCCTGGATCACTCGATGATCACCTGTTCTATTCATTCCTGAAGCACCTGGCATTGGCTACTGTTGGAAGACAGGGATACTGGGCTAGATTGGTTTTACCCAGAATGGCCGTTGCTATGTTCAGTTTTACAAAGAGTTACAAAGGGTTAGAGGATCTTGAAAACCACCAAAATATGTGTCACATAATTTATGGACAGCCTCTTAGTACATTATCCTGAACTCCTGCTACTCCCTTCAGTCAGGACAGCAGTGCCTCATTGTCAACAGTGTCAAACACTGCAGAGAGACCCAGGAAGATAAGAATAGCTGTCTGTCCTCCATCCATTGACAGGAGGAGATCATCCATCTATGCCATTAAAGCAGCTTCCTTTTCATGTCCTGGCAGAATCCAGATTGTGTCAGGTTTAGACTATTAGCCTACCTAATTGAAGTCAATAATCAGCCTTAAGATAGCTTCTCTATGAACTTGCACAGGAATGACAGGTTTGACATTGGGCGATAATTGGCTAGCATTAAAGTCTCTTGAGTGAGTTTCTTCAGTATTGGTCTGACTTTTGCCTGTTTGAAGGAGAAAGAGAAGATGCCACCTCTGAATAAGGGGTTGGCTGTTTCAGTCAGGAGTGGCACCAGTTGTCCATGACTCTTTCGGATCTGGGGTTGGGACTCCATTAGGGAAGGCAGGTGGGATATTGGTTGGTGGGTGTAGGCAGATCAGATCCTGTTGTTTTGAGAAGGTTTGCCAGATGTGTCATCTTTGCAGCACTTGGTGCTTAGCTCTGATGCAGGTTGTACTGACTCTATGGTGAGAGACTGTAGTCAATTGCGTGAGGGATCAGGGCCATCTCTCAGAAAACAAAAACAATCCTGAGGTAACGCAGCGCAACTCCCAATATAGCCAGTGTACAGTCATGTCAAATTGATTAAAACAAATGATGTAATATTTAAGATTGCTGAGCTTTTTGAATTAATCTTCTAAGACTCATCATTAAAGTAAATAACTACCAGTTGTAACGGAACACCTTTTCCACCGCAGTGGGTCCAGCGCTTTTCTTTAGTGATGGGACAGGGTATACCACTGTTGCTCAGGGTCTTCCCCTCCCCCAGAGCTGGGTGAAGTTAACACTGTTTCTCCAAAATGGCCAGTCCCTTCCTTCCAGTCCAGTCTCTGGATTTGCTAGGCTCTCACCTCATCATTGAGGCTTTGGCTACTCCAGCAAATGGCCAATGAGGGTGGCCTGACTGCACCCTCTACTCTGGAGTGCAACCCAGGGGCCCTACAAGTAGGAGACTTGTGCTGCTGGTTTCTAGAATGCTCCTTGTTCCCCTGGCTTCCTTCCCCACAGCCACTTGGCTCAAGTGTCCACACCCTGTTTAAGCTGGACCTCTCATAGCCTCTGTGCCTGGAGAGTCTCTCAGTCTCTGGTAGCCCTTCTGGGTGTGGCAGCACCGAGCAAACACTCAGTTCAGTTGAAAGGCCCTCAGCCCTGCTTGGGAAGAACTCTCCCCCAGCCTCTATACCTGAGGGGTTCTTCCCCCCGGCATGGCATTCCACTCCTCCCTCTGCACCCTCCTGGTCCATGTCCAGGTCTGCCCCTCTCCAGCAGCTTGCCTTACTCTCACAATTCTTACCACTCAGTCCTGTCTGGCTGAAGGAAAGGCTTTTAACAGGCCCCAGGCAGGTCCTTAATTGGCTTCAGGGCAAACACTCTGCATTGTGTGAAGAAATACTTCCTTCCTTCCTTCATTTTAAACCTGCTGCCTGTTAATTTCATTTGGTGACCCCTAGTTCTTATGTTGTAAGAAGCAGTACATAACACTTCCTTATTTACTTTCTCCACGCCAGTCAAGCTCTCTCCCAGCATGCAGTGGGTCAAATATAAAACTTGAGATGGTAGTCTCTTTTGTGGCAGTCTAACTGCTCCAGAGTCCTGGTTAGGAATGTAGATGGAATCGTCTCAGGACATTACTTCCAGCTGATTATCTGCCTTATTAACACCCTTGCTTTCTGAAAGAGTGCCACATTGTCTTTAATAGCCATAAATGGTGAGGACTTGCATAGGTTTTTTTTTCATACTATTTTGTGTTTGAAGTAAATAGTGTGCATCAGTCTTCTTTATGTTAATTAATCCTGTATATGATGAGATTCCCACAAACAAAAACTTGATTAAAAGATTAAGATATGGGTGTGTTGGAGAAATGCAACCACACAAACCATTCAAAACAAGGAACTCCACCCCATACCTCCCTTAAGAGCATAAGAAACCACCCACTTGGTCAGTGCACATACATATGTGGCTAAGATCAGAGTTCAGGTGTTCCAGTGGTATTGTCTCTGAGTGGTGTGTTTGTTATTTTAATGTTTCAGAGGTTAAAGGGACCTGTGGCTTCTGTTGGTAGGAATGACTAAGGGGAAGTGGCAAGACATCAGAGGTGTAATTTCCTATGGCAGTTGTGTTTGCTTCCTTCCCCCCTTTTCCCCCGCCCCACTCTTTGACTTTTCATAGATATATGGGCACCACTTTTTACTTCTTTCCCCTCTGACTTTGCAGGGTATATAATTACTTACAGTGTTCTATACACTGACATAGCTTCCCCCTCCTCCTGAATTTTTCTCAGCTGATGCCATTGGGAGGCACATTAAAGAAGGTTCCCTGAACTTGTAATTTCCTTATTTTGAAGGGCTTGTGTGGTTGGATTTTTACCCTTGTCTGTTTCTTAAAGAAATTCTTGTTTGTGGGAACTTCCTGTGTTGTTTAACTTTTATTTGTATATACTCATAGTGGAGTTAGTAACTTGGGGGGGGGAAGGAAAGATATTGGGGGACAGAGAAGACAGTAGTGCGGGGAGGGAGTGGGGGAGTAAGTGTGGAGAAGGCAGAATTGGGGGGGGGCCCCCCCCCCCCCCGCAGCGAATCCTCTGCTCTTCTCTAAGGAAATGGAGGAGCAGCAGCTATCATTAGTGGCAGAGAGGTGCTATAATCTCCACAGCTGTGAGAACTCTCTAGTCTCATTGGGCATGTCTACACTACACTATAACACCTACAGCTGTCCTGTGTCAGCTGACTTGGGCCTGTGGGGCTTTGGCTGTAGGGCTATAAAATTGCAGTGTGGACATTTGGGGTTGGGTTGGAGCCTGGATTGTGGGAGCCTCCCTGCTTATGGACTTGGAATATGTTATAAGTATGCTAAATAGACTATGAAATTCCAAGGCACCACTAGGAGTGGTTTTAGTTAAATGGCATGTGGCCTGAATTACAAAGAGGTTTAAAAGGTGAATCAAGATGCAGCCTCACATGTGATGATATTATCATGCTTCCCTGCTATTTCTGCTAGCAAATGCTTCTGCTAAACTAAAGTAATCTTCCTCTATGGACCACTCTTGTTTTGTGCTGCTAAGACATAAACTAGCTGGGGGAGGTGCTTGTAACTTATACCAGGAGCCATCTTGGTTTCCACAGCAGCCTGGAATCATAGGACTGCGAAAGTAGCATACAGCCATCTTGACCAGCATTCCTCCCACAAGGCTGCAAGTTTTGTACTGTCTCTTAGGGTACATCTACCCTGGGGGGAAAAAAAAACACAACCCCAGGTAGCAAGTCTCAGATCCCAAGTCTACAGATTTGGGCCCGTGTTGCAGTGCTAAAAGTAACCACATAGATGTTCTGATTTAGGCTGGAGTTTGGGCTCTGAAGCTCTGCAAGGGGAGTGGATTTCAGAACTGAGCTGGAATAGCTCCATGGTTATTTTTAGTGCAGTAGCACAGCCCCCACAAGCCTGAGTCTGTAGCCTTGCAGCAGCAGGGTTTTTTTTGTTTTTGTTTTGGTTTTGAAGTGTAGATGTACTCTTAGAGACGTGGCACAAAATCTCATCCCTAATCTGACTGTTCTCCAAAGTTTTATCTTGATTGTCTTGCTTGGATTGTAAACTCTTTTAGGGCAGGGAATATTTTTATATATGCTTGTGAAGTCTTGCGTAAAGCCCATATCTGACATTTTTAAAACGAGTAACTAGTTAATAATACTTTGCATTTCTATGGAAATTTTATATATATATAAAGCAGAAATCAGTGATGAGCTGGAGGGTGCTTATCTGATCCTCTTGCTGCCGGAGCTGGCCTCTGCGTCTTGTACAGAAGACTCTAGCAAAACAACGAGAATTCTGTGACACCTTAAAGAGTAAAAAATGTATTTGTTTGAAGAACCTAGGCATTTATCTTAAAGTTTATGACCGTGGGGAAACCTTGAAAATACAAACAGATTGCTAAAATTAAAAAAAATACACAGTTGGGCTCCAATTCTGAGGCAGGCAGATGGGAATGACATAGACTCTCCCGTTCAACAAGTCTTATGTAAAATGAGGCTGTGAAATGTAGGGTGTATCCCAAAGAATCATCTTGCTAAGCATAACAGTGTGATAATTGTTGTTAGAAATTGGATATGGTTTCTGGGAGGATGGAGGTGGCAAAACAATTATGGCAAAAGGGTGGTAAAATAAGGCCATCTCTACTTCCATCCTTCTCTGAGTGTACTCGCTATTGTTGTGACTGCAGTAGCTGTTGCAAAGGTGTCCCCCTACTCCACACCATTATTTCCAGGTGTGCACAGGGGATTCCCACATAGTCCTGTCAATCCATTCCCTTGCCAGCCACTGCAGAAATACAAAGGAGGCAGAGAGCAAATAAGGCTTTGCTATTGCTGAGTAGAGTTTTGTAACCACCGTAGCTCACCTGGTAACAGCCTGCCCTGCTGTAGGTCTGAATAGCTGGTGCTGGCACTGCAGGGGAGCCGAAAACCACTTTTTTTCCTGCATACCAGCCAGGAGAGACTCATCCTAGCTCAATCCTCAAGTGACATGGAGAGACCTGCATACTCATCTCTCTACCCTCCCCTTCTCCACATAGGAATCCACTGGTCAGGAGAAAACTGACCACCTAATTTCTCTACTGACCACTCAGGCCAACACCAGAGAGGGCTAGCTCCCCTATTACCCAGCTCTTGTGTATCCACAGACCACATAGTAACTTGCCTGCCACCATTATGGTAGATATGAGGAACACCAGTTGGATGAGAGAACCATGTAGATGAGCATCAGTGAAGGGGATGTATGGTAGATTGAAAGGCACTGAACCAGAGCGTTGGGTTGAAAAGATTGATGGATTTGGCAAGGGAGAATCTGGATTGAGTTATTTCTTTAGGTGGGAGTGAGAAAAGAGTATAGTATTGACAGTATTTTTGAGGGTAATGGCTGTTTGGAATTGATGGATTTTGGGGGTAGAGGGAAGAGAACTTTAACTTGGGGAATTTCCCATGTATCATTGACTAAGGGAGAAAATTTCTGAGGAAACACCTTGATAGCATTTTGACAGCACATCACTGGGAGAAATATCTAGTGTGACAGATAAGGCCACTTCCTGCAATATGCTCGAAAAACCTTATTGAATGGAGTCCATTGTATTAAATGCAAAATTATGTATATTTGTGGGCTTGGAAGACCACAGGACTACAGTGAACAATGTGAAGACAAGAATTATTTTTTGGAATAATATGTGTTAAGTGGCTCTTCTGGGAAATATTTTGTGGAGGTGAATACAAATTCCCCACCCTCAGTTATAAGCTACACTCTGAAGAGTGGGGCCTTTGTCTGCTGATTGTCTGTTTCTGGAATCTGAAGATCAGGGTTGCACAGTAAAGACTGAATTATCCATGGTTGTGCAAGTTCTAAGGCTGTTATGAATTTGTAACCACAGAAAAACTCCTTTGTGGGATTTGAAGGACTGACTTCTACTGGAGCCCTTGCTGTGATCTCTGGTAAGCTCATTAACATGTTTGTAGGCTCTTTTATTGTTTTTAATGTTTTCTCTGTAATTCTTTCAACTTCGGAATAAATGTGCTTGCTTATCAAGTGTGGTAACTTATAACTTATCAAGTGTGGTAACTTATAACTACTGACGATTACAGCTGTTCATGATCTTCTTTTAAAAAAAAAAAAGAAAAGTACAGACGATGGCCTATTTAGGCAGTCTGGCTTGCTGGGGATATCACAGGATAGACAGGGAACTGTGCAGCCTGGAAAAACCCTGGTCAGGAGTGAGAGGATGTGGGACTTCACCCAAGAGAAGTGATGGCTGAGGAGACAAGAGTCTAGAGTTGTTGTCCTCAAGCAACCACAGAGGGAGAATACAGGTGTATCTAGTTCCTTGATTGTGAATAAGATATGGGTGGTTACACCAACCTGGAAAGCTGATTGAATGGTAGACTACACCCCATTAGTATGGGGGCTGTCCATAAAATATGTAGCACTTAAGGAGGTGGGTGGGTCCTTAATTTTGCTTGCTTGTTCAGTGTTACGAAGTGTAACAAGCAGTAGGTCTTGAAAATCACCAAAAAAAAGTATAGTGTTTGTGGCTTCTTGCTATTTGGACTCAAATGAAGGTGGATGATGAGGTGACAAGAAGAACCAGCTTGCTGTCAGGTTCGATTAATATGGATCCCTCAAATAAAGAGTGACAAGGGTTGCTTTGGATACAACTTTGTTTTACTAACAACAATCTATACACTAACAATTACAATTTAAAAGATACAACAACTTAACTATATAAAACACAATCACAGTTACAATTATACAATTATACTTACAAAGCTAGCTTATACTAAAGGGTTAAACTTATGCTATTATACTTACACTGCAATGGTGAGGTTTGTCAGCAGTAAAAACAGCACTTCAAGTTTTCTAGTAGGGTTCCCGGGTTTGCATCTGAGTGGGATACAATGTTGCACTCAGGTTTCGCAGCCACACGCTCTATACTTAGGTTTTGAGCGGCAAGCTGGGGAGAGACAGTAGGTAGATCAAAGCCTGCACGTAGGGCTATTCTGGTGCCCTTCCAAAGATACGGGACATCTCCGGTTTACTTCCTGTTTTTTGATCACCTTTATCCTCTTCCTCACAACAATATGCCCACTCTTTTAGCCAATTACAAAGTTTTCCAAGAGCCATGAGGTAATTGGGGACTGCACCCCAAAACAGCGAAACTGACAGAGTGAAACCAGATTTTATTCTTCTAAATTGTCCAGCTGTTGTTTGCTGCTAACAAAGAATCACCCATTGCAATACATATCTAAACACTATTCAAATGCAGTTTTCTGGGTTTCGAGTCACAGAGATTTTGTTATAATACATGAATGGGTGCTATTTAACTGAAATTTACTGAGTTTCAAGTAACAGGTTTATCAAAACCCACAGGCTACATCCTGATTGCATTGCCTTTAACACTTAATGCCTGCTGGGGTGTTTCCCGGCCGCTGGTAAGTTTCAGGGAGGTTTTGCTGTGATACATGAATGGATACTATATTAAAAAAGAGCTTCACAGAGATTGATACTATTTGGATGAAATTTACTGGGTTTGAAGTAACAGGTTTTCCAAAGGCTACATTTTGATTACATTGCCTTCAGTACTTAGCACCTGCAGACTCCTCCCGGGGCTGGTAAGTTTCACAGAGATTCTGTTACAATACGTGGCCAGCCGGGGTTGATGCAAGGCAGTTAGCATTTGGTTCAATGAGTTTATATTCCTGTTAATTTAAAATGGAGTTGGGTCACTCTATTTATTCTATTAATTTAAAATGGAGTTGGGTCACTCCAATTATAAAATGAAACAATGTTACAACAGATGAATGCTTTAATAGTGAAAGTCTCATCTCAGCCAGTAGATGGGACTGTACTCTCACTAATGTCTTTCATTAAGTCCTTGAAGTAACTCCATTGAAATCAATGAAATTGTATTGCGGTGTAATTAGCTCTTAAAGTCTTATCTAGATCTGTTGTTAGCTGATTTGCAAACAGTGTGTTATTGCTTATATATTGGCTTTGTGTGTATTGTTTCCTTGCTGTGTTCTCATATACTTTCTTGCAAAATAAACAAGAATTACTACTTTTTGTTACTATGCAGGAGATCAATGAAAATGATGCTACTCAAAATACAAATAATTAATGGAATAAGTGTAAGACAAACTCACTAGTCAGATATTTTGGTAAGATTCTAGTTAATAATGAAAATGTAAATGTTGCAGCTTGAGATAGGGGCAGAATTTTCTATCCATGGAAGAATTCCATGCTGCATAAGGTATATAATGAAGGAAATCAAATGTTGTTAAAATGACATAGCAGGCTAAACTAACAAAGGGAAAAAAAGAATCAAGTTAGCACCTCAGACAATGAATGGCTCGTAGTTTGTTCCTACCCATTCTTTTGTATCCATTGAAGTTATTTACCTTTTTATATTGTCTGAAATCACCAGGACTTAGGGAAAAGTGTTGACCTTTTATCAGCACTAATGAACTTATGGCATGCATGCTTGAAATAACACACAGTATCATGCTGGTAAGGATCTCAAATGGAGTGCTAGTCCTTTGCGGGAGGACTGTGCAAACAGGGACAGAAGGCGTGGTCTGTTGTGATGCAATTCCAATGAATGTTCTAAGTATGGGCGGAGGGGGTGAGACTAGAAGCAGAGACACAACATAACTAGAAGCCGACTGAGTGTGGTAGAAGGGGACAATATGAGCATAAGGGCAGAATTAGGGAAGAGGATTGAGCCAGAGGAATTGATGCCCAACTACCATACAAAAAATGTTCATGATCTCGGCTTTGGTTATGGGGGGTTGATGTGATTCTTAAATTTGTAGAAGAGTCCAACTGTGAGCCTCAGTCAGTAAAGCACTGAGCACGTGCTTAAGTCATCCCTTCTCAGCAAAGCATGTAAGCACCTGCTAAGTCAATAGGACTTATGCCTGATTAATTTAAAGACATGCTTATCTGTGCTTTGTTGAATGTGGGTCTGTGTGTCTTTAAGTACTGGCTAATTCATATTCATTCCATCTGCTTGAATGCAGGATTGTGCACTAGATGAGCTGCAATGCCTAGCTATGATGTAGGATAAAATCATATTCTCTTGTTCTGTGACCTCAAATAGGGAATCCAACCTCTTTAACTCCAGAAGTCCTTCATCTAGATGGTTATTGAGAGAGAGGGATGAATTAGATCCTTAAAGCACATTTCTATTTTATCATACACTTTACTGACTATAGAAGAAAAGTGCAGTATAGAGCAGTAAAGGAACCGGTGGATAAATACCCCTACATTGGTCCACATAAAATGAAACAAGAACATGTTAGCGTTACAGCACATATGCCAACAGGACGCAGAACATGTGGAATACAATTGAACATGAGAGAAAGCTGTATGCCATGAAATCAATGGCAAAGAAAGACGGAAAAAGAGGAAACCATTGTCTCTATTAGGGAACACATATGTAAAATAGTATTTAAAAAGACTCAGATGTGCAAACCTCTGAGTTACCATCCTATGCACTAGAAAGAAAAGCACTATTAAAATGGCAGATTCCTTTATTGGAGAACTGCTGGCATTGGCGTATGCTCATCTATAAAAATGGATAGTGGGAGCCAGGCAAGTAGCCAGGTATTGTTGGAAAATATAATTTGAGAATGACAATGGTTTTTACCTCCCATTGTTTGCAGCCATGCTGATTTAGTTGGGGGGAGGAGAGGGAGGGAGAGAGAGAAGTCCATTTCCATGATCTCGCTATTACATTTTTTCTAGAATGTTAAGGCTGGGATAAATCACTGTGTCTTTTGTAAAGTAGTTTAAGACTTACAGATGAAAATTGACATAAAAATGATAAGTATATTTATTTATTTTGGAGAGTGTGGCCTAGTGGATCAAGTACTGGTCTGGGACTCAGAACACCTGGCTCTGTCATTGGCTGCCAGAGTAGCCTTGGGCAAGTTTCTTCACTTCTCTCTGCCTCAGTGTCTTAATCTGTAAAATGGGTATGATGATACCTCCTTTGTAAAGCGCTTTGAGCTCTACTGATGAAAAGCACTATATAAGAGAAAGGTATTAATGTTACTATTTATGTTTGTAAAAATCCCTGCAGCAAGGGAGAGTTAGGTTAGATATTAGGAAAAGCTTTCTAACTATCAGGGTAGTTACGTTCTGGAATAGGCTGCCAAGGGAGATTATGGAATCACCAGCATTGGAGGTGTTTAAAAACAGATTAGACAAACACCTATCAGAGACAGTCTAGGTTTATTTCATCCTGCCTTAGTGCAGGGGGCTGGATTTGATGATCTCTTAAGGTCCCTTCCAGTCCTATGGTTCTATGATAATTTTTGGCATAAATGGAAAGAAGTAAAAAGGAAGGCTAAACCCTGTAATTTATGTAATAAAATGCCAGGGTTGAGTTATATTATTTGTTTACATTGCAGTACCCCTACAAGCACTAGGCACTGTACGAATGCAGAATAAATAACAGATCTGACTACCAGAGACAGCAGGACGTCAGCAATATGGAGAAATTGATTTATTAATTTTATTTAGATTAGTAAGAGCCATACAGAGACTCAAGATTAATTTGGCCAATGTGTATGTTTTTTGTCCAGGAATAGGAAAAGGAACAATTTGTCATATATTTCCAAGTAGAGAAACATTATTTGTCAGCAAATCTGCCTTGAAAGTCCTTCTGCAATAATGAATGTGCATATCCTCTCCTACCTCTCTCTCTCTTTTTAGGTCTGTTTGTATTACGGTTGTCTAGATGCCCCAAAGAGCAATGGGACCCCATCTAACTAGGCATACAAAACCAGAATAAGCCAAATTTCTTATAATCTAATTATAAAATAAGACATAACAAGCAGGTTGAACAAAGAGTAGAACAAAGAGGACCTTCCTAATGGAGATAAGAGCAAGTGGTAAATAGAGTAGGAAGTATTACTTGCTTCATTGCCCACAGCACTTGTGTCTGCACTCCATGTGATGCAATACTCAAACAATTTTACAGACCTTAAATAATAGATCAAAATGACAGTTAAATGTGTAAGAGTGTATTTGGTGTTTAAACTTCATGAAAATTAAGGGGATGTTATATATATTATTTTTACTTATCTGTATCCTGTTAAATGGAGTAGCAAACATTCACATTGTGTATATTCTTGTAACTAAATAACCCATCAAATGAGGAAGAAGCCTTGTGGTATGCAAATGAAGAACTTTAAACAGAAAAGTACTGATTTCAAAGCAAATGGTCCTTGTGTGTGATGATCGGAGGTCAAAGACTTTATATGCATTCCTCACTCTCCATCATCAAAGGAAAAGCCATGTGGGTAGTGACACTGTCAGCTTGTTTTCTGTGGGAAAAAAGCTATAAGAATAGATTCAAGGAAAGATCCTTCATCTCTGGATTGATTATCATGAACCCCGCAGTATTTAGTGTCTGTCCTAAAGCCCCTACATCAGAACTCCTATGATTCCATGATAATCTCTGCTGTTTTTAAAAAAAAGTTCCAGCCCACATGGTTTTGGAGGAAACTTGAAAGCAATCCCTAAAGGCTTCAAAGCAAATAATGAGAAGTTAACATTCGCTATTTTAAAAAACATCATGACTTTTTAGCCAACCTTGTGACATTTTGAGGCCTGACTCCTGTATTTTGAATGTTTGAGATTGGCAATACTGTGTTGCGCTAACATTTCCAGTTTCGATTACATTTGTTACTTGATTAGCTCATAGTAAACATTGCCTCCAGTTATTTGTGCCTGCATTTACATGTGAAATTGTAACTAAGTGCATCTCTAAAAGGCAGCCTTTGAAATTTTAGCTGTTAGTGTTATTTAAATTGATCCCTTTTGATATCAAGACTATAACTGAGTTCAAAAAAGAACTAGATAAGTTCATGAAGGATAGGCCCATCAATGGCTATGAGCCAGGATAGGTAGGGATTGCTGTTTGCCAGAGGCTGGAAATGGGCAACGGGATAGATCACTTGATTACCTGTTCTGTTTATTCCCTCTGAAGCACCTGGCATTGGTCAGTTTTTGGAAGACAGGCTACTGGGCAGGATGGACCATTGATCTGACCTAGCATGGCTATTCTTATGTTCCTCTGATGTAATGAGTGAATGTGACGATGGTCCCCCATCATATGTCAGCGTCATGACATACCATTAACCATATCACAGAAATGTTTTGTGTAGCTTAACCCACCATCTCTCCTGCTCACCCCTTGAAATGAATGGACTTCAGCAACAGTTTTGACAACACTCTTGTCTACAAGTTATAAAACATCTGGAAAATTAGACTAAATGGATAAAACAGTTCTATGTAATAATATGGATCTGGCATCCATACAACCGCTGTATAATGCATGGGGTTTTTTTATGGACCAGATGTGGTATTTATGTGTTATGAAGAACAGAGGCATGTTCAGTCATGCTTTTTATTGCATTTAAATGCAAGGTATATTTTAATAACTCTCAAAGGGAATTGTATCCCAAACTGTCAATGTGTCAGGTATAAACCTGAAAAAGTGAGTGAATCTGTCAGAAAACTGCAAATATAATTTAAGCTGACATTAAACTATGCACTTATTGTGAGATGGCTTTAAAAAAGAGAGAATTCTACTAATAAATTTCCATTTATTATTCCAATGAATGGAATCCAGGAATCCTTTGATCTTGCAGTTGTTTATGTCCTTACTAGGCCTGTGTTCTGTTAAATTTACAGCTCTATGAAATAATTATTCCTTTATGTTTATTCTCCAGCCTTTCACATTTTCTCATTAAGATAATAACTTTGCATGTAAGCCACCTGCACAATCTCTGTTTTATAGTCCTGCATGGGGTTTCAATGGGATGAATTTAACATGTGTGATAGACGAGTGATCCCAGTACTGTCTATCCACCTTACTTTTATGACTGCTATTTCTCGAGTTGATTTTAAAAGTAGATAACATTGATACTCTTATTTTTCTAGTCCCCTTTGCTTCTCTTCACCTTTTAGGATCCCTGCTATCTTCAGCCTCAATCATAATTATTCCAGTGGATACAAGGTACTTAGATTTTCAGACATCCTTTGACAAGGTGCCTCACCAAAGGCTCTTAAGCAAAGTAAATGGTCATGGGATAAGAGGGAAGGTCCTCTCCTGGATCATTAACTGGTTAAAAGATAGGAAACAAAGGGTAGGAATAAATGGCCAATTTTCAGAATGGAGAGAGGTAAATAGTGGTGGTCTTAGTACAAACCTCTGGGGGACAGAACTGTTCAACATATTCCTAAATGATCTGAAGAGGGGGGTAAACAGTGAGGTGGTAGAATTTGCAGATGACACAAAATTACTGTTGCATCCAAAGCAGACTGCGAAGAGTTACAAAGGGATCTCACAAAACTGCGTGACTGGCAACAAAATGGCAGATGAAATTCAATGTTGGTAAATGCAACATAATGCATATTGGAGAACATAATCCCAACTATACATCTAAAATGATGGGGTCTAAATTAGCCATTACCACTCAAGAAAGAGATCTTGGAGTCATTGTGGATAGTTCTCTGAAAACAACTACTCAATGTGCAGTGGCAGACAAAAATGCTAACAGAATGACAGGAATCATTAGGAAAGGGATAGATAATAAGACAAAATATCTTATTGCCTCTTTATAAATCTGTGGTATACCCACATCTTGAATACAGCATTCAGATCTGGTTGCTCATCTCAAAAAAAGATATATTGGATTTGGAAAAGGTACAGAAAAGGGCAACAGAAATGATCAGGGGTATGGAACAGCTTCCATATGAGGACAGGTTAATAAGACGGGGACTTTTCAGCCTGGAAAAAAGATGACTAAGGGGGGACATGATAGGGGCCTATAAAATCATGACTGGTGTGGAGAAAGTAAATAAAGCAGTGCTATTTACTCCTCATGATACAAGAACTAGGAGTCACCATAAGAAATTAATTGGCAGTAGGTTTAAAATGAACAAAAGGAAGTATTTCTTCACACAATGCAGGGTCAACCTGTGGAATTATTTGCCAGAGATGTTATGAAGGCCAAGCCTATAACTGGAGGCTCATAGTAAACATTGCCTCCAGTTATTTGTGCCTGCATTTACATGTGAAATTGTAACTAAGTGCATCTCTAAAGGCAGCCTTTGAAATTTTAGTTGTTAATGTTATTTAAATTGATTCTTTTTGATGTCAAGACTATAATGG
Organism: Mesoclemmys tuberculata; assembly: GCA_007922155.1. Lineage (NCBI taxonomy): Eukaryota > Metazoa > Chordata > Testudines > Chelidae > Mesoclemmys > Mesoclemmys tuberculata. The sequence goes on from ML675629.1 coordinate 42,192,197, forward strand.
GGTTCAAAAAAGAATAGATAAGTTAATGGAGGATAGCTATCAATGGCTATTAGCCAGGATGTGCAGGGATGCAAAACCACTTTCTGAAGTGTCCCTAGCCTCTGTTTGCCAGAAGCAGGGAATGGGCGACAGGGGATTGATCACTTGATGATTACCTGTTCTGTTCATTCCCTCTGAAGCATCTGGCATTGGCCACTGTTGGAAGACAGGATAACGAGCTAGATGGACCATTGGTCTGACCCAGTATGACTATTCTTATGTTCTTACTTCAATAGGGACAGTGCCCAACTCTACAATTCCTTGATTCTGCTCTGCCTCCCATCTACCTATTCCTATTGAATCTGTTAGGTTCCAGCTACACAACACACCCCTACTACTATTGTCCTCCTTTGCTGAAGTCTCTTTTGTTCAACATCCTATATTCCGTTTTCATTATCCTTAATTGAGCTCTCAATTTGTAATTAGAGCCGAGTGAATAATTGACTTTTTGGTTCAGCGGCCAAACCAAAAATAAATTTTTTTAAATGTGTTTAGGTTTGAAATGAAAACAGAATGTTTTATTTTTTTCTTGCCAAAAGGAAACACCAAAAACATTTAATTTGGGTTGAATGAAGCTTTTCAAATGACAATTTGAAATGTTAATCACTATTTGAAATGTTGATCAAAACAAAATGTTCAAATGGTTCACTTCCACATTTTCAAAATGAATCATTTTGATATTTCTGAAATTTTGGCTTTTTTTTTTTTTTGCCCAAGACTATTCACCAAATTTCATAACTGTGAATAGTGTCAGTATCCCCAGAATGTATTTTTTGGGCAAATTTACTGTTTGCTGAAAACATTTAGCCCTGCTCTGTTTCTGATATTTTTTAACCTTTTTTATTATTTTTAACTGGACAAAACCAACACAGCCTCAACAACAAATACATTATATGGATAGTTCCAATGACTGTTTTATAGACCGCTCTAAGAAAAGTGCATGAAGAGAGAACAGACTGAATTTGGGTATGTTACAAGTATACAAAATATCATTCCAGGACTCATAGTACATCTCTCCTTACGCTATTAACTTTTACTATGGAAAACAGACTGGGGAGATGTTGGCTTGGCTGCTGTGGAATCGTATTCTTTAAACTTCATAAAAAGAACCCAAATGACACAAGAATTTGCACAAGTATCTTTCATGGGGGTGAAGGCCAGAAATCTTGGGGCAATCCTTGAGCCTGATCTTGCTTTTTCCTCCTACATTTTTCTTATGTGTAATTCTATCTGTTACAATCTCCTCAGCATGACCAAACTTCTTTCTTGTTTTAGCTCTGGCTTTGCTGAAATCCTTTTTCACAATTTAAGGCAAATTACCAGTGATGACAATGGGAGTTTACAAAACTGAGTGAATTGCTCAGCATTTGGCTTGTTGTTTGCCATTTAATATATAAGACTTTCAGGAATGCAACACAGAAACAGAGCTACAGCTACAAATTATTGTAACAAAGATCCTTAGAAAATAGGATTAATATAACTTTAAATCAGGATCCAAAGTTGTTCAAGGGGGCCCAGGGTGAGTAAATGAGACAGCATTTGTAAATAGTATTGCTTACTATACAGAGTTGTACTTGCTGAAAAATATTCCAAGATTTATTGTGAAATATCTTGGGGAGGAGGAGAATCACTTTTAAATTATAAGAAAACCCTAGAAAATTTCAGTTTTCAAATAAGATAAAATATATTTAAAGTGGATTCTGGATTGTGGGAGCTCAGGAATTATTTTAATTGTGGCTGAACAATAATACTGTTTTCTTTGTCAAAAACACCATTAGCAGATATTTCTTCCTGTCTTGGAAGTTTATAAACAATCTCTTTTGTTCTCTGAGATCTAAAGATTGCATACTGTATATGCAGCAAAGGAAATCCTGTGATGTAATTACCTAATACCTCACACATCTTTTCATCATCTATGCAGCTACTGCTGTTACCTGGGATGTTGTGTCAAGGTAGTCTGCATTACATTTATTGGAACAAGTACAGAGTGTCAGAAAAGGGATTCTGTTGGTGATCATAGTGAAAATACCAATTCAGAAATAAAAACAGATGTCACTATATTGTCAGAACTTTTCTTCTTTGTTTTTTCACTCCTGCTGATGATTTCAAGTGCATATGAGTATGCAGTGCATTACCAGGTTTCTGAAATACATTAGTTTCATCAAAGATAGTGACAAACGTGAAATGAGCTCTTTAAGGGCACATCTTGACTCCGGCAGGATGCCCAGCACTTCTTGGGGAATGTTGAGCACCCTTACCTCCCTGTATTGTTATCATCGCCAACATTGTGCTCAGTCCTGCAGAAGATACCTATATAAAGACAGTCCCATTGATGTCAATGGGAGTGGAGGGCATTTAGTACTTTTCAAGACTTGACCCAATGTACAGCAGTCAATGACCACATCTCTGCCCTTGATAAGACTGTTTTGGACAGTTCTGGTGACACAAAGTAGCTGTTTAGGTAGCTACCTACAGATTCCCATGGTGTAGGAGTAGAATCCTTGGATGATGTAGGTAGGGTGGCCACTGAACATTCCACTTGTTCCAGAATGGTGTGGGCCTGCCCCTGACAGCCAGGGAAAACCATCTTTGGTTTTGTCTCAGGACCAGACAGGGGACAAACCATTTAAAACCAGGACTGACTGGTTTAAACCCAAATGAAGAGCAAATATAGCCAGCTGTACGCCACATTCCCTTTCCACTGCCCCTTTATGGGGAGTTAGGACCCAGTCTGCTCAAGAGTGCTTAATGAAGACCCCACCTGGGGGTAACTGACTGCCCAGATAGCTGGTTAATAAATAAGCCCGTGAAGCTAATAAAGGTCACACAAGCTCAGTTAGAGGGGCACTCCAAAGGGATATAGGAAGCTCCTGTGGGGAGGAGTTCACAGGATTGGCCTGAGCAGGAGTCCTAGAGGGTGAGCTGACCAGGGAACTCAACAGAAGCGGGAGCCTGTAAGAGTGCTCTTGGAGAGGAGAGTCTCCTACACATAGGGCTGTAGTCAGCAAGCATCCAAGAGGGCCTGGTCTCCGTGACAGTGAGGGGTCTCCTTGACCATGGCCAGAAGCCAGCCTGGCTGTCTGTGGAGAAGAGTCGCAGTGGACAGATCTTCCTGAACCTGATTCCAGAGAAGGCTATTACTCCAGTAGGGGCAAGAGGCCTAACACCAAGGGCAGAGACTGGAACTGAGAGAATCCTTGGGGGAGAGCACAGGTGGAGGCAGGCACTGGACTCGGGTGGGGACAGATGCACAAAGAATGGCCTAGTGACCCAGCTGAGATGCTGGAGGGAAAGTGTTGTTTGTCTTCTCCTTTGGCTTTTCTGTTATGAGATGAGACACACACACCCTGGCCCACGAGGGGTGCTCTTTAGCATCTGCTGGTCTGTTTGGACTTGTTGAGACCCTGGGAGAAGGGAAACATGAAGAAAGGGCTGATCTGCAACACAACACTTGCCTGCAAAGGGGTGTGCTGGAGCCACCTGGAATGATGACAGTGTGCCAAGTGCTGCTCTGGCACAGCCGAGGAGGCTGCTTAATATGATGAGTTCTGTCTTGCCATATGCTGCATTTTCAAATAATCAACTTAAAAGAATGCATAGCCGCACTATTAACCCTTGATTACACGGTGAGGGACGCAATTAGAAATTCATGAATTGTTACAGAACTGAACATGACTTTCCTATAACAAATGAGGTTTGGATTTTTTTAAAATACCAAATTGCAGTGTGTTTTCTCACCACTTAAAATCATTTGCATGTAATAATAGCATGGAACCTAATTATCTTGATTAGCATGCAGCCTACCAGAGGCTGATTGTCAGGTGGTGTCACTATTCAACAGCAAGTGTGAAAGGTTTGGCTTCTGAAAGAGGAAAATGGTTATTAAAACAAATTCACACATGGGAGCACAGGGCTATTGTGGGTCGGTGTTCTAGCTTGTCAGCTCTGGAGATGTGAGCTTGAATTTCATCTCTGGTTAAAAAGTCATTTGGGGGTCTGATCCTGTTTCCATTGAAGACAATGAATAATTTTTTCATTGACTTTACTGGGAGCAGGATTGGAGTCCTCCCAAAATCACTCCATAATGTTTCATGATTGGCAGTCCCTGCTTACGAGAGACTGAGGAAAAGAACAGTAAAGGCACTGAAATTTGTGGGCAAAACTCCATTGACGTCAGTGGATCTGGAATTTGTTCTTAAACGAACATCGACTACAAATTTGTTTCAGAAATTTGAATTAAATTGATTCAAACTGGATTGGAGTGGACAAACTATGGCCTACAGGCATCAGCAGATCAGACCTACCTATCAACAGCTCCAGCCATCTGTATGGGACCTACTAAAATGAAAGGAGCTGCATGGAGATTGGATTATATAAATAGTGTGAAATTCTGCCCTTAGTTACACCTGTGCAACCTTACAGACGTCAATAGAATTGCAAGGGCTTGGCTGAGTGTAGACTCTCAGCAACTCGCTGCAGCACCTCTCATCTTTCTAGACCAAATATTATGAAAGTAGGAGGGGCTGTTCAGAGAAATGGTATATCCAAACTCACTATGCGGGGATGGAGGGAGGGAGACAAGGATATATGAGGATGGAGAAACACACACACAAGGTGAGAAAGGAGTGGAACAAAAGTGTCACAGTCATGAGTGTTTTATGAATATTATTTATGTACATACGTACGTATGGCAAAACTCCCATGTACTTCAATGGAGCCAGGATTTCACTCTCTTTAATAACTTTAATGTTTACTCATACTGCTGTTAAGAGATTGCCCAAACAATCAGTTTATGATCAAGTCCCATAATCCTGGGCAATATTTTGTTGTCTTCTTTGAAAATTTTTGATGTAGTTCTTTGTGTGGGTATATATGATTGTTTGTTTGGTGGGATTTTTTACTGTGTGTTTACCCTATTATGTGCATTAGTCCTTAATTTGAAACCATAAGAGGGCGCTCTTGTTTCACCCAAAACAAAAATACAAGTTCAGCATTGCTACAATAGGAAGAGGAGTAGGAAATATAGGTACTAAACTCTCGGTCTGAGTTTTTGACTTACACTATTGAAAAGTGACACTGAGTGTCTAGCAAGTAAAAGATCCTTTAAGTCTGTTAATTCATTTAATTGGTTGGATGATCCATTTTGCCATGTAAAACACTAGTCTGGATTTTGTAATCCTTTAAGTAAAACTGGGTAAATGATAGGACAGAGTAAAGAAAATGGAACTTCTGAAAAATGAAGGAGTTTAAATGTTAGCCTTACTTTAAATTTATTCCAGAATATTAGTGACAAACTTGTGTAGTTTCTTGCTTCAGATAATTAGGCCTTGTCTACACTAGCACTTATTGCTCAGGTGTGTGAAAAAGTACACCCTGTGTGACATATGTTTTGCCAGCATAAGCATTTGTGTAGCCACATTATGTCAATGGGAAAGTGCATGGGCGCTGGGTATTAGAGGCAGGGGAAGGCTTAGCCTTCCCAAACATCCAAGCCTGGCTCCACCCACACACCACCCTAAAGCCTTCTGGCTTGTGCATCCTCCTCCTGTTCCCAAACCAGGCAGGGGCAGGCCCAGGCGGGTGCGGCAGCAGCTCTTCCTGACCTGCTTAGCCTGGAGGGGGCAAGCCAACCAGCCACTGGTCTGGGATTTCGGGCCACCCAGTGCTGGGACCGCCTGGCTGCTGCTCCCAGGAGGCTGGGGCCACATGTGGCTCAGTCCCGTCCTGCGGGTGCTGCTCCAGAGTGGTTGGTGCCATGCACTCGGGCCCACCCCACAGCTACTGCTTCAGGGCAGCTCGGGCCACCTGGCTGGGACTGGCTGGGACAGCTGAGGCTACCTGGCGCTTGAGTCACCTGGCTGGTGTTCCAGGGCGGATGGGGCCATGCGCAGCTGCTGGGTGCTGGGGCCACCTGGCGAGGATGACTGAGGGGACAGGTCACCCGGGGCTGCCGGGCCGGGACTTGCGATGGGCAGGCTGGAGTGAGGTTCCGCCAGCTACAGTAAGGGGGGCAGCTCTGGGTGGTGGTGCCAACAAGGGAGGGGGTGGAAGGGGCATGGAATGGGAGAGACCGTGGGGTAGCCTACCCTAACGTGGGTTTCACCCGCCACCCATAGGCGAGAGCTTTCCTGCTGACATAAGAACACCACCTAAATGAGCAGCAGTAGATATGGCACGGGAAAGTGTCTCCCGCTGATATAGTGCTGTCCACACAAGTGCTTATGCCAGCAAAACTCATGTGGCTCAGGAGGGTGTTTTTTTCACATCCCTGAGCGACAAAATACATAAATGCTATTGTAGACAAGGTCTCAGAGTTTTTTGTGGCTTTTTAGGGGTTTTTTTAAATTCATTTTCTATAGTCGCCTGTCACCGCTACGTGCACTAACATTAAAACTTTGAAAACTCATTCCATAAATTATTCATTTGCTTAGAATTACACACAATGACATTATTTGGTAAAAACTAGAAAATGGTAACTGCAGCAGTACATCACACTGCTTAAATTGAATACAGGTAGTACATGTCTTTCTAACTTCAAAGACAAATCTTTACTAGACTCACTCAAAGTAATAATGTGAGATCACCTAGTTTTTCAAACATTTTTTGTCGGCTCTATTAGTCAGTTATCAGGGCCCAAGAATAATTTTTTCGGGCCCACAACAAATTTCTAACACGGACCTCCACTCACACACATACCACAATCCCTTGTCCCATACATACAATTTCACGAGCCATGAAAAAGGTTTGAATTCTCAGATTACTGTTACATATTCTACATTTCTGAAAATTGCCTCCCCTTTGCTATTTTTGTTTAACATAACACCCAAGCTGAGAGTCCTACAAGTTTGCTGATTACTTTGTAACTTTTTGGTCATTATAAAGATATTATATCCTGTCCATGTCTTGATGTTTTTATTCCAATGGACCAATGTGACTGCAAACATTTTATAATTAGGCCAATTAACTTTAAAGATTTATTTTTCCGCCTTTTTCATTGCAAAATGATGAATTAGCCCCCAAAAGCCCAGATTCCTGTTCCGACTGGTAGCTCATGATGTACTGCATGACCAGCTGCAATGTGTTCAGAACACTGACAACAACAGTGGAGAGCAGTGCGGGATCCATCTGTTCAGTCCAAGAAGGCAGGAGCTCAGGAAACTGGGGCTGTTGAAAAACGATGTGAAACTCAGTTGAAAACCCATGGAATGACAGGACGGAAATCACTGCATCATGGGACATCGTGCTCACACCCATGATGCACTGTGATCCTGTCCGCCTTCCCACAACTCCTACCAATGCAAGGTGCACAGTGGGATAGCTACCCACAGTGCCCAGCTCTCACTGTTGATGCTAGAGCACCAACTCTGGATGTGTTTCAGCCACACAAGTGCTGCGTGGGCAGGCACAAGCATTGTAATTACAGTGCTTCTTGATCATCGCTATAACTTGCGTCGACAACACTTTCTAGCGTAAACAACGCCTAATTTATCTAATCAATATTTAAAGCAGAAAGATAATGTAGATTTTTTTAACCAAATTAACCTACAAGATTTAGTTTTGTTTTTTTCTCTGAACAGAAATATTTCAAGGTTTCAGGTTATTTTAACCTATAACTATGTAGAATTTCTTCAAATGTAAATTGTTTTTTCCTTAAAAGATCTTAGTTATACATAGCAATAGAGACTGAGGTTGGGTCCACACTGACGGCGGCAAATTCGCCGCCGTCAGATCAACCGCTCTGGATCGACTGAGCGGTCTGTGTAGACCCGCTCAGTCGATCCAGCAAGCGACGCAGGAAAACCACGCCGGTAAGTGGCGTAGCACTGCGTCAAAGGGAACAGAGCACAGTGTGGACGGCGCACAGAGGAGACGCTGCAAAGTTGACGGGAGATACGCAAGTGATTTACGTCACTTGCGTATCTCCCGTCGACTGCAGCCGAATCGCAAAGGTAAGTGTAGACCGGGCCTGAAGCTGCATTACAGGAACGGTGAAGTTCTCTTTCACTCAAGTTACTCCAAAAAAAAAAAAATCCACTACTGGTATCAATGAACGATTAAACCTCACAAAGAGCCTGTAACCTTGTGTATAATGCGTAAACTGTATGGCAAAAATCCAAGTCAATAGTTTCCTTTATGCACAAAAACAGCGAAGACTCAAATAAATGCTAAGAAGGAGTAAATAATCTCATTTAAAACAAAAACCAAAGTGTCCCTCTACATCAATCTAGTTAAATTGAAATGGGTGGATGAGGATATTGAAGATACTCTACTTACACTTAAGAGAATTGCTGGGAAACAGCTGCTATACCTCCTGATATCCTGTTCTAGCCAATGAGTTCAAAGGTTAGATGTAAACCACAGAAATACCTTATCCAAAGGACACATTTCATTTCTGTGAAAATACTATGGAATCAAGTGAACAAAGCAAGACTAATTGTCTAACTTCACAGAGTAAGAGCAGAGAATTGAGACTCCAGGGTAAAACTTCCATATTCTGGCAGGAGCTTTCAAAAAGTATCCATTTGTTGAAATTCACTTGAGGATGTGCAAAGTTCAGATAGCTTCCAAGCTAGTGCTTTTTTCCAGTTGTACCTGGTAAATAGCTCATCAGTAAAATGGACAAAGCTATATTCACACAAACATGCCTTAAAATAACACTCTGAGTCTGCCCTGAAAACACAGAATTCTCTGACTGTCACTACTTACATGTCCCACATCACCATACTGTCTGAATGTCTCCCAAGTACTGAGCAACAGAAATAACAATCTCTTTCTTACCATCAATTCTGAAACTCAGGCCTGAACACACATCCTAGTCAGGGCATTTCAGCTCATATGGATCACCCACTGTTCTGAAGTTGCTGCAGTACCTGTGCATAGCATATAGGGATTGACCCTGCATTTTTAAAATCAGTTGGAACTTTGCCATTGACTGGGTGCAGGTCACAGGGTTGCCAGCGATCCATAAATTTATGGACAGTCAGTAAAAAAATATGCAATTTTACTGCTGTCCATAAACAAATAAAAACATCTGTACAAATAGAACCTTGCCCCCAAGTATCTTGCTTCCCAGGACTCTCAGTCAATGGGGAGAAGTGGCAGCTCCATCTGAGCTCTGTCTCCGAGCTTCGCTGGCTCCTACAGCTGCTGGGGCTTCCCAGTTCCCCACCTGTGCTGCCGGCTGGCTACGTGCTGCAACGTGCCGCCACTTCCTCCTCCGACTGTGGATCAGCAGCCACCTGCTCCTCATCCTGCCCCACCGCCGGCGACCACGGCTGCTGCAGTCACCGCACCTCCAGCACTGAGTGGGCAAGTGGCCATCTGGGAGTGGGACTGGAATTACTTGGCCTGGGAGTGGCCTTGAGAGCCCGTGTCCCCGGCCTGATATTCCTGCCTTTCCTTCTCCTGCCCCGGGCCCCGATTTCCCCCCCTTCCCCTCCCTCCAGCCTGGCAGCTCTACCTTTCCTCTGCTGTTGACATTATGATATGATTGTAATATTGTGACTTTATTATATTTTTATGGTATTTTTAGTGATGTCAGTAAAGAGTTTACTGTCTCAGTAAAAAACATCAACTTCAGATCTTCATGTCAGTAAAAACTAAAATGCAAAGTTGGTAATCCTGGTGCAGAACCAGGGCCTTACTTACCTGAGGGGAAACAAAATGAAAGAGGTGGGGAAATTATATAAAGAGGTTGAAGGTTGTATAATAAGTAAAGTCCTAAAACTAACTCAGAAAAGGCTGAGACAAATACAGAAGCCTAAATTTTCAGACATTAGTGCCCTGAATTCCACCCATAAAAAAATACGCACTCCCATCAGATGTACAAAATTATGCACCCCATGTAAATACATATACAGACTGGTACTTATGAATGTGCAAACAAGTACTTAAGACACGAAATCCCGCTATTTGTCTGCACAAATGTGTTTTTTGCACTAAGAGTGAGTACAGGTGCATTTTTCTGCACTCACTTTACATGATATCAGAAAATGTGGAGATAAGCATAATCCTTAATTATTCAGTGACCTTCCTAGATGATTTATTCCAGTCTTTCATTGAATTACTGTTCATCACTACAAGTTATGTAAGTATAAGTTGTGTGAATAAGCTGCCCCCCTGGGTGATGTAAATTATCCTGACCCAAGCTTCTCCCCCCGACATAGCTTCCGCCTCTCACAAAGGTGGTTTTATTATGCCGATGGGAGACCTCATTCCCATTGGCATAGAGCATCTTCACCAGACTTTCTACAGCTAGTGTAGACTAGCCTGAAAAGTCTTTGAGAAAAAGGTGGCTAGAACACTTATGTGATTAATGTAGAGTGCAGTCCTACTCTAAGAGGTTAGATTAGATCAATGGATCCCAAACTCTAGTCTGTGTGGTCCTTATAGTTCCACAGAGCACTAGCTTGTGGACTGTGAACAGATGGAAGATGACTCCTCCACAATTTTCTGCTTCCAGGCTTTTTCTTGCAAAAAGTCTGCATGGCTGTAAAAATAGCAGAAGAGAAGCCACCACAGGTGTCTCCACTGGGGGCCACTGCTACATAGGAAGACAAGAGGAAAATGGGAGCTGTTTGCAGAGACCAGAGCCACCATGGAGAGGGGAGCAATCCGCAGGAGAGAAGCCAGGAGTTGCCAGTGGAGCTGGAGCCATTGGTTGAAGAAGGTAACCTAGCATCAAAATGTTAGCCCAAAAGGGAAACCGCTGTTACTTAGATTCGGACACGGCATTCCCACATCCATCAATGAGGCAGTCGACTATAAACTAAAGACAAATCTGAATGAATTTATTAAAGAGTGAATAACAAAATGGAAATAAGATTGCTCGGGAGTTGACCATTAACTATTTTAGGTGTAAAACCAAGGCCCCTCACCACAAAACATAAACCTGGGACAGGGAATTAACATATAGCATTACTGTTTCACTTTGCCCTAGAGGGTGTTGATCACTGATATCGATGCGACAGAGAACTGGATCAGGTTCAGGAAACCAGGGTGGACCAGGATCAGGACCAAGGAACAGATAAACTGGAACAAATCTTCTTCTTAGGCTGGAACGGTGACTCAGGTGAGGATGGATTGTGCAAGGCACGTCTCAAAGGAAGACGCCACTTCTGCTGCTCAAATAGACAGCGCTGCCCTACTGGATTCTCAGTCTTAATATAGTTCAGAGCTGCCCAATTGGAATGCAGGAATTTCCCACCTTTGCACACGGCACTGATGTGCACATGGTACTCAACCTCCTCTGTACATGGTCCTAAATGTGCACACAATACTCTATTTTCATTCTGTCAGAATGTACCCTTATAACAGGTAGGTTGTACCACTGACAAGGTGGGGGAAATGGAAAAACTATTTACACTCCTACAAGAAGAAAGGAAATTTGCAGAGACCCAGAGCTATGCACTAGTCAAAACAGAGCTTCTATGTGACTTAAGTGGTGCATTGTCTTTGTGCTCGTCCTCTACACAGGGGTTGACTTCTGATAAAAAGAGGACCAGGTATCAGGCAACTATCTCCAGGGACTAAAGAAAGCCAGACAAGTAGGGCAAGTGGAGAGTGAGAGGAACAGAAAATAACAGATGGATGGGGGAAACACAATGAAAAGCAAAACTAGTGATCTTTTTTTAAATGACAAAACACTTACTTGCTTTAAAGACAGTGAAACACAGCTACATTTGCCCCTAACAGTACTCCTCCATGTAAACAGTGCCTTGGGGCTACTGCAGAAATGTGATAAGTGGAGAGATGATCTATCAGGCACTTTCATGATTATGATGTGCCTCATACAATATGAAACTTTAAGCATCTAGATGAGTTACAGTAACTGGTCCTTTCCATCTCTATCCTCTCCAAAAATTAAGTTGAGTCATACATCTTTTTCATTACAAGTTAGCATAATTTCCCCCTCCTCCCCAAAATACCCAATGTTATAAACCTGCCTCGAAAATATCAATATTAAAAGGAAATCCATTTTCATGTGTAGGAATACAAAAATGCATTTGTAATCATTGCCGTATAGATTGATTGATAGATTAGATTCTTAACATTATCACTTAAAAGAAACCAAACTGCCTTTTTTTCTATTCTGTTACATAACATTCAATCTATGGAAACCAAGGGCCTGCCTCTTCTCTCCCTTACACTAGTACACAGTGGCGTAATTCCAGACTTCAATGGAGCTACTGATGATTTACAGCTGTGCAAATGATCAGAGACTCAGGCCCCAAATCTCTTAGTCACATTGGTGCAATCCCATTAAATTGGGAGTTTTATCAATGTTATTGAGTTGGAAGCAACAAAGAAGAAGAAAGATCTGCATGTATTGGTTGATCCCAGGATGACTATGAGCCGCCAATACTATGCAGATGTGAAAAAGGCTAGTGGAGTCCTAGGATTCATAAGGTGAGGTATTCCCAGTAGAGACAGGGAAATGTTAGTTCCATTACACAAGGCACTGGTGAGACCTCATCTGGAATACTGTGCAATTCTGGACTGCTATGCTTAAGAAAGATGAATTCAAACTGGAACAGGTGCAGAGAAGGGCTACTAGGATGATCAGAGAACTGGAAAACCTGCCTTATGAGAAGAGATTCAAGGAGCTTCGCCTGTTTAGCCTAATCAAACAAAGGCTAGGCTGAGGGGAGATATAATTGCTTTTTATAAATACATCAGAGGAATCAATACTAGGCAAGGAGAGTAGTTATTTACGTTAAGTGTCAAAGCTGACACAAGAACAAATGGATATAAACTGGCCATCAAGATTAGGCTTGAAATTAGACAGAGGTTTCTAACCATCAGAGAAGTGACGTTCTGGAACAGCCTTCCAATGGACCAGTGTGGGCAAAAATCTAACTGGCTTCAAAACTGAGCTTGATAAATGTATGGAGGGGATGGTACGATGAGATTGCCTACAACAGCATGTGGCCCATCTGTAATTGCTAGTAGCAAATATCCCCAATAGCTAGAGATGGGGCACTAGATGAGTAGGGCTCTGAGTTACTACAGATAGTTCTTTCCCAGGTGTTAGGGGATAGGTCTTGTCCACATGCTCAGGGTCTAACTGATCACCATATTTGGGGTTGGGAAGGAATATTCCCCAAGATTGATTGTCAAAGATCGGGGAAAGGGGGGCGGTTGCCTTCCTTTGCAGCATAGGGAAATGGGTCACTTGCTGGTTTAAATTAGAGTAAATGGTGGATTCTTTGTAACTTGAAGTCTTTAAATCATGATTTGAGGACTTTAGTCACTCAGAAAGAGGTTATGGGTCTATTACAGGAGGGGGTAGGTGAGGTTCTGTGGCCTGCAACGTGCAAAAAGTCAGACTAGAAAATCATGATGGTCCCTTCTGGAAATTCTATGAGCAGTAAAGGGCTACTAAATTTCAACCTGAAACAGACTTTCCTTTGCTCTGTATTTCAAAGCCATGCAGTGAAAACAGTTAAGGGTGAAGGCCACCGATTACAACCCCTGGAAGAAAATCTAAAGTGTAATTTTTCCCCTTCCTCTCAAAAGCTGAGTGTTTTCCTTTTGTCTTTTACCATAAAATGGACAACCAGTAAAAACTGTCAACAAGAAACACTGTATTTTAGCTGTCTTTCCAAACAATATCTTTAAAATATCTTTGGCGTTAAACAAGAAAATATAGTACTAAATCCAGCTACATCAAATGGGAACTATATTTTAGAAGCCGATTGGAGAAACCCATAAAAGTAAATTGATAAGTAAAACAGGTGTGGGCCATTGAGAGGTGTGCGTGGCCATATCCTCCTGAGATGTGTCTGACACCAGTATGGCTGTTGTACAGTGTTAATTAGATCATTCTAATTAATTCAGTCAAAGTGTAAATTAGGAAGGAATGAAGAAAAATTACCACTGAAGGCTGCTAATACATTTAACCCCAGGCTGTTTATTTAGAAGTCTAACCAAATAATGATGTTAAGAGTGTAACAAGGCAACAAAGACCAGGACACAGCTGTTAATAGCATTAAATATGAGATTGCAGTCTGTGCTGCAAGCACTTAAGCCTGGACTGTGCTTTCAAAGGTTTGCTAGTAGAGCTGTATCAGCAGATCCTGCTAATGTAGATGCAGTTCATGCTGACAAAAAAGCCACTACTGGTGTAGTTTATACCATTGTCCCAAGTGAAATAAGCTATGCTAGCAAAAGGACTTTTTTTGCCAGTATAACTGTGTCTACAGTAAAAGTGTGTTGTTAAACTAGTTTAATTAGAATGGTGCAACTCCTGGTGCTGAGTGGATCAGACCTAAGTTGAGGGTGGACTAAGACAGTCAGTATGGCCACCCCAAAATGTTCAAAAATCCAGAGCCTCTTAAAGTCAATGAGAGACTTTCCAATGACTTCAGTGGGCGCTGGATCAGGCCCTTTATTTCTAGGCTGAGGCATCTGTTACAAGATATTGCTTACCTTTCGTGAATTCAGAGAATTTCACATACCCAAACAGGCTCTAAGCATATTACATACAGATCAACAGATGTGCAATATCTCAAACTCTCTATACCTATTGTGCCTAATTTCACAATGCAATGACTTTGTTTAAAAAAAAATCTGTAACAAATTACTTTTTCATTTGCTCACCACTGAACCATTTTCTATGAGCTTATGTCCCTAGGCTACCTAGAATTTCTCATGTTGTGCTCCTGCTATAAAGTGATTGTGTGCATATCTATATTCTGTGGAATATTTTGAATCCATAAATGCACATGAAAAAAACAGGTATTATGAATTGGCCACTGGCCTGTTTATATCATAACAACTTCAGATGACATTTCTTTCATTATGAAGAAAGACTGAACTTCCCAAACTGTCCTATAGATAGCCTTTAAAATCATTTCCATTTTCTTGTTATTTTAGATTCAGACTATTTAAAAAACAAAACAAACAAAAAACCCTTACATATCTTGGAAGAAAATTTGAAGAATTTTAAGGCAGTATCAGATTTCTTATCTAGTAAAATGTAGTGAGCTACTCAGTATTTTTATATATTATTGTATGCTTAGATGTTTTATTTTTAAAATCAGTCTTCTTGACAATTGCTTTTTCCGTTTTGCTGATTGGAGAATAGTCATGCCGAAGTCTGCACTGCTGAATTACTGTATTGTGTAAGCATTAAGCGATTAAACTACAAAGGTTTAATGAAAATGCAATCACAACCAAGTGTTTTATCTCTGCAGATACAAAGAAACCAGCGTGCAACAGTTTCTGTGTGAGCACTGCAGTTTGCTTTGAATTATGCGCTGTTGGTTATTGGTTGGGAAGCACGTGGAGGGGGGTGGAGGGAGAGGAAGACTCATTGCTAACTGGCCTCTTCTCTCTCGTATATATCCCCTTCCCTTTCCCTCCGGTCCGAGATCGAGAGAGACACAGTGTAAATGGTCTCTACCCAGGTTAACAGTGCTAATTCAGCACTACTAGCAGCAGATGCTGCTTTTAGCGCAAAGCCTGCTTTTCTTCCACGGAGGAGGATCCTAGATGGAGTTGCCAACAACTTCTTTGTTTTGCTCCCACCCAGTTCAGCGAAGCATTGAAAGACAAACAGTCCTGCCTGGCTTTCTCCGCTTCCTAAAGCCTGGCTTCCCTTCCCACATGTGACTGATTCACCCTGTTCCCTTGCATTGCACTGGGCAATGCGCGCACCGGGGAAATTCTGCACAAGATAAAAAAGCTTATGTCATGCCTTATTTCTGCAAACCACAACTTAAATATGCTTATATGCAGTCAGCTCTACAGCGGATTTTTCCTCGGCTTAGTCTCCCGGGCGTCAAATACATTTGAGCCCATCTCATCTCTTAACATGCGCCGCCCAACAGACCCCAGGGTACTGCAGACCTGGAGCACGTCTCCTAGCACATCCCTAGCGTTTTGCACAGGGATGGGCGCCGCCTCGCGCGTCCGGTGCGGAGCCGGAGCTCTCGCGGCACGCCGCTGCGGCGCGAGTCGGGGAGCTCGCCTGCACCTGGGGGTGGCAGAGCTTGGTCCCAGGGGCTGGCGGGACAACCTTTTCCCGGCTCCGGCGGCTGGGCTGAGGAGCCCGGGCGGAGAAGCAGACCTGGCCCGGGGAGCGGGGCAGCCGTGCCTGACTGCACGGGGATCCCCGCGCGGGGGCGGATTTGGGGCGCTCCGGCCCTGCGCGGGGGCTGCCCTTCCTCACTGGGGACACGCGGTCTCGTGCGAGTCTGGGCGCGGCGCCCCGTCCCTCCCCCGCTGGCCCCGGCCCCGGCCCATGTGACAGCCTTTCCTGCAGCCGCTCGCGCTCGCGTCCTCCCCTCGCCGCCCCCCGCGGCGTGTCCCTCCCCCCGCCGCTTTGCATATGTGCCCCCCCCGGCCGCGGCGGCCCATATACCCGCTTCCCCGCGCCGCCAGCTCGGCCAGAGCCGCGCTCGCAGCTGCAGCCGCCGGCGAGCGGCCGCCCCTTCCAGCAGCAGCAGCAGCAGCAGCGGCGGCCGCGCCTCCGCCCGCGCACGCGCTCGCCCCGCTGGAGTGCGGCTGCCCGCGGCTCCGCCGGCCCCAGCCCGGGCGAGGGAGGGACCGCACACGCTGCCCGGCGGCGCCGGCCCGGCCGGAGAAAGCGGCTGAAGAGGCGGGACCGGCTCCCGCCGACCCGCCTGTCCGGAGCTCGGCGGCCGAGAGGCAGCGGGGAGCCCGGCGCCGCGGCTGTAAGTGGCTTCGCTCCGACCTGTTGCGTTGCGGGGTCGCTGCGCGGGGCTGCCTGGAGCCGGGGGCGGGCGGCAGCGCTCGGAAGAGGGAAGGAGCCGGCGGCTGTGCGCGACACGCGTCGGGCTTCCCCAGCCCCGGGCGGGGAGGGGAGCGCTGCCCTGGCCGCCCGCGCAGGGAGCGGGGCGAGGGACCCATTGCCGCAGGCAGCGCCGGGCGCCTTGGCGGGGTGCGGGGAACCCCCCGCGCTGGTGCAGGCGGGGTCGGTTCCGTGCCTGGATCCGCCTGTCTTGGCTGGGTGGTAGTGCGGGGTGTCCGAAACCTGCCGGCGCGTGAATCCCCGCTGCGCGGAGCCTGGGGAATGGGGCGTCCCTTCTTCGCGACAGGCAGACCTTTCCTGGCCGGGCCCGTGGAGCGATCTCTAGCTGAATGTTGAAAGACGCTGTGGGCTCGGGGTCAACGCCAGACCACGCAGAGAATCGATTCTCTGCCTTAGACCTGAAAGCAGGTCCCGCTGTCTGTGCCCCATGTGGCCAGAGCAGCCTTTTGAAGACAAATACAGCGCTGGTGGATACCGTAGATATTTACCCTAACCATTAGACATCGCCCATATGTGACTGTCTCTGGCAAATAGAAACACTTGCTTCCCTTAATGCTAGATACTAACCTTACATATCAACTTCTAGTAGTTCCTTTTTCAAATGACTACATTGGAAAATGCACATAAGAAATATCAGATGACTTTCTAATAAGGCTGAGTGGCCAGAATTAGAATGACCATGGACTTCACCACTTTGGGAATCAAATGCAAAACCCATTTCTTTTCTTTCCTTTAGGACATATTTCTCACACAACCAGTATAATGTTCATTTACACAAAAGAGAACACAAAAATCTGTGTAAACTAATTTAAGTTATTTCTCCTGCAGATTGGGAAGAAACAGATACTGTTTCTGTTTTGAAATACTGGGAAAGTGTTCAGATACTACAGTGAAGGGGAGCTTATAGGCACCTGGGTACATAGGTATGTACTATTATCCAGTCATTTTGAAATTGTCTGCATTTGGCAAAAAACCCAGGAACTGTACAAAAAATTAATGCATACTAACAAACGATGTCCTCATTTATTACACTTCACGTAACTTCTGTGAAGTCAGTGGGGTTATATAGAAGGAGTGTAAGAAAAGGGTTGGCTGTAAATGTTCAGGACATCACTGCAGATTTACCAATAGCAACTTAAAGAAGGCTCAGTTAAAGCAATGGATAGTTTAGCAACAGTGATTCTCCGCCCCCCCCCCCAAGTATCTCTCTGGAGAAACCATGAGATTATAGTGTTCAAAGAGGAAGTTGTATCTTGTACATAATAAATGTGTGAATAGCTGAAAGCACTTACATTTTCATTTGACTGAGCTGAGATCTTCAGACTCTAAAGGTGTTAAAAAGTAGGGCAGAGGGTTGTTGTTGAACATTCATTAGTGTGTACTACCAGATCTGAGGTAGCTGTGACAAGTAGCTGGTTGAAGTACATAATAATTCAGTCCCTTGGTTCTGTTACGGTTCAATGGCTATTTCATTAGTGATTAATGATATATAATAGTGATTAATATATATTTGTATTTTACTGACCATTTGTCTTTTACATTCAGATGATATTGTTTCTGATAAAAATTGCCTGAAAGGTGTTGACTCATTTTATTCAAGATGTACATTTGCTCAGTAACTATGTGAATTACCTCTGGTAAAATATGTGAGGCTTGCATAATTTGCAGCAACAAACAGAGAAATCAGAGATGTCTGCTTGCATATTTGTATAGCTTTGAATATACTTGTTAACATTTTGGACCAAATTGCATGTCAACAATTGCAAACCATGCTTATTCACAAAAACATTACTTTGCTAGTAAAGTATAAGTAATCTTTTCTAATGGTACTTGGCCTGTGCATATTGACTTGTAGAACAACTCAAAAACCTGTGGTGAGACTTGAGGGGGAAGATGTACAAATATATATATTTGTTCCCTTTAAGGAAATATGCTAAAATGTGACTTACCACACCTTGAATTCTTCTAAAGAGGCAATTTTATTATGACACAGGTAATGCTTTTGTTACAGTTTTACTAAAGAGTAGCATATGTGAATACTGCAGGTAATTAATAAAATCGTCTTTAGTCGTTGAAAGACAAGATCTTGTCTCTTAGGATATCACAGTGTGCAAAATAGAAATGAGGTGAAACTCTGAATTCCCTGTGCCAAGGGTCTCTGTGTTCTTTATCATTTTTGCAGTGGAGATCAGTATTCTTTACTAGGGCTGTAGGTGGACTTGGGCAACATGCAGCAATCTGCACTTTCCTGCCTCTGTCCTGTCCGTCTGCATAGGGTCTATAGTTCACTAGCCTCAAACATAGGGATAACTCTAGTTCCTTAGCTTTTATTTTGATGTGTTCAGGGCCTGATCCTGCATGGTCCTGTGCAGCCACAGCTCATAAGAATGCCTGTATTTGCAATGTTTGAACTTTTCTTTCTCAATGCTGATACATTGAATATATATATATATATTATTTAGTACTGAGTCTTGTCAGAATGCTTAGCATTGCTGCAGTACACAGAAGGATACGTGGTCCCAGATACAAAGAATTTGCAATCAAAGACTTCATCCTGCAGTGAGCACTACATGGGTGGACCCCCACCCCCCTTGACTTATTTCAGATGCACATGAGTGCAGGGAACTGTCCATGTATAGCTCATGGGAGCCTAAGTGCCTAATCCTATAAGATACTGAGTGGTGCCTGGGGTGTTGAGTGCCTGCATCTCCCATTGACTTGAGCGGCTGGCATTGAGGTTGCTCCAGACCCCACAGGAGGCAGTCAGTCTCTTGCATGATTTGGGTCCTAAATGTGAGACAGACCAATCCAGACAGACACACAGAATGTTGTGTATTGAATCATAATAACTTACGAAATTACAAAATCCCTGTAAAGGGTTTAACATCTGGCTCCACAGTGTTTGCCAAATGAGGGTTGATCTTCCCTCTTCTGCATCTAAACTGTTGATGCATCAGTACCTAGAGCCATGACCCTCTCTGTGCTACAACAGACCTGAAATTGAGGCAAACGTTCAGTATAACCTTATGGCAATAGGGTAAATTTAGTCCTGGATTAGTGTTTGGGACCCTTCAGTGTCAGCTGAACGTTGATTATTTGTCAAGTAATGCGATTATATTTAATGGATAATGCAAATATGCTTACCATGTGAAAGTAGTAACACGTATTTTAATAGCATATGTGGCTACTTGTACAGTACTTGTGCTTATAGATACTGAAGTCAACCTAAAACATTGGTCCAAAGTGCATTGTGAATCTCATGTTTTTTTAAACGATTGCAGCAAAAATGGTTTGTGCTAACCCTTGCTGAGGTAACTGAAAGGATTTTAGTGGGCTTTAGATCAGGCCTGTTAAAGACAAACACCACCTCATGCTGCTCCTTCTTTAAAGTCCTAGTGGCAATCATTAGGAAATTAAGTTCCAACTTAAAGAAAAAGAGGTTGCAGCATTTGGTGCACGTATGACCATGAAGTAAAAGAGAAGTCCCAAACATCCTCTTGTCTGTGGTATTCCATTTGTGCAGAGCAATGCAATACTGCTGCTAACATGTGGCATAGCCTAGGTTATTTGGTATGCTGCAGACCGTAAGCAGGTGTATGAGAAATCCATAATTTCACAGACATAAATGTAACACTATTAAATGCTGGAAAAATCAGGTTTTTATTCTGCTGTGAGTTCCAGCCTATGATTTCTAAAAGAATGAAAGGAATATTGTTTATTCCAGAAAATTGTATGTGGTTGTTTTTTAAGAATGACATGCAGGCTTCTGAGGCTATTCAAATTCCTCTGCAGTGTCTTTATCAGAGAGATGGGTAAAGTTTTCCTCTAAAAACATGAACCATGTGGACATAAATTATTTATTTCTATGCTGCTAATTAATACATGTTCAGGAATGTAAATGGGGAGGGGAATTTCATGGCCATCAGAGAAGCTAAACTCCTTCACCAAATCTCTTCCCCAACACCCTCAACCCAGGCTGTAGAGCACCAGTAAAGCTGCTCCTTAGGTCTGTGGATGCTGCTTAGTTCCCCCTGTCCTACTTATTTAGGGGAGTTTTGGATCTATGTAGATGCAAATCCACAGCCTACGTCCCTTTTTAGAAGTTTTTAAGCTTCGGCTTGACAAAACCCCTGCCGGGATGATTTAGCTGAGGTTAATCCTGCTTTGAGCAGGGGGTTGGACTAGATGACCTCCTGAGGTCCCTTCCAGCTCTTAATATTCTATGGTTCTATGACATGTCCCCATATTGCACACCAGTTCAGTTTAATTCAGGACCAGTCACTTCCCTTATTTAATCCAGAGGATTGGCCAATACAGCATACATAAATTTGCAAGATAGTTGGAAGGGACCATGGAGGGCAGTTGAATCCTTCCAAGGTTAGTTGTAACTTGTTTTCCTTAAAATGGGAGCAAAACAATGCTGGTTTTGAGAGGACAGAGGTAGTGAGGTAGAATATTCCTTCCTCCCAGCCCCCCCCAAACCAACCACTGCAGACTGCTTGTGCACTGAGAACCTAACTCAGGGGGACTGCAAAATAGCAGGTCCGCATTGATTTCAGCAGATTTAAAGGTTTTACTGGAAGCTAATGTTTCAAAGAACAGTACAGGGTTTACAACACGAGAGCACGAGCATCCGAGAGCAAGAGGCATCCGGGCGGGGATACGGGCTATGGTTGGGTACAGTCATTGGGGGTGGGGGAGCAGAACAAGATCATAGCCCGAGTCAGCCTTAACCTGCCAAGACTAGGCACATGTATAGTCATCCAGTAGCAGGCTACTGCTGGAGATATACAAAATGTAGATCTCTGTAATATTTAGCTGTGGAATTGTAATAAACCTTTGTTCGTGTAAAAATATCCTTGTGATGTTATCTGTCTCTGTCTTACCTTTCCCACTCCCTACTGTTGGATATGGAATCATTATATCAAAGGAAAAGATCAAAGTAGAATTATTACGTTCTTGTTCTCCATCGAGTTTTTTTACATTCTATTAGGTATTCTGTCCAGTAGCTCATCCTACTATGATTCAAAGCAGAAGAATGTTTCAAGTGTGTGTAATGAATCAGCTGGTCTACACTGGGGAGGGGTGAGAAAATCAGCTCTAGGTCTTAATTTTCCCTCAGTCTTCCTTGTCTGCTACATTGTCATGTAAGTGGGAGATCAGGTTTCCCAAGATAAACCTGCTCTTGGGCAAGAAAATGGGGCATGTCATTTATGAAACTCATCAGGAAAAAAAATAAACAGTCATTGAAGTAGATACAATTCTTTGTCCTCTCATGTGTATAATAGGCTCAGAACAGTCTTCCTGCTTACAATGATTATCAGGGATGCATGTAAATTTTGTAATTAAAAAAAAGTATGTCATATTTGTCAGAAGACCCCTTAATTTTATTTAATTTTTTCTTTATTTTTAGGTGTGGAAGAAAATGTCAGTCAGCATGCATGAGAATCGCAAGTCTAGAGCCAGCACTGGCTCTATAAACATATACTTGTTCCACAAATCATCATATGCTGATAGCGTCCTTACTCACCTGAACCTTCTACGCCAGCAACGGCTTTTTACAGATGTACTTCTCCATGCTGGGAACAGGACGTTCCCTTGCCACAGAGCTGTTCTAGCTGCTTGCAGTCGCTACTTTGAAGCAATGTTCAGCGGAGGACTTAAAGAGAGCCAGGCTAGTGAAGTCAACTTCCATAATTCTATTCATCCAGAAGTTCTAGAACTTCTGCTGGACTATGCATACTCCTCTAGGGTTATCATCAATGAAGAGAATGCAGAGTCCCTGCTGGAGGCTGGAGACATGTTGGAATTCCAGGATATCAGAGATGCTTGTGCAGAGTTTCTGGAGAAGAACCTTCATCCCACCAACTGCCTTGGCATGCTGCTGCTGTCAGATGCCCACCAGTGCACCAAGCTTTATGAACTCTCCTGGAGGATGTGTCTTAGCAACTTCCAAACCATCAGTAAAAGTGAAGATTTTCTCCAGCTGCCAAAAGACATGGTTGTGCAGCTCCTTTCTAGTGAAGAGCTGGAAACTGAAGATGAAAGATTAGTGTATGAGTCAGCTATTAACTGGACTAACTATGATCTCAATAAGCGCTACTGTTATCTACCTGAACTGTTGCAAACTGTGAGACTGGCTCTCTTGCCAGCCATCTACCTTATGGAGAATGTAGCCATGGAAGAACTTATCACTAAGCAAAGGAAAAGCAAAGAGATAGTCGAAGAAGCAATACGATGCAAGCTAAAGATCTTACAGAATGATGGTGTGGTCACCAGTTTTTGTGCCAGGCCTCGTAAAACGGGCCATGCGCTTTTTCTTCTGGGGGGCCAGACGTTTATGTGTGACAAGCTGTATCTGGTGGACCAAAAGGCAAAAGAGATCATTCCAAAGGCTGACATCCCAAGTCCACGGAAAGAGTTCAGTGCTTGTGCTATCGGCTGCAAAGTGTACATCACTGGAGGCCGAGGATCAGAAAATGGAGTCTCCAAAGATGTTTGGGTGTATGACACTCTTCATGAGGAGTGGTCAAAGGCTGCCCCTATGCTGGTGGCTAGGTTTGGGCATGGTTCTGCTGAACTCAAACACTGTTTGTATGTAGTAGGAGGACACACAGCAGCAACTGGTTGCCTTCCAGCTTCCCCTTCAGTATCCTTAAAGCAAGTAGAACAATATGATCCTGTGACCAACAAATGGACAATGGTTGCCCCACTTCGAGAAGGTGTAAGCAATGCAGCTGTGGTCAGTGCAAAGCTTAAGCTATTTGCTTTTGGTGGTACCAGTGTTAGCCATGACAAGCTGCCCAAAGTTCAGTGTTATGATCAGTGTGAAAACAGATGGACAGTACCAGCCACCTGCCCCCAGCCCTGGCGCTACACAGCTGCAGCAGTTTTGGGTAACCAGATCTTTATTATGGGGGGAGATACTGAATTCTCTGCATGCTCGGCTTATAAATTCAACAGTGAAACATACCAGTGGACTAAGGTGGGAGATGTGACAGCTAAGCGAATGAGCTGCCATGCAGTGGCATCTGGAAACAAACTGTATGTAGTCGGAGGCTATTTTGGAATTCAAAGATGTAAAACATTGGACTGTTATGATCCCACATTAGACGTTTGGAACAGCATAACCACAGTTCCCTATTCGCTAATTCCCACAGCATTTGTCAGCACGTGGAAACACCTCCCCTCATAACTCTGTGTGTGGTGCCATTGCAGATTATCAGGTAAGAAACTATACCTATGAATGCAAACACAATACTACTTCACGCTCACAGTGTTTTTCATCCATATATTTCAAAGGAGGGGTAAGTAAGTTATTTGTATTTCACTACACAGAACTGGTCAATCAACATGAGGACCTAAAAAGACTTCTGTTAACACTCTAATCATGAGCTGTGGCTGGATAGTGACTAGTCCCCATGGGCAGCTATCTCTCTGTGTGGACAGTCTTTCTGAAGCTGCATTGCAACCAGTGAATATGTAAGGTGTTGCACAAAGCCATTAGGCCAAGTCCACCATCCTGCAACACAGCTGAAATCAATGGAATTTCACCTGCTTATACCAAGGTTGAATTTGGCCCATTAATTATACTTTAGAAACATTTGTTTTTCAAAGGAAAGCTGTGTTTATGTGTCTGACTATATATAATGTCACTCACATATTTCAGTATTATTCTGCTTCAAATAATTACTTGGCCTGGGGCTCACGCTGTTCCAAGGTAAATAAAGTCTAATTTATAGTTAAGCATAATGGGCCAAACTCATACCATCTGCACCTTCAGTGTTGTATCTTCTTGCAGGCAAGTCTAAATTTGACCTTGCTTGTTTTGCTCGTTATATGGGTCTGTGTTAAAGGAAGATTTTTCTAATTTTTGGTATTGTTTTTTTTTTTCTTTTGGAAAACCACTAAAATATCTGAGCAGTCAGAAATATTAATGTCAGTTTATATCAGCATCCCAAAATGTAGTTAACTTGTGAGGCATTGTCTCAAATTAAATCTTATTTTTCATTATGCCCCCCACCCCCATCTTTTTCTGAATTGCATGACTTAGGCTAAGCCCCTGATATTTTCTAGAGTTCTTCCTTGAATTTTTTGCATTAAAACTGACAAATATTACACTTGAGTGTGTATTGCTCGGTTTTTTCTGAGAGACTTCAATGCAGCATCATGGTTACAAACAAATTCTGATGCCGTGTTTAACCCTAAGAAGCACCCTATCTTGGCTAAATGATCCAGGCTCTGTAAGTAGTAGTTTATTAAGGAATTTGAATACTGCATAATGCAACCATAAAACCAACTAGGTTATAAAAAACTATTGTAGGAAAAACAGTTTAAAATAATTAAATCGGCTCTGCATCATTTGCAGTAACCTAGAACCTCCAGATCGAAGTAGGTACCTCAGAAAGATGACACCAGCCTGCTTTTATAGACTTCATAGAATCTTCATCTTGCAGTTTCCCTTTGAGTTGAATGGGAGTTTTGACTAAGTGAGTGCATTTTTGAGTCCCTGCAGAGTAGCAACTCAGAAATGAAATCTAGTAGGAAGTGTAGTGATCATGTTTTCAATGACACTTCAGCCTTTAAGTTGACTAACCACCTGTAACTTTTCCATCTCCCCCCACAATTTAGTCTTAGGAAAACAGAGTCTTGGATTCTGTCCAACATAGCAAACACTGGAAGCAGATCATATCCTGGGTATCTGAGACTAATCACATGCTTCCGATAACTCAAAAACAGAGCAAATAGAAGGGTAGGTTTCTCTGAGACTACTTCCTTGCTAGCCGGAAAGCTGGTAACACATCTTCAAATCCACACTGTTTGGCCAGTTTCTATTATTACTCATTTCAGCAGGGCTCAGTGTTATCAGAAGAGTAGTAATGAATGCCTGGACTCAGATCTGTGCCAAGAAAAATATTGACTTTTATTCTCCTAAGATTGACTTCATTGTTCTAAAATTTACAGCACATAAATCTGAGGGTTTTATTCTGAAAAATAGTAGTCTAAATATAATGTCACTAAACACTTTTCATTTGCCTTGCAATATCCTGTTAAAGGCCATTACTTTAGCTTCACTAACCTGTAAGATAGCTGGATGAATACAACCGTAAACTGAAACTTCGTAAACTGAAACTTCTCTAGTGCGGCAGACTCATCTAGCAAGTAGATTTTTACTGACTCCTGCTGTTCTGTCAGTGGGTGGGAGGGACAAAAAGGAAATTACTTCTGATTACCTTCTGTTTTCATGGTGCTGTGTGGCCCTGGTCTTCCACAGTTTAGGAAGACTTTAGTCTGCTTTGTTTTTTCCTTCAAACATTGCTCTTTTGAGTAAGTTTAGTTTTGTTTTTCCACTTGCAAGAGTCTACTTTTTTTTTTTTTTTTTGTTAATCAACCCATGACAGGAAATATTATTTTGGCTTCAGTGTTGAGATATATTTTTCAAGAGGGAAAAAATGACACACTAGTCTGAAGAATGTCTAGGAGATGCTAATCAGCAATAAGAAATTGCAAAAAAAATTACATTGGAAATAGTGAAGAGAGTCTGTCTTAAATCCACAAAAACAAAGGCTGTGAGTATTCCCTGCTGTTCTTAGACGTTGTGGCACTGAGGATAGAGGGCTATATTCTGCTCTCCTGCACATAGATGTGTACATTCAGATTAGCTGCATTGACTTCAATAGTTACTCTGCATGTGCACCAGTGCAAATGACAACAGAAGCTGCCCCCTAAATTCTAGCTGTGCTGTCTAAAGCTACTGTAATAATCAGGCTGGTGTCTGGTTTGGAACCTGGCACTTAAGGCAGGCTTCATAATGAAGTATGGAAGCCAAATCTCAGCATCCAAGAGCTATATTTTTCACAGAATAATCCACTCTTAGAAGAGACTCCAGTGTGGAGTTGAGGCATGGTGCATAGGTCATGTGAAAAGAAGCGAGACAGATTTCTGCCATAAAGAATAGCAGAGAAGTTTTAAATAAGGGGATTAATATGTCCACTTTTCTATACAGCGAATAAATTCAATGTAGAGTTCTCCATGGTGAACAGGGGGCATTGGTGTGAGACTTCCTTTTCTCCACCCACACCCTCCCTGTGTTTTCTTCTACATCACTCTGGTCTGGTTTGACTTGGCTCATGAGTGGAAAAAACTGATTGCCCTAATTATTTTTGAGGCTTTTCTGGAGGGGAATTTGCATGAGGTGGTTGTTTTCATTTTTTAAAGCATATCCCCATCCCATTTTTCAAGAACAGAAAAAGCAGTGTGTTGCAAAAATAGAGTCTTGGCCAATTCTATTTAATCTTTAATTTTCTAAGGGCCAGATTCAACTACTGAAGTACAGCCCTACTCCATGGAGTCTTTGCAGTCTCTGGGCTGTTGGCAGAGTAAGGCCAGGTGAAAAAGGAGGCGGAATCTGACCCAAAATGTTGTGGTTGGTTTGTTTATTATCTGTTATTAGTTATTACACAGAGACACCAAAAAGGCTTTCTGATTCTTTGACATCTAATGAAAACCTTATTGTATATTGTCTCACTAAAATCCTCTAAATCTTTCCTCCTCCCCCCCCCTTTTGTTTTGTTTTGTTTTGTTTTTAGTTTATTCCATTATTTGGAGAAGAGACTTGGAGCCTCAGCTATGGAGAAACTTTTAATGAAGAAAAATCATTCAGTGTCTTTTGAGTTTGAAGAAAAATATCTGCACCTTGTAAATTATCTGACCTGGACATGAAGGAATGGGAGGAAAAAACTATCTTTGGTGCATCAGCACCTGGTTTCAATATGAAAGAATGAACCTGTGATCTGATTCCTTGTGCTAGTAATTATAGATTAATGTCAGCATTAATCAGTTCTTCAAAGAGAGAGGGTGGGGAAAAGGAAAAACAAAACAAAAAAAGCAGACCTTTTCATAGTTGTGCAACATACAGCTCTCTATTTTCATGGACTCCACTGAGTGTGCGTGAAATTTGAAATGGTTGTTACCTCTTACTGTGGCAGTTTGAAGTGTCAGCACCAGCTGCTGGGGAAGCAGGCCAAGTCCGAAACAAGATGGTTGCTGTGACTGAAGATACAGCTGTGTCATTACAGAGTACTGCTATAGGAATGAACTTGTTTATAGGCAGTACTTGAAGAATCCATTAGATTACCATGTTGTATTGTCTTACCTGCAATGAGTGACCCTTCATTTGATAAGGAAGAGCACAATTTAAAAAAATAAATAAAAAGGTTTTTGCAATAGTGGGGAACTAAAAAGAACCAGTTTTCCCCAAATGTTTGATTTCCCTTCCTCCCTGTATTTATAAGTGACTTAAACTGTCCCATTCCTTTTCTGTTACTTGTAGAGGTAGCTATTTATTGTTCAGTGCTTGCATGCTCAAACAATGCCTGCGGTTGTCTTCATGTTGTAAGGATTTGTGTGAATTGTTGTATGTTTTGCACATTTTGAGGTCTCTGGCTCACTCTGCTGCACACAAGAAAACTGTTGAGTAATAGTTGGTGGTGGGAGGGAGCGAGGGGATGGCTTCCGCACTTGGAAATGGAAAGATTACAAGGCAGGATCTTAAATTACATGCATACTAAAGGAAGAAGCCTTGGAGGTCACTTTCTCAGGCCACCAACTCTCCAGGTTACATGTGTTGGGTCTTGTAGATAGTGTCCCTGCTACATGCCTTTGAATTGCTAATCTGGAACTAGCCAAAACCATTGACAGCTTTCTCTTTGTGCAGCCTCTTGATAACCTGGAAGATGGTGTGGGATAGTTTCTGTACATAGAGCCCCCAGAAAGGCACTGTCCAAAGTTATTTATTTATTTATTTATCGGGTTAGACTGGGGGACATTTACCATAGCCACATTTACCTGACTGAGAGTGGAGTCTGGCTGATTTTCAAAAACAAAATAGATTATTGGTGAACTATTTAAAAAACAAACAAATGCAACATCTTGCACTGACTGGATTGGCTCATCTCTTTGCACATAAGTGGGATGTGTAAGTGCCATGGTGTCAAAGACCCAAAAGGTGTAGCACAATTGTTACGATGGTAAAGCATAAAAAATTGCAAAACTATAACCGAAGAATAATCCTCAAGCTTCTGCTGCATCTTTTATTTTCACACAGCCAGGTAAATTTTCAGAGACTTTCGGACTGAGAAATGTCAGATATGATCATGATAAACCAAAGGATTAAAAAAAATGCCCATTCTTTTCTTCATTTCTTATGTTTCACAGCTGCTTTCCTTGCCAGGCTTCATTACGAAGCACGTGTTGTGTTTTTCATAAGTGTGCTGAGCCCAATTTAATAATGATGCGGTCAGCAACATGGTCGTAGTATTCTGCTGCATTACAAGTAAAAGATTCTTAGTTGCATGCATGCAAAAAGTAAAATTATAAGGTTGATGTTTGCATTACTCTAGATGACGGTGAGGTCACTGTACTCTTGAAAGCTTACCATCTGAAAACATTCATGGTGCTCACCCTTCAATTTTATCACAAAGGAAGAATTTTTAAAGGGGTCCCATGGTTTGACATGAACAGGACTCCACAACTATATAGTATAGGAGTTACAGTTATAGTTCCACTGGGTTAGGTTGAGCTGTTGAAATAATAACATAAAAATTTAAAAATCAATCCCCTTCTTCTACATGGCTTTGAACAATAGACACCCTTCTTAGGTAGAGCACCTTCCTACAAGCCAGAAAGTAAATGGGCTAGATTCTCCATTGCCTTTTATGTTGTGTAGTCATTTACACCTGTGCAATGTGGGTGTGATATGCTCCCAGATCCAGAGTTGTGTTTTACATCTTTGCACAGGTGTCCATGGATACACAGGTTACAAGGAAGTGACATGTTGGATCCAGGGGAATGACTCATTTGACTAAAGGCTAAGCCCTCTGTTTTCTTCACTGAAGGGATATAATTCTGTCTAGAAGCTGCACCATACATAGCTATTTAGCTTCTGACAGAAATCTGTTTTCTAATACCATGCAACTTCCGAAAGTGGAATGAATTTTCTGCAGCTGTTTTCAAAGTTGTGGTCTGCTTTCAAGTGCTTGATTAATTCCTGTGTGTAGGCTGAAGGAAACTGAAGTCAGGGTGGGCCTCAGGCCCTGCAGGGAAAATTCTGGGCTTCTGCTCTTTGAATTGATGTGGGAATTCTGGCTTACTACTTGACCATTCCAGTCGTGCAAAATATCCCACACTTTGAAGCAAATGCAATTCACAGCAGAGTGCACACAAAAACCTTGGGATAGGAGGGGAAGGTTCTTATTTTGTGGGCTGGTTGCTGTAGAAACTTACAACAAAGGACAGCCTTCCACTTCTGGTATAATTGTGTAAACCCTTTCTCTAGGCCTGACACCTGTCTAATAAGAATGATTAGAGCTGAATAATGCCCATTCCCTGGCTATTGAAGATGTGGTTCACATACGAAAAGAAAACTGTACAAGTGAAGAAGTAAAATGTCTTATGTTGTGTGTCTGTTTGCTACTGTATTTGAAGGTTTTGTAAAACTGCATTTTTTTTTTTCACAATGTGAAACTGAAGGTCAATAAATTATTAGAGATTTTCTCTTCAATGAGTTTAGTTCCTTTGAGGGTTGGTTGGTTGTTTGCCTGCAATTTTTTTTCATCCTTATAACTCACGTCTTTTTCATAAAAAGCTGTCCTTGACGTGTAGTTTACTGGTTTGGTTTGTTTTAAGCTTCTGCTTCAGTTACTCTTGGACTGTTTCCTTGGTTGTATTAGGCCATATTACCATGATCTAGATCTCAGTGTTCAATAGGTAAAACTATGAGAGCTTTAACACAACTAAGAACAGATAATGCAAGCCTTCGTGATTTATTTTGGTCTTTGCAGTACAGTTTAGGGTCCAGTATGATTCTGGATCAAAATTAGACAAGTCAGATCCTCCAGAATAGTTACTGAGGAAATAAGTTGCTGGCTCCATATAAAACATTTTTATATGTGTATATTTATATGTATATACACTGACACACACAGTCAAATTCTCTTTATATCAGCACAGCTATTGATTTCTAAACTTACTTACATTTTTATTGTGTTGAAAGATTTTTTAATACTATTGATTTTATGCTTACCCTCAAAGGACCCCCAGACTCTACAAGCTGAGGCCCCAATCCCGCAATGACATCTATGCATGCATACCCAGGAGTCTGCACGCACAGATCTGTTAAGGTTTGGTTGAGGTCCAATGGCCCCATTCTCCTGCCTAGGCGAGGGATAATTATACACTTGTCGGCCCATGATTCCTAGGAATTCTTGCTTGGAGGTGGGGGGGGGAGGGGATTACTCCCCGCTGAGACAGAGACTGGGTGTTCTCCTTCTTAACTGCGGATCACTTGAGAGTTGCACAGCTCTGAAGGAGGCAAGGTGTAGCCTTGGACCGCTGCCTGACTTCACGGGTTCCCACTCATCTTTAGATAGCATAGCTGCTGCTGTAGCTGTGCTTACATGGTTGCCCCCAGAAATCCCCTCGGTGTTGCAGGGTGTGTCTGCAGGACAGAAGGGTGAGGCTGGGTAAGCATGAAAAGGAGTGGGATTTATTAGAGCACTGGTCTGGGAGTCAGGAGACCTGGGTTCTGCAACTGGCCTGCTGGGTGACCTAGGGCAAGTCAGATCACGTCTCCGAAATAGAGAGGGACTGTATTCCAAAACACTTGTTGCCAGAACCTTGACCCGTCATGAGTTAAAGGATTGATTCAAAGGCCACTGATGGACGCTTTCCAGAGAAGCTCTGGATCAGGCACCATGTGAATGTATGAGTTCATCTTTGGTAGAGTGCTCTGTGTACGCACAATCACTTGTGTGAATATAAGACCATTACATTTAAAATCAGTACCCAACTAATACTGCAACCTACGGTAACCTATTGTGTCTAGGAGTGCAGTGCTTTGGGCAAGACCAGGAAGAAAAATAAGCAGTTTTCCCAAATCCCCTAGTCTTGCCACCTCTCACTAAATTCCTGTTGCTACTCCTTGAGAGATTCAACAACCCAGTCTTTTTCAAGTCCTCTTTCTGCTCATAGGGTTCTACTGATCTACTCAGGGACACAATACCTAGTTACTTACAGGACTAGGCAGAACTAGCCAACGTAGCTCGAATATCCAATGCTCAGTTGTTTACAGTCTAGAGAGAGAAAAACAAATTAGTTTGTGGAGTAATTTTGAATAACAACAAAAATGGAGGAAATCACAATATCCTGAGACATCTCTGAGCGGGAAAAAAGGATAAATTAATGGAATAAATTATTCACTATATGCTATTTGCTTGATACTACTCTGGATCCTGGATTTACATCTAATCTGGCAATGAACAGCATTGGGCATGGCCACAATGACTCATCTCCTGCAGCACCTAGTTGTTTCTGAGAGGACATCCGTCCAAACACTGACTCAGCCTGACCCATGTAGCCTGTGAAAGGTGAAGGAATCACAGCGCAGGGTGGTTGAAATAGATGGCATGAATTGCCAACTATAAATGCCAAGAATCAAGATGGTAGGCACAGTAAGAGTAAATAGCAAACCCTCTTTAATAGGTGTAGGGGACACCATTTATTGCCATTGTGGTAGGGCTCCTTATACTGAAGTCAAGCATACCTGGATGCTCAGTCCTCAACTGGGACAAGCTTGAAACGTTTTCTTGGCAACATGATCATCCCCTAGATGACTGGGTAGATGAAGTGTACCTACCTCTGACAGAGACCTGAGCTAACACTTGTAGCATTTTATGTCCATGAAGTATTTCAGGATTGATAGAGAGGAAGGAATGCCTTGTATCAGCCCCCAGGGTCTCGAGGCGTAGAATGGATGAGTTCCGAAAGGAGGGTTGATACCTACTGCTTGTCCAGAAGAATAGATGCTGCAACTTGGAACCTTGAAGGTGATACGGGGAGAATGTTAAAGCAGAGTGAAGCGTGCGCATGTGAGCGTAAGAGTGTAAAGCTCATCGGAGCTATATCAAAGCAGGTAAAGCATTTACTGCTATACTTTTTAAAAATAAGATATAATGAACATTTTTTAATCTATTGTGTATACGTAGTATGAATGTGCATACACATACTGATAGAGAGACACACTGGACCAGCTTGGCGTGGGGAAACTGAGTAGGCATCCAGGAGCTACTTAGGCTCTTTGGCCCAGATCCTCAAAGGTATTTAGGCTTCTAACTTCAATTGATTGCAATGAAAGTTAGGAGTCTAAATAATTTTGAGGCTCTGGGCCTTTGATTCTAGTGGTTGGTCCTGCCTCTAACGTGAGTTAGCATAGTTTACTCTATTCTAGATTAGTGGCATATGGTTCCCATTAGCTCTTACACCAGTGAAGGGTTGACATGACGTAGCGCAGCATCACTGGGCTCTCTTCCCTGTCATGTCCCCTTACCCACACCTCCTCCTTGCCGGACTGGTGCAAAGGGGCTGGAGCAGAAATGAGAATCTGGCCCATTATATGGGTCTGCCTGTATGTATGAGATATACACAAACACGCATACCTACCTACAGGTAAACGTGTTTATGCACCTATTTATATTGTATTTATAGGCTTCTTGTTGTAAATGCATAAGGCCTTGAATTCCTTCTAAGACATGCATGTATATGAGACCATCTGGCCTGTATGTGACATTAATGGTGATCTATGAATTTTAAAGCATTATTTGTTAGCGATGGTACAGCTAGGCAAAAGAGTCAGCCTCAATATGTGAGGCATGACTGTGAATTAAAATGAGTTTAGTTAAGCAAATTACAAATCTCTCATAATCAGGTTTAGGCTATGCTTCTGGCTCAGCAGTGCTTTGAGAGTCTCAGGAAACTAAATTAGACAAAGTTTCCCTCATTTTCTTTTTTTGGTCCAGTTGCCCTAGCAACCATAATCTTTATCTCTGAAGAGATGGGGAGCTGCAGAGGAGGCAGAGCAGTTGGAATTTCAGCTAAAACCCCAGCTAATCTCTTTTTTATGTTATCAGATTTTCGTTGTTCAGTTATTTCACACTTGCATACTAGATGATGCTGCGGTGTGTGTTTGATATTTTGTAAATTCTAGATACATTTTACTGGTCATACGCTAATCCTTTGATTCAAAGATAACATCTATGGCTCACTTCATATTAATTTTAATAAAACTAGAGCAACAAGGTGGGTGATACCTTTTATTGGTCCAACTTCTGTTGGTGAGAGAGACAAGCTTTCAAGCTTACACACAGCTCTTCTTCAGGTCTGGGAAGCTCAGCGCTGGTCTACCCTACAGAATTACTGTGGTATAACTATGTCGCTCAGGGGTGTGAATACCCTGAGCAACAGTTATTCTGACCTAGGTGCTGGTATAGACAGGTGTGTTGGCGGGACAGCTTCTCCCACTGACATAGCTACCGCCTCTTGCAGAGGTGGAATTATTAAACTGACAGGGGAGTTTTCTTCTGTTGGCTTACAGCATCTTCACCAGAAGCGCTACTGCAGCACAGCTGCATTGGTGGAAGCTGTGCCGAAGCAAGTTTCTAGTGTAGACAAGCCCTTAATCAGAGTGTCACAGTGGACCAGATTGTTTAGCATAAGTAGTTTAACACATAGTTCAAGGGACCATTCAAGGTGAAGTGGCCTGTTAACACCCCTCCAGTCATCAGAAGGAAAGGAAGGGGGTGGGAGGTTGTTAGTTGGGTTAGATTGTTTAATAAACCATAAATCCAGTGTCTGTATTCAGTCCATGATTTTTGGTGACTAGCAAAGTTATGAATTTAAGCTCCCAGGCTCATCTTTTGAAAGTGTTGTGCAGGTTTCTTTTGAGGATGAGAACTGATAGGTCAGATATAGAGTGATCGCTTTGTGAAGAATGTTCACTGCAGGTAACAGGGTGTTTTTGTCTTTTATCATTTTCCTGTGTAAGTTCATTTGAGAGCATAGCGATTGTCTGATTTCACCCACATGGTTGCTATTGGGGTGTTTAGTGCAATGGATGAGGTACACGTGTTGTGATAGGCATGTGTAGGACCAAAGGACCCTGAAAAGTGTGTTGTGGTGGGTGTTGATCATGTAGTAACAACCCCTGAGCTGCTTTCCCCACCCCTTCCTTACCTCCCTAGGACTGGAGGGTGTTAATGGGCCACTTCACCTTGAATGGGTCCTTGAAATATGTGTTAACTACTTACCCTAAACAACCTATTCCACCTTGTAGTGATCTGTGACACTCATTAAGTTTCCCAGGCTGAAAAAGAGTTCTGTGTAAACTTGAAAGCTTGTATCTCTCACCAATAGAAGTTGGTCCAATAAAAGACGTTACCTTACCAACCTTGTCTTTCTAATATCCTGGGACTGACACTGCAACAGCACCACTGCATACATTAATAGAACTACATGTTTAAATATGGTCACAATGATAAATAATAATTCTTTACACATCTGTTGTAACACCTGTCAGATGTCAAAGTGTTTAATTACCTGGTGTGGTTTAAGAACACCCCCCAACATATAAGCAGGGGAAGCTGAGACAGAGAGGCTCGGGGACTTACCTTAAGATCACATAAGGCAGTCTGTAGCAGAGCTAAGGACCAAACCTCACACTGTGTCTACACTACAGAATTATGTCGGCACACAGTCACAGTTATGTAATCACTTGTGTGTGTGTGTACACGTGGCTCCTTGTGTTGGTGGTGTGTGTCCTCACAAGGAATGTTTGTATTGACTGTATTGTCAGCGTGGGGCATTGTGGGAAGGCTCCTGAAAACCAGTAAAAGTTGATGTAAGCAACACAGTCAGTCAACATCGACACTGTGATGATCTAATTACATTGACTGCGACTCTACGGCGCTTGGGGATGCGGTGTTACTAAATCAATGTAGAAAGGCACCTACGTCAGCAAAGCCAAGCTTACATTGACCTATGTCTGTGGAGTGGCCTAGGCATTGAGTCTCTCGCCTACCTTAAGCACAAGACTATGCATATAATTCCATTTTCCTCCTCTAAGCACCAGCGATGGCTATCAGTTGAGGTTTGGGGCTTCTCAGTAAGATTGACTGTGATAATCTACATTTTTATTCATTCATTGATGGGCATGAGAAGTAACTAAAATGTGTACAGAACTGATGTCTCCCAGATGGAAATTGAATTGTATTAAAATGCCACCAAGGAAAACAAACTGGCTGGCATTTTGTTTAATAGGCTCACGAAAGGAACAATGGCTCTTTCAGGAAGATGGTTACACTTTAGCTAGTTAAGTGCAGCTGATAGGAAATAGACAGACTTAGGGACCTGCTGATAGCCCCGTATTTGCGTGTTAGAAAAGTTATCATGAACTGCTGGATGCCTTCAGACACTAGAAGCTTTCGGGCTCTGTGCAGAGGAAATAAAAATACAATTCTGATTGTTCATCCCAAAGTGGTATGTTTACTCTCAGTTACGACCATAGAACTATCTCATTTTTTAAAAAATTAAAGAAT
This sequence comes from Mesoclemmys tuberculata, assembly GCA_007922155.1. NCBI lineage: Eukaryota > Metazoa > Chordata > Testudines > Chelidae > Mesoclemmys > Mesoclemmys tuberculata. The sequence continues at coordinate 42,228,440 of ML675629.1, forward strand.
GTGGCTAAATTCAGAGGTTAGTCTAGAGGGAGTCATGCAACTTACAATTTATCCCAACCCTGTCTCCCCTCCACCAACACCTCCCCATGTGTCTGTCACAGCTACATGGACTTCCCCCAGTGTATTACACATACCCACTACAATGCTATATTTCAAATACCCGAGAGCTGGAAGAGAAAAGCAGCAAGATTCTTCAAGATGGAGGGAGTTAAAGAGGGTCACTCCATTCTTGAAATTACACAACCTTGCACTCCACTGTGTGTAAATTACTCCATTATAGACGCCTGTACTCTCTACATGACTAAGTGGATACAAGTTGGTCTAAGGGAGGCTGGACCTGTGATTTGTATGAGCTGGCTATGCTGGCACAAAGGGATTGCCCAGCAGCAGCTATAAGGTCTCCAGAGATGCTCTTCTTACACCCATCTTCCCCTGGTGCAGGGACTGTACTGGAGGGAGTAAACTGGGAGAAGTAGAAAGTGTGGCCAGACCATTTCTGTGCCCTAGCTATTGCCTTGGGGGCCATGCTGGCCAGCCCTGGCAGTCACAAGATACTGAGGCACAAGTTGCCTCCTCAGAGTCCCTGTGCCAGGCACAGCACTGGGCCTTCTGAGTCAGAAGGAGTTTAACTTGCACGTCACCTCTGAATTTGATCCTGTGTTCGAATCCCATTGCGTGACCGCCCTGAACATTTGCTCGAATGTGACTCATTCTACCCGAAAAGCCCACGGCAAAATGGTTTGCAATTCAAACAGTAACTCTGGCTCATCACAGTATCTAGGTTAACTTTGCAGCTCCCTAAAAATACCAGAGTCGTTAGGTAAGATCTAATGTGCTGTGTTAGGTAGCGTTCACGGAACTCTACAAGGCTATTAATCACTGATGATGTAGGTTCTCTTCCTCTGATGTGAAATGTTCCTTTTATCTTTATTTTTGAATAAAAGGTTTTGGAACAGTTTAATGCATATTTTTAGTAAAAGTTTCTGTAAATAGCATTACAGTACGTTCAGATTTAAAAATATATCTGGCATCATTCTTACAGAGTAGTTATCCAGTATATGATATGGTAAAGTTTATTTTTCATTTAGTATTTTCAGACAATAATTTAAAGTTGAGGGACGCACAGAGACTTCGCAGTAACAGCATAAGCTAGACTCCCTAGCCCAGAAATTAAATAGTCAAATCATTCTTCCACCCAACTGTTGTTTAATCCCCACCACTGCAGTTCATCATTCATGAATGTCTTTCCCCAAATCACATATTTTGCAGATTATATTTGAATAACTGTGTTACTGCCACTCAGTGTCATTTGCCAGAGACAGTGTGGGATCTTCAAAATAGCAAGAAGCAGTTTAATGTAATTACACAGCAGTTATGGACAGATGGTTCAAGCCTTGTTTGCTTTAACATCTCTTCCCAGTACCTGCTGAGAATTCCAATCTGCCTGTGTGTTCTGATAAAGCTGAAAGGAGTTCCTGGGACCACCTGCAGTCTTAGTGGAAGACGGTAAAAAGCCCTTGCGAATACTCTCAGAAAACGGGTCAGCCTGCTAGAGTCTAATCCCTTCCATAATAAGGATTTCATTCAGGCCTTCCCACAGATTACAGAAGGTCTGGTTTCTCAGAACCCTTTCTACTGAAAACCAGGCTCTCCTGCTTTCAGCAGTCAAGTTCTGATTACAACCCTAGAGAAAGTATAGGTGTAGGGCTTGGAAGAATTTGTCACGCAGAATAAGTACAGTTGGCAAGGTTAGGCCCTAAACATCCAGTTTAGGCTGTAAGCAAGACTAGGCCTGTAACTGCTTGGGCAGCCCCCTGCATTAAGAAGTTAGACTGACCTTTGTCTGGTAACCTTTGTCTGGTAACCTTTGTAAAATACGTTGGCTGGGCGGAAGTTGTCTGAGATAAGCAGTGGGCGACTAGCCACAAGTCGGCAAAACATCTAACCACAGGATATTGGCAAAGGGCAGCTTCTCTCTATTTTCCAGCCCATATTTATTAACCAATAGACTAATGGAAAACAAGTTTAAGACCCAATCTCTAGTCGAGGTTGAGAGCTACGTATTGTGTTGCTAGGAGAAAAATTCTGCTAAGGCAAAGGGAGACAGGGGTATAACAAGCACCCCCGGGAACCGCTCGGAGAGACTCTCCGTGGATCCGTCAAGGCCTTACCGGATGCCCCGGGCAGGTTGGTTCCCTGGTTGCGACTCACCTAGAGAGTGGTTGATGGGTCTCCCCACTCTATTGCTTTTGGTAGGTGCTTCCTTCCTATGCTTTGGGACAGCTGTAGAGGGTGGTTGCTAGGGCTACTGCTTTTGGAGCTATGCCCAGCTTTTGTTCAATGCAATAAAATATTTTTGCTTAACCACTTCCCATTGTCGGTCTGCCTCCTTCCACCACCGAGATCATAAATTAAGAACCCTCCGCCCCTTGGTGGGATACAATAGGTGACTTTGGATCCTCACTCTAGATCTTGATCTATCTTCAACTATAGACAATACAAAGAAGGCTGCTAATAAACTCTTTGCAACTTGTTCTGACGCCTGTTAGAGTGACTCAGCCCGTTCCCCTTGTCTAATCCATTTCAAAATCTCAAGAAGGAAAAAGTAGTATTTACAATTTTAAAAAACCAACTGTAGGGTTTTTTAATATGTAAACTTTTTGAATGCTTTGATAAATGATACTGGATTATTGACTATTTACATAATCAGTCTCTGCAGCAAGCACGTTTAAATAGAAGCTATTGGAGCAGCTTTTAAACTCATGTGGGAGAACTACAAACTCTACAAACTCTTTAGAGTTGGTCCCTAATGTTTGAAAAAGTGTGTGTGGGGGGGTTAAATCCATGGACCGATGCCAATTTACACCAGCAGAGGATCTGGCCAATGAAATACAATTCTTTTTTGCCCTCTTCCGATCTCTAATAAGCCTCTGATCCCGCAAAGATTTATGCATGACCTTAACATCAATGGGAGTAATCCCATTGAATTTGATAGGATTACTCACAGTCCATAAAGTTAAACATGTGTGTCTTTGGAGGATTGGGGCCTCTATTGGTAAGAAAGGCAAAATAGTCCCAGAATTTCCCAGTGTATTGTTTCAGGACAGTGTTTTAATTCTTAAAGGACATGGTTAGCTGCAGTAGCTATGGCCAGGCAACTGAAATCCGTATTGCAGTGCATTGACTCTGCTGTGGGTACATTCATTTAAGCAGCCATGGAGGTAATTAATTCTTCAGAATGAACAGGAGGGCAAAAGCAATAGATCCAAATCTGCAAGACCTTTGTATACAGAACTTACATTGATTTGACTGGAACTTCCAGGCTCAAAGAGCTACTGGACCGGAACCTGTGTTTTCTGAATTTCTGATTTGTGACAGAGAAATTCAACATAATTAACTCTGTCATAAATCGACAGTATGCCGTGAACCTATTACAGTTTCAAACTAAAAGTCCATTTCTCTTGTTGGGTACAAATGAATCCAGAGTTTGATTTATACTAACACAAATAACCAAGCAATATTTCAATGTATGTCTGAAGTAAAATATATGAAAGGATGCTTTCCCCATTCATCATTTATGAAAATAGTGAAGAATGACAGCCCTGTTCTGGCTGAAGCACATCCTTGCCAACCTGCCTCATCTTGTAGATCAAATGAGCCACCCCTGGGGCAGGGGAAACATACAATAATATGGATGTTTATTCACACTAAGCTATTAGATAGAAGACGTACATTTTGTGTGAGCTTTGTGTGAATCTGAATTTGCTCTAGGCCTTCATTTCATTTTACCATGGCAAATAAAAAAATGGCTGTAATGAGCAGCCATAATATACACATACACAATCATATTTAATTTCTGAGGTGAAGAAAGTTTATGTCTCCTCAGAACCTTCAGTTAGTGAAGCCATTTGCTCCATAGCCATAGTATTTTGTATATAATGGTCAACAAAGCAAATAACAAACTCCAGAGAAGTTAAAATGTACTTCTGACCACTAAACACTGTCCAGAATGGTTTTCTACAGAGTCGTCATGGCCTAGTGGATATGTGACTGGACTGGGGTCAGGAGACTTGGGGTCTAACCTTGCCATTGACTTGCTGTATGACCTTGTGTAAGTCACTTCACTCCTCTATGCTTTTATTTCACCTTCTCCTGCCCCTTTTAATCTATCTTCTATTTAGATTATAAGCTCTTTGGGACTTTTTCTTACTCTGTTTGTAGAGTACCTAACACAATGGGCCCTGATTTTAGCTGGTATCACTAGTCATTTCTATAGTATAAATTATTAATAATAATCAGAGCTTTTGGGAAGAGCATAACATGTTCTGTCTGTCAGCTGCTTTTTCACTTTATCAAAAGCAGCCTAAATTTTTGTAATACCAGGATATCATTAGATAAAAACTTAGGCCAACAGATGATTTAGTCTCATCATATAATGATAATAATACTCTTTCCATTCCATTGGTATCTCAGGAGAATGTTAAAATACTAAAGCTAGACATTTTTAACTCAGCAGGTCCAGATAACTTGCATCAAAGAGTTTTAAAAGCTGGCTGAGGAGATCACTAGCCCATTAAGGTTGATTTTCATTGTCTTGGAACACTAGAGAAGTTCCAGAAGACCGGAAGCAAACATTAATACTGTGTATTCCTGCTGTAGTCTCTTAACCAAAGTCAGTCAAACCTCTGAGCACAAAATTCTCTTGGACCCATGTGGGAGTACTCAACTTCAATTCTATACATTCTCTACATGTGTAGAGCTCCCGCTGACATCACTGGGAACTTCACACCTGCAGGGAGAGCAGATTAGCAGAGTGGAGCATGGCTGTGTAGATACCAGAGAGGAATTTTGTCCTCATTCAGTTTATTTAGCCCTGAGTAATGCATACTTTTTGAAAACAAAAATACCCTTTGATGGCATACAATGTTTCATCTAAAATGGCATGTAGTGGGGATGGAGTTTAGAGCTATAAAAAGGGGATTTCTAGCAATTAGGAATGGGTTACCTACATAGTAGTCTTGACAGTTGAATTTGGGAGTTAAATACTTTGGAGGAGTTAGACTACTTCTCTGTGCATTTTGCTATTACAGAAGTACTCAATGTTGCACTCTAGTGGCCAGGCATCAGAGCCTGATCCAGCATGGTACTGAGCATCTACAACCCTCTTTGATTTCAATGAGCGTTGTGGGTACTGCACATCTCTTCAGATCAGGTTAATAGATTAGGATCCTAGGAATTGCTGTACTGATCTATCTAGTTCAGTGTCCTCTCTGGAATAGTGTCCAATACTAAGTGCTTCAGAATTGGTGCAAGAAACCCAGAGAAGGCAATTCTGGGTTAACATGCCTCCGGAGACAGTTTCCACCTAATCCAGAGGCTGTTTAAGCAGTCATGGGATAAGAGGGAAGGTTCTCTCATGGATCAGTAACTGGTTAAAAGATAGGAAACAAAGAGTAGGAATAAATGGTCAGTTTCCCGAATGGAGAGAGGTAAATAGTGGTGTCCCCCAGTGGTCTGTACAAGGAACCAGTGTTGGTCAACATGTTCATAAATGATCTGGAAAAAGGGGTAAACAGTGAGGTGGCAAAGTTTGCAGAAAATACAAAATTACACAAGATCATTAAGTCCAAAGCAGACTGTGAAGAGTTACAAAAGGAACTCACAAAACTGAGTGACTGGCAACAAAATGGCAGATGAAATTCAATGTTGATAAATGCAAAGTGATGCACATTGTGAAACATAATCCCAACTATACATATAAAATGACGGAGTGTAAATTAACTGTTACCACGCAAGAAACAAATCTTGGAGTCATTGTGGATAGTTCTCTGAAAACATCCACTCAAGTGAATAAGGAAATTATATTTATTCCTTCACATAATACAAGAACTAGGGGTCACCAATGAAATTAATAGCAGCTGGTTTAAAACAAACAAAAGGACGTACTTCTTCACACAATATACAATCATCCTGTGGAACGAGTTGCCAGGGGATGTTGTGAAGGCCAAAACTATAACAGGGTTCAAGAAGGAACTAGATACGTTTATGGAGGATAGGGCCATCAATGGCTATTAGGTAGGATGGTCAGGGATGCAACCCCATGCTTTGAGCGTCACTAGCCTCTGTTTGCCAGAAGCTGGGACTGGATGATAGGGGATTACCTGCTCTGTTCATTCCCTCTGAAGCACCTGTCATTGGCCACTGTTGGAAGACAGGATACTGGGCTAGATGGACCATTGGTCTGACCCACTACAGCCATTCATGTGTTTTTATGTCCTAAACCCCTGAAGCATGAGGGCTTATTTCCCTTCCAAAACTCATTTTTATTCTTTTAACATTTGCTCTAACAACTCTGGAACTTCCAGGTATCCATGTGTAATTCTTTATTTAATTATTTCATTGCTGCCAGAGCAGAGTTCTTCTAGGAAACAAGATAGCTGAGAATGAGGGGATGTCCAATACTTCTCTGTAAGTAGCACTAAAGATATCTTCTCCATAGTAACCTACTCATATTAACTTTTAAAACACTAGGCATGACAATTCATTGCCACACAAAGTCCTATTTATGCATGTATGTATATAATGTATATTTACACAGCTTACTGGAATGTCACTACAGCAGAATTAATTTCAAATTAGTACAAAAACTTCATTACCTTTATCAGTTCTGCTCTAACACCATATGTGGAAACCATACTCACATCATTTGGAAGGATTTCAATAGCATTATATATTTGTATTCCTTCCCTCTCTTTTAACTCCCTTGTGGGATGGGCAATATTAATTTTGAGAGTTCCATATGTTTTCAACACCAATCATAACTTGTACTAATTGGAAGTGGGGATACTAAATATGTTGACTATTTAAAAAGCCTACACAGATACAATCTACTACTCTGCCTTTCAGAATGCAATAAAATAAAGATTGCTTCTTTTACAATAGGGCAGGAACTTAGAACTCTGTTATTTTATGGATGGACTATATATTTTATAGACAAGGTAGATAACATGCTTTTTTTTATTGGTTCAACAAATAAATTAGAGTAGCTTTGAAGCCAAAAAAGTTCCCATCATTAGATATTAGCAGTTATATACCACCACAAATAGAGGACCCAATACTGAATTTCTTGGATACTTACCATTATTATTTAGTATTTGTTCCTGTATGAAGAGCTTACAATCTAAGTATAAGACAAGAGACAAAAGATGGATACTGACTGATGGACAGGAGTACAAGGAATCAGTACTCAGCGTGGTAGGCAAAGCTCCTAATGAAATTAACAGAAATTTGGGGTGTGAAATGAATACAAGATTGAGCCTGCTGTCTGTATAAAATAAACTATGCTAATCTGCTTTGGTACATTACAGGGATATATTTACCAGTTGTTACAAATTACACAAGGATGACATGACAGGCTCTGTAAAGGTGTAAAGAAGTTGCTAGGTACAGTAGCTACATGTTTGATCATTGAACAGCCAATGAAAGTTTGTTCTGATGGTGTAATGCTTCTGTCTCTCATTTCTGGTAGAGCGTATTCTGTTCTGTTGTGGGGAATTCAAGGAGTGGAGTCTCTCTGCTAGCGATAGAATTGGCTTCAACCTTCTGCTGCAGTTGAATTTAGCCTTTATTAAAAGGCAGTTTTTGTCTTACTAGTTTGGCTCAGGATGCGTAATCGTTGTAACTCCAAAGACAACAATCTCAGCATTGTTTCCCCATAAGCACATTATCAAATGACCAACTAAAGAAGATACAGAAATATTAATACACTTCAAGACTAAATCTACACTGTGAGCTAGGGGTGTAATTCTTCTCCTCATATGCACATACTTGTGCTAGCTCTCGTGGAGGCAGTGCAAGTATAATTAGCAGGATAGCCAGAGTAGCACGGGTAGCAGGGGCAGGGGCACTGCTAAGCTGTGCTAAGTACAGATCCATTGGTTTCGGGGGGAGGGTTGCACTTGGCATAGCTAAGTCGTGCCACTACCTGTGCTACTGCAGCGATGTTGCTATTTTATACTAGCGCTTGCTCTGTGAGATAGCGCAAGTCCGTACACATGAGCAGGGGAATCACATCCTTGCTACTAGTGTAGACATAGCCTAAAAGTCTGATGTTACATACACCCCTCACTCTGACTTACATTGCCTACTGAATGTCTAGCAAATGAGATTCGAGGTCTCACTGTTAGTATTAGAAGCCTGAAATATAGATCCACTCTACTCCAGGGACAACATCCCATCATGGTAGTAGAAATTGGCAGGGTTGGAGCAGCTGACTGTCCTACCATGTAATCAAAAAAGGATGTGAGCCAGTGATCTCTCCTCACCAAAGGCCCATGATGCTATTTCTATCTAATCTATCGTTTATAAGCCTGGCATCAGCATTGTATTTAAATGTTAAACAAAATTATGAAGACATGTAGGACTCCAAAATAGCAAGTACTTTCTCTCTGTTACCCAGATTATGGGCCTGCCTGAATTATATGCTCAAGGAGCGTGAGGAATTTAGGCACAGATCCAACAAAGATGTTTAGGTACCTAATTCCCATTGATTTCAATGGAAGTTAGGAACCTTAAATATCTTTATGGATCTGGGCCAGAGAATTGAAGGGACTCACCCACAGTTATGCAGCTAGTCAGCATCAGAGGTGTGGCTTTACAGGTCACAACTTTTTTTTTTAAGTCCTCTTTTTCTCCCTTTGGGCGTGCTCTTTGGCATTTTGAAAGGCAGTTCCCTGTTGGAGTAGCCATCATGAATATTCACCTGCTGCCAAGAGTTTTCTCAAGCAAAGTGATGCATTATATATGAGCTATTTCTAAATACACACTCTGGCTCAAGATGTGTTTTAAATGTGGTGTCAGAGGGTGCATGGTCCCTTTAAAAAACAATGGGCCAGTCCCCTATGAGTAGGTAGTTGCCTCTGAGTGGGGCCAATTTAGTCTGATTAAGTACACATGGGGCTAATTCAACTTGTGCTATCACTGGGGAAGGCTGGGACAATGGAGAGGGAAGAAAAGGGTTTCTCTGTTGGTCAGTCTTCTCTGGGGGCTAGAGCGATAGACCTATAGGGGTAGTTAACCTTGCCAGAATCTCCTGCAGTATATAGAAGCCCTGGGGATTGATATTTATTTGGGACTAAGCTTTAATCTGAAGATGGCTTAAATCTCTTCATTTCTTAGGTGACAGTGGGCAAGGGAGAAGCTGCTGGTCCTCCATCAGAAGTGGTGTGAAACTTAAAATGGATCTAGGTGAGTAGCTAACAATAAGCGGTCATGGGGGATCATCTTAGTTGTGTCTTGTGAACTCTTTGTTAAGGCTGTGATTTGGGGTAGAGTGGAAGCCCTGTAAACAAGTACATGAGTCCTTCCCCCTTCAACCCCCATGGCTTTTTCCATTGAAAAAGTAATTTCTGTAGTGATATGGGTGACCAGCAGGGATGTGTGCCTGCTGTTAAGGTGTCAAGAGGCCTCAACCTTTGACATATGGTCATTGAAACAATGCTGAACAGTCTGGCTGTGGCTAACCTGGGGCTAGCACTGGTTCAGCTGCACCTATTTTCAGGAAAAGGTGATTGGACTAGCATAGACAAGGTTAGAGATAGTCAGGCAGAGTATTACTCTGTGTTCTGCAAGGGGTACTGTGCAGCTGTTCATTTATTATCCTGTGCACAGTGGAACTTGGAGGGGGTCCATAACTTTTCAGCCCCTGTGGGTCACAGAAAGTGAACAGGAATCAGGATTTCATAAAAATGAGCAGACAGAACTCTGGTAACTACAGGTGACAAATCACACTTTTTTTTTTTTCTTAAAGAAAAGCAGTAAAAATTCAGAGAGAGAAAATTTGCTTACTGCTTCCTATATTTCTGCTAATCTGCAATCAAGTGAGTTGTGCAAATTAATTCCACCATGACCATTGTGACCACCACTTGACTGAAGTAGACTTTTTATACAGAAAATGAGTGATCAGTGAATTGTGTCCAGATATTTTCTCTTAGGAAAAGTTCTTCAGTGGTCAATTGGACAGATAAACTATATTATCATGGAATGAAAACTCTAGGCATAAAATGTTTTATAAACTTATCAGTTATCTGGTGCCTGTGCTATAAAGATCTGTTAAATTAGCATTAATGTAATCACAATTGAGTGGATTTTAAGTTCATTTCCAGTGGTGTTCCCACTCTTCTTAATTTATACTTAGCTTTATATAGTGCAATGTTTCTCTGGTTTTTGTGAAAGCAGAATTTCTGGTATTTCTTGTATCACAAGACACAAACAAACCTGTAATAAATTTGTAGTCAGGTGGCAGTTATTTGGTTATGTGAGTACATTACCATGTAATCAGTTATCTGGCAGTTTTTAATATTTTAACTAGACAAAATGATATTTGAGGAGCGAATTGTCAACTAACTATGAATTACTTGTTTGGTTATCAATTAATCAGCATCTTGTATGATAGAAAAAATATATCATGTAAGGCAATAAAGTGAATGTTGTTCTGGCTGACACTGGTGTAAAAACCAGCATAACTCTGAAGTGAATCCTTACCCCAATTTATACACACAAGTGAGTAAAAGGAGAAGCAGCCCCATGGAGCATCCTTCACTCAGTATGAATAATTCTTTATTGGTACCGGTCCAGAAGTCAATAATTTAGAGCTTTCTGCAGACTCTGACAGCTCTAAAAGGACAACGTTGTACAGAGTGTGAGAGAGAGGTTTTTAGGAATAGTCACTTGTACTAGTTAATGAGATGAAAAATGGTGGGCTAAAGTAACAGGGTCGTAGAAATGTGCCCGTGGTGTTTAGGATTGGTTGTAAGCTAAGAGTGAATGACTAATGGAAAGAATTAGAGGTGCAGAGATGAGACATTCCCAACCTGTACCTGAAGGGGCCCTTGTATTGTGAGGGTCTCCGTCTTTTTTGAAACAGTCTCAAAGTTAATTTGGCACAATTGGCTTTGGTTCTCTCTGAAGTCACTGACTGATGCACTGATAGTGCAGAGCAAAGGTCGCTGCTGTCTTTACTTGCCCTCTCTGGGAAAAGACCAGGTTGCTAGGCCTCCTTACCCACCATGTGAGAGGTAGGGAAAAGCAGCAGATCTGCCAGTACATCATTTTGTAGCTATAGTAGGGAAGGGGGTAGGGAGAAGAGAAGTAGCAGGGTGAATGAACATGGGGATAGTGAAGGGATTTGAGTGGGGGAGGGGATTGAGTATGCAAATGAGGCTCTCCCAAAATAACCACCCTGGCTGCTCAAAAATCCTGAAGCCCTCTCTATAGCGGAAGGAAGGTCTAAACAGCCAGAACTGCCCAAGTGAAAAAGAATATACACCCCCAAGTGAAGGTATTATTAGAGAGGAGGCCACACTGCAGGATTGGAGTGAGCTGATGACACAGCAACAAGGTGGAACAAGCCAAAGGGGCTTTTGAAACCCAGGTGGGTAGTTGTCTGTTCCTGAAGCCAATACACAGAGTTGGTGAAGGCTACACTACGATGCAATCTGACTTTATTTTGCGGTGCACCTTTTATACAAAGTGTTCCCAAATGCTTTTCACAGCTAAATGAAAATAAAAAGTATGTGAGGGTGACAGCAGCTCAGAGGTACAAGCCAGAGAGGAAGGATGTCTTTAGATGAGAAAGGAAAACACCTGAAGGCTGGATCAAGAGGACAGATGCAGGAGTCCTGTTCCATATCACAGGAGCTGCAGCGGAGAAGGGTCTTACACCAGCAATGGCTAGATTTGGGGGGGGGCAGAGACGGAGAGAAGGCTGTATGAGTGGAGAGGAGTAAAGAAGAATTGTCCATGAAAGCTGTACATTAGTAAAATGTGTTGGGGCCTGATCCAAGTACATTAGTAGACTTTGGATCAGGCCCATATTGAACAGTCCACTGTGGATCTTTGTTTTTTCTAATATAAAAGATGCACACACACAATTCACTTCAGTCTCTTCTGTAACATAGTTCTAGCCAAGCTCTTGAATATCCTCATTATTATTGTACTGAAGGGGAATAGTAGTCAAGCCAAATTCTCCCTTCTGATAAACTTAAAATGCTTTTGAGGCTTAAACCACACTACAAGCTCTGGGGTGAAGATGTTGGCAACTTCATTCCTACAGCACAGTGGCATTGTCTACGAGAAGGATAAAGGTAATCTGTTCAGAAGACTCTTCTTAAAAGCCAGACTGAGACTGAAATGAACTCGGACAAGAATTAAGAACTACCACAAACATCCCCCACCTCCCATTCGAAGTACCAGGTGTATTTATTTGGCTGTGCCACCATGTCTAGAGAGAGGGAGACCTATACAGAGTTATATACTGGTGTAACCACTTCAGTGGCATACCAAGGGGGGCAGAGCCCCAGGTGCTGGCCTTCAGGCTGGCCCTTCATAATGCACGGGTGGCACAGGAGGCTCTGGGGGGTGGCTGGATGGCAGCTGCCCTCAGAGCCTCCTGCGTGCCCTGCATCATGAAAGATTGGCCTAGCACACCCCCAGGCTAGGGTGAAACTGCCCCTTCTGAGCTGGCATTGGGCTGTGGGGCTGGAGCAGGAGAGGCAGGCACCAAATGGTGGTAAATTTTGGTAGGGGCAGGCTTCACTGCAGGGTCAGGAGGAGGAAAGCGGTGTGTTCCCCTGCTTGCAGGCACAGACCCGCCCCCCCCCCATGGGGCAGCTGGGGGGTGGTGCTGTCTTGTGGGAGCAGAGGACCTCTCCTGTCCTGGTCTGGGTGGGGTCTAAATGCAGGCTTGGCCCCTGGGTGCCAGAGACCCATGGTACACCTGATACTAGTACAACTTTCCTGTGTAGCTAAGGCCGTAGTGACTTGCTCAGGGTCACTCAAGAAGACTAGGGCAGAGGAGAACTGAACTCCACTATTCTTAGTCCTATTCCAGTGTGCTAACCACTAGGCAATCCACTCTGTCCTGAAAGTTGATGAGACTACACACACAGTGAATAAAATTAAGCAAATGAGTAACTATTTACATGTTCAAAGCCGTGTGTTGAAATACTCCAGCCATCTGACTGGATTGTGTGAGCACTTTTCTTTTCGACTAGTTTGACAGTCAGGAAGCTGTGCTGATCTGGGTGGCAGCAATCGGTTCTCTCTCCCCCATACAATATGCTCTCCCACATGCAAATCAATTCTATGTACAATATGTTCCTAAACATTCAGAATAAAACTTTCATAGTGAATTAATAAAGGAATGTCCTCTTGCCCCATGCCCACCTACTGTGCACTATCCTCTCCCTGAACACAAAACAATGAAGACAGTTGTGCATTAGCTTTAAATCCACTCAAACTGTGGCATGTGGCTCATTTTCAAATCCAGTTGTTTGTGAAGCTGTTGTGAAATATGCAGCCTGACTCAACTGTACAGAAGGAGAAAAGCCTTTTGAAACACATGCATGAGCTATTCCTAATAAAGTGAGACTTTTCTTTTTAATTAGTGCAACAAATAATTTCAAGCTCTTGTTATCTATTTTTGGTGCACTTTCTAATCTTCTCTTTTCCTTCATAAGAAAGGTTTAGGAAACAGTCCTCCAACTACTAAAATGAGTGTCCTAACACTGAGGGTGAGATTTAGAAAATCTCTCTAACTACTTTTGGAACCTGATTGAATGGCAAATACCCGTTAACTCCACCTTTTAAATTAGGCCTTAATTAAAAATGGTGAGGTGCTGTTTAAGTGCTGTGAAGGGTCTTAATTTATATCAGCTGGCTTTGGGGAGTTGGTACTAAGGGCTCATTCTGAAATCTGCATAACTATTTCCCATTCAAACACCTGAAATAAAGTTAGGTGAAAGAGGATTTACCTACTGTAAAGTCTCATGTAATTTTAAAAAAATCACATCTGATTTCTTTAAATATCTTTGTAGGATTACTCCCCTGTGTTGTATATTTGTGGTATGTCTCTAAACTCAACCATACCTTCTGGAAGCTAACCAATACAACTGTCATATTAAGCAGACACTCCCAGTGTAAGGTTTATAAACAGTTCCAAAAACATCTGCTAAAACTCTAGATTCTGAGCAGCTCTCTGGTCTTTTTCTTTCAAGTAAGCTATATTTTTGTCACTGTATTGCAGTTTTCTATTGTGTGCTGGTCACCACTCTTAGGTATACACAATGATGCAGTTTCTCCTCTCCTTGTGCAATCTGCTTTAAATTCTGTTTACCTGCTTGAAGCTCAGCAAGTGGTCTTTGCCTGACCACATAAGGAATTCACAACTCATTAACAGATTGCATTAAATTCCTAGTGGGAATACACAGTGTATGGAGATTGGCATGTTTTCCTTTGGGAGGTGTAAATTAGATGTAAACTAAAAAAATATGTTTAGTTGAGGGGATTATTGTAGGATTTTTGCCTATCTTGCAGTGCATAAGTAAATCCTCCATGGTACTCTGGAAAAACTCAAAAGTAGTCTAAAATATCTTCATTTTAAACATTACTGGAAACTCCTTATCAGTCTCACTTAGCTTTATTAAAGTTGATTACTTCCAAGTGTGAGGCTGAAGTTACTGTTAGGGTGGGTTTCCCCCAGCTATCACTGTTCAAAGAATTATTTAAAACCCATCCCAGTGGGGGATGGGTCAGTATCAACATACCCCTGTCACTACCAAAATGTTCCTAAGAAAAAGGTTGATCCAGCACACCTGATGCTCATTATCATAAGGCATTACACAACTGGCTGCCTGAGGTTGGATCTGAGGAGGAAAATATCTTTATTGAATTAGCTGTGGAGAAGGAGGAAGTGGAGAACCTGATGCATCCTGGGAATGTTCTTCCAGAACACTCCATGAGTGGAGGCCGGTATGAGCCCTAATACGCTGTTAGGGAAAAGTATGTTTTAGATGTGATTTTAAAAAAGAACTAGTGGGTGGCTAGTGCTGCTTTGGATAACAGGAACTGAAGAAAAGGCTGGGCTCTACAGTAGTAGTGGCTACATCATGTAGAGGGAGAGAAAACAAGTGCAATATGGGTGGAGGGAAGCCAAAATCCATGGAAAATGTCAAATTGTATCTAATGGGCAGATTAGTAAAATCCTTTGCTGCAGAGTACAATATAGATCTTTGCTATTGTGACAATATATTAAGTTAGGGTTACTAAAATGCAATGGAGCTAATTTTTTTGGTCCTTTCTATATTATGTTTTCAGCTCTAACAGAGGGAAACTTCCCCTATTGGCAGGGTATTCCATAATTGTCCTTAACATGGTTTATTTAACTTTCCTCGGAAGCCACTGGCTCTGGTCTCTGTCATACAGAATAGATGAGTAGATAAGATACTGGTGGCAAGGGGAGTCTCTAATCAGTGTTGTCATGAAAGAAGTTAACAACAAGTAAGTTTAATCAGTGCTAAACATACATCCTTTGCTGTGTTCCCTGTATGATGGTGGCACTCTACTAATAAAAGTAGATTGGTAATATTGTAAGAGGGTCCCTAGGCCTGATTCTGCCCTGCTTTACACCTTGAGTAGTCCACTTAGACCTGTAGAAAGAGCAAGTATTCAAGGGGCAAGGCAGTGGAAAATCAACCTCCCTTACGTAGCTGGCTAGCTTCAGATTGCAGATGAGTAACAAGGATAGTAGGATTGCCAGCTCTCTGATGTGTCTTTGACGCATCATATACAAAGTCTCTTAAATCAGATGCTGCTGTTTCATTCTGGAGTTTTTGTGCTTCTATGGCATAATAGAGGCAGGTCTGATGAAGATAATTCTACTGGTTGTTAAATGCTCATTCAGAAGGGACAATCACCACTGTGGCACTGATCCGTTGTTGGCTTTTTGTTTTCCCTTTAGGAAGGCATAAGCAGGATGCTTCACTCCCTTTTCCAGGCTCTGCAATGGGGCAGGAGGGAAAGCATGACAAAGAAATGTAATGAAGCCTCTGATTTGGCAGCATCAGCAGGACTGCTGCGATATGGTGCATAACATTGACTTAGTTAGTCTGAGACTTCTACAACACTTCTTGACATCTTAGCATTTCGCTCCAGGCCTGGTGTCTCAGATGTCAGTATGAACTTTGCCACTGACCTCCAATGAAAGCCTGGTCCTGCTTCCTTTGAAGAAGGGACGAAAGGTGGTCAAACTTTTGTTGTTCAGAGAGAGCACTGGTTTTCTTGGGTAAATCAATTGTGGGGACCTGGATGGCTCATGGCAAAGGCCTATAGATCCCTGGCTTGCAGTGACGGAAAGCTGTTGCTATCTGTGAACTGGCCTATATTAAAAGAGTTGATGGTCTCAGTTTTGTTTTTAATGGACTAGTGTCCACATCCCAGAATACAACAACCCCCCAGCAATTTTCTCAGTCTTCATAGAATGGCCTATAATCATGGGCATGGAGACTGCATCCCTTTCTGACCCGGAAAGGGAATCTACCCAGTGGGCGATGCTGGTGCCTGTGCCTGGATACAGAAAAGATGTCTGTGTCCAGGGCTGTTAAACTAGCATTATATGGGAGCACTCAGCTTCAGACCAAAAAAAAACAAGGTGGTGTTGCCTTCTCTGTCTCATCAGCAAATTGGCTGCCCCTGGTTTCCAAACAGCCTTTATAACAATAGCCACAGAGTGTGACTTCGCTGTCAGGGCTGCTAGGGATATGAAATGTGGGTCTTCAAAACAGCCTTGCACACACCACCTCATGTTGATTGATTTCTTCCCTTTCCTTTGTGTGAAAGATTGGTTACTACTGCTATCTCTGCAGCCTGTGATAGGAAACCCCTATACAATGTACAGCCAAGGTTCTGGGAGGACTCACGGAGAAAAGCTCAAAGCATTTCTTCAAGCTCTTATATATATAATTTTAAATTCTACTATTTATATTTAAGAAATTTTGTCCTGCTTAGCCCCTATCCCAGCAGGCTGTCTAAATAAGCTATTAGTCTTTCATCTGCGTAATATGCTTTTGGCCTGAAACAAAACTTAGCTCTACAGTAATGGCAAAAGAACCACAATTAAAGCAAACATGCACTGCTGATGTCATTGCTCCAAGGCTTTAATTTGTGTGTGAAATATTCAAATTCCTGAAAAAAAGTGGAGGTAACTTCTTCAGACAGCAGGATCTATTTTTTTGTTAGAAAAAGAAAATTACAAGAAGGATTTGGTTAAGGCCCTGATTCTTCTCATTTCTATGGGTATAAATCAATAGTAACTCCAGTGAGTGGAGAATTTGGTGTAAAATGTGTTTCCATGACCATGGCAGAATTTTGATGCTGATTAGTACTGATTAAACACTAGCAGTCAACTGTGGCCACAGAGATTTTTCTAGCATTACTGAGGATACATTGAACACCACAATAATCAAAAGTGCACTTCCATCATAGCCAGTCTTTTAAAGGGATGTTTGGTAATATTTATGCCAGCCTCCTTTCTTAGTTTATTTTTATTTATTAACCCACTTTTTATGTCTTGCTCAAATATTTAACAAAATGTTTTTTTATGGCAGAGTTTAACATTTCTCTTCCTATCTTGCTTCCATCCTGTCAAATACAATTTCAGATAACCAGAGCCACTTGTCTTTCATGATCAAAGTGATAGTCTTGTGCTCTCAAGACTTCTGGGCACCATGTCAAAAAATCAGCCACGTCATGAGTGAAATATATAATTCGCCTTGTTGTACCGCATTTTTCCAAAGAAGGTGTAACTGAACAGATCGTAGGGAGTCCATTTTTCGAGATGCCATAAGAAATACAAGGGCAAACAAAAGTCAGAGATTGAGGAACTTTTTAACATTTCAGCTGGGAAACAAAACAACAGATTCACTGATCTTAAGACCAGAAGGGACCATATGACCATCTATTCTGACTTATAGAATACAGACCATAGAATGTCACCCAGTCATTCCTGCAGTGGAAGGAAATAGTGACCACTTATGTTATGGGGAAAAAATAAGTAATCCTTGCTTTGTAACTTACTTTAAATTTAAATGAAAATCAAATAAAATGTAAAGTAAATTTACCAGTTGCCTTCCTGATTTCATATGCTTTGAGGTCAGTGACCTGCAAACTCTTTTATGATCCTTGTGTTGTGAGGAAAACCCTGGGGCTGAAGTCATGGTGACCTCAGAGTCTCGAGAAAAGCTACAGGTCAATAACCTTTTATTTCTGACCTTTTAACTGGCTCTAGTCGGCCATGAAGACCTAAATGTCATCTATTTCAGATTCTTGGGAAGCTTCAAGCCTCTTGAATCTAATTCTCTGAGAGTCTTGCTCTCCCGTATTCAGGTCACTGATATTGCAACAGCAACTCTGTTTGAAAGGACAAGGGGAAAGCTTTGGGCCATCAAGCATTATGCAGTTGGTAGTAGTTGACAATGCAGTCAAGTAACTGGATAACTGCATCTTCTTCGCACAGGAATCCCTATCCGCTACTCATTTTACTGTTGATTTCCAAGGGGAAGATTATCATTTGTCTCACCTGGACAGGCCAAAAAAATCCTCCTTGTACAGGGGCACTTTCTCTAGTCCTGTTCTCCATAATGAAACCCACTGTTTTCAGTTTTCTTCCTTTCTCCGCCTTCCCCCTAAGGATGCATTCTAATGTCCTGTCTTTAGTGTAAGTATTATCATATTTTTCTGTCCCCTTCCATCCTTCAGGATCCCAAAGCACTTCATAATCTATGGGCCCAATTTTGCTCCCTGTTTGAAGCCAATGACCAAACTAATGCTGACTTCGAAGGAAGCAAGATAAGCCCTAATTCCACTCCACACCATTGTGGAGTGGAACCATTTTGTGGAAAAGATACCATCTAAAACAAGAAAGACTGGAAGCTTTTCGGTCACGAACGCCAAAGCAAACCACTATTCTTAAGAAAAGTGGCTTGGGGAAAAGATAGGACCTTGATTTTAAGGTGTCCTAAAAAGACCCCAGGTAGTCAACTGGATGGAGCTAGCAGGAGCCACCAAGGCTGATGGTTTGAGTCAGCCTTGATGAGATTTTTCTCTTTTATCTACACGTATATATAAAATAAATGGGGTAAAGGAAATTTTCATGACAGAATTTTGCTTTTTTTCACCACATTATACAAGTACGTCCATCAAAGTAAATTGTAGGTAATAGTAGCTCTAATGGGAGAATAGGCTCTTGTCTTCCAGGTAACAAAGGGACAAAGTCTGAGGTCCTTATTTGGTTTTACTGTGCCCTTATTCAGGCAAACTCCCAGAACTTGGCCAACAATGGGTCAGAGCAATCACATCATGAGAACATACTGAAATGGCAGCACCCATTTACATAGCTGGCTCCTTATGGAGTATAAAGGATGAGCAAATAGTTCTAGATCTAAGGCCTTAGGCAGTGTGGAAGTCATTGTTTCCTTTCCCTGCCTTTGGTAAGTCTTTCCCTAAAACCAAGCTTAGCTGAGCTACCTTTTTTTTTCTAACACTTCTAAACTTTTACTCAATTTTTCTCAAGTTTTGACCCTCCTTGCTTAATGGTTCCAGGAGCAATGATTTTTCCCTCTACCCCCAATGGCATAAAGGGAAGTTAAGAACTCTTCTCCAGTTTATATATTTGAAAATCTTTCCTCTCCAGGTTTTTCTTTTAAATAAGGTAATATATCTGTTTTGTTTAATTTCTTAAGGGAGCAATACAATGTTCTTGTTTTTAGGCTGGAATGCAGCTGATGTTGCTTCTGTAGAGCTGTTTAAGTATTCCGGGTCAGAGACAAGCCTGGATTACATGAGCCATAGCCTGCTGCTATACATATTATGATGTATGGGTCTGATACTGCAGTTCTGGCATCATTTTGCCCGATATGACTATGGGTGTCAGCAGAGTTACTCCTGATTCTACACTGGTGTAAGTAAAAGGGAAGTCAGACCTAGTGATTTAACCAGACGAGTTGTCATTCTGACTCCAGTCTAACTGTAACATCCAAAGACACTCTGAAAACTAGTTCCATACCAGAGCAGAACATATGAACTTCAAGGGCCTAGTGCGAACTTACTGGAGCATGTAATGGGGAACTGACTCTCTTCCTTTTAAGATGGGGAAGTTTGGTCAATAAGTGTCACTAGAGGCTACTGTGTGATCCTTTTAATGGATATTTCAGAATCATTGGGCTAGATTGTGGCCCACCATATGGCCCTTTTGGATTTCTCCATCAGCACAAAGTAGCACTGATGAGTTCCCGGACATGGATGATTCTTAGCTAAAACAGCTCTGTCACCACAGGGGAGGGATGAAATGGACCATGCTGAACTCTGGCAATCCCTTATTGGGGTAATGGTCCCTAGGCCTGTCCTGGAATTGGATGATGGTGGGTGAGTGGAAAAGTAGCATAAAGCCACCATTACCTCTCCCTTTACATACACATTGTTCCGGTCTGTTGAAGATTGACTCTATTGTGTTTAATGTGTTCGGAGGATTGGATTACTCTAAGAACAAATGTTGAAGCAAGCCTGTGTGCTTTGGATCTGCACAGGCATCAAAAACTGGCTGTCTGGATGAAACTATTACTTACAAACTCATTCCAGTCTTGTTAGACATGTATGTAGCTAATGAAAAGGGCTGCCTATTACTTCTGGCCTGGTCCAATAGATCTGTAAATAGAGCTTGAGCCAGAGCCCAGGGAAGTCCATCAGAATCTTTCCAGAGATCAGGCTCCTAGAACAATATGTTGCTATGTAAGAGTCCCTGGTTTTAACCTTGCGAACTTGCACAGCTCAATTCATTGAGACTTTATTGGCATGACTAGCAATAAAAGTGCATTGCCAAAGTATAAGGAAAAAGATAAATCACTCAGGGATCTCTTGGAGGGTCTGACACTTCCCCCCCCCCCCACTGGCGAGAGTCTCACAGTCTCAGGTTTAATTCCTTGTGTCCATTGTATCCATTCCTGATCCAGTAATAGGTGGCTACATGTCAGTGTCATTTCTGCTCGCTCTCTCTGCTTTCTCCCTGTGCCAGGCACAGTTTTTCCTCATTCCACATTGGTGCTGGCAATACAGCTTGAGGGGACCATTAGCTCCTTTGGTACAAGGTGATGTGCTGCAATGGCATGCATATTGTATAGGGAAGCAGCACCTAAAAATAATGCATTTTGTGTGGGGAAAATTCCTAGCACCTCTACTTAAACTCTTCAATATCCCTTCCACTAGTTAAAATGGTGAGAGCCACATGTAATTAAGCCCTGGAATAGGCTTCTAGGGGTGGTTGTGGAATCCCTGTCATTGAAGAATTTTATGAACAGGTTGGACCAACACCTGTCAGCGATGGTTTAGGTTTACTTGAGCCTGCTACAGAACAGGGGCTGAACATAATGACTTATCGAGGTCCCTTCCAGCCCTACACTTCTATTATTCTATGTAGCGGACACTTTGCCAGTGGGTTTCACAGCTATTTGCTGACAGCAGAGGAATGTTGAGACTCAGTAATCCTAGGTTCCTGGGGAACATACTCCAGTGGTTACAGACCCTGGCTCTGCATGTTGTCTTCATCCTAATTTCACCCATCTATATCTAAGAAACTGAAATAATCAGGAGTCCAACAGCTCTGTTGTAATATATATCAAAATTTCTTAGCATATATTTTCTTCAGGTGTTAAAAAAATGCATCTCACTGAGTCTGACAGGAAATACATTTGTAATTGAAAGTACTACGTTAAGTAAAATCCATGTCCTTCATTATCACATGGTAACCATAAGATATGCTTATGCATATCTTGTCTTAGTCGTGTTTTGTGGTGCATTTTATATACTTAAAGAATGTTACAATATTTTATAAGAAAAATGTTATCCTCTCTTCTCCTGATCAGCAGTTTTGTTTTAATATTTGTTTTGCTAACTTGCACCTATCTCTGTATTCAACTAAACAAGTTGTTTGCAGGGCAAAACTGAAAAGTGATGCAACTAATCATGCATAAGGATTTGACTTGGATCTATATATCTTTAAATTCTAGCTGGATTTATAATTGCATCTAGCTACATGTTCGCAGTTGACCTGCATCTAGTTAATGATTTATAGTTCCCAAATGCAAATTTTTCTGATAAAATTCTTGGTAACACAAAAGATAAATATTACCTGGGAGATAAATCAAAAATGTCCATATCATGATTCCTGTGCAGCTTTACCTCAGCCCTTCTTACTGATAAAACACACTCTTTATGCTGGATATTTTGGCTTAGTTCAGAAACAGAATATCCAGGTTTAACTAAAATGTAACAGGCTGGGTATCAGAGAAAATATCAGCTTGATACAGGAAAACCCCTGAAAAATGGAGCTTCAGGAAGATTGCTTGTATGTTTCTATTGTGATGGATCTTGCATACTAAGTAGTGTACAAATGAGTAGGAGTAGATTGCATATAATTGTGGGGGCGCTAAGAGGGAGAAGCTAACAACATGATGACTTATGGAACAGCGTGCCCTGCTTTTTTGGGTTGGTGACTAAAACTTCTCATTTTCTGAATAAACTGATGAATAGGGCTGCCTGGAAAACAAGAATTCCATTTTGTGAAAAATATCAAGGAATTTGGTTTTGTTCAGCAAGACTTTTGAAATTCCTCATGGAGGGGAAAAAAAGAGTGGATGAGAGCACAGAATAGCCATTAGCCCAGTGGCTAGGGAATTCATCTGTGATAGAGGGAGTTGAGGTTCAAGTCTCTGTGCTTAGCCTGATTGTGAGCGCTATTCTGGTCAATTTCTCTTTATGTTTTGGCCAGAAATTCCATCCTGGACCTGAGAAACCTTTCTGACAAAAGCTTAGTCAAAACCAATACGTTTCTATAGAATGTTTTTTAATTTTCCTGAAACAGCAGTGTAGCAAATCCCCTGGTAGGGGACGGTGCCGGTGGCGCTCTCTCTCTGTGTCAGTCTCCGAGGTAGGCCCCACCTCCAGGTGCCTACGCCCTTCAGGAGCCCAAAGTAAAGGGGCTGCCTCTGGCCCTTAGTAGGGCAAGCCTTGGGTTCAGGCCACTCCTACAGCGGAATAGTCTCTTGCCCTCATGGGTGGGCCAATAGTCTAGGGCCTGGCCCACAGCCAGCGATAGGTCAGCAGCGGGAACGGCAGTCTCTCTGTCCTCTGGGGCTAGAAATAGTCTAGGCCTTTGGCAGGGTGAGTCCACAGTCTATCGCCTAGCCCTTCTAGAGGGCAGGCAGGCAGGCAAACACCGTATTGAGCCCTTGGGCAGGGCAGAGGGGCAGCAGCCTCCAGTCCTTAGCAGGGTGGGTAAGTAGTCTGTGCCTGGCCCCATGGCAGGGCATGGCTGGTAGTAAGGGACAGGTTCTGGCCCTCATTGGGCACTCACCCCTGGTCAGGGTAGAAAGGGGGATGCAGGCCCACCCGTCTCCACTGCGTCCCAGCCCAGGGCCCAGTCAGCGACGGGGTGTCCCATTGCTGGGTCAGTGGGGCGCTGGCCAAAACCTGCTGACTCAGCCAGTGCAAGCTCACCCAGATCGTAGTCGGCTTCCCTGGGCTTCTTCCTCCCACCCTCTCCCTAGAGTACCTGGGGCCAGCTGTCTCCCTCTGGGTCGCTGGGGTAGATGGCGTGTGGGAGTCCCACGAGTCCCTCACTGTCGATCGGAGGGAGGTCCGGAAACTGTTCAAGGTCCTCTGTGGAGGGCAGTTCCTCTAGGTCTCAGGGTCTGCGCATACCTTCTGACTCACCAGGGGTTGGTAGCTCAGGCAGGTCCTCAGTGCCCCAGGGAGTAGGCAGCTCCGGCAGCTCCTCTTCCGGGTCATAGAATCTGGGGGTCTCCTTCAGCTTGTCCGGGGCTTAGGCAGTTCTTCAGGGCCCCATGCAATGGGTAGATCCAGCAGCTTCTCCTCCAGGTCATAGCGGTTGGGTGTGGCCATATGCTCGAGCACCAAGGGAGAAGCATCCTTCTCGCTGGACTCTGAGTAGGCAAGCCTGGGCTTTATAGGCCTAGCCCTGCCTACCTGTTTCTGGTGACCTGTTGCCTTCCTGAGTTCCCACTCCTGGGGGAGTTGGTTCTCCCTTGGTGTCAATCTCTGAGGGAGGCCACACCTCTTGGCTACAAGCATTTTTTGACCAAAATTTTTTTTGTCAAATTCCTGACTCTCTTTACTGGTGAAAACCTTCTTTCTTGCAGGTTTTGAGATCTCAAAACTGGTCAGGTGGATTTTTATGAATTCATTTACCTATTGCTCTGAGACTTAAGCACGACAAATTTCAGCTCCAAATAGTAAATTCTGAAGGAAAATAAGTTGTGCCCAAAAATAGGGGTTTATAATAAAGTACCCTTGCTGCCATAGCAGTAGCCTTGCTAGTGAAACCAAAAATATTGATATTGTTTTTTGCAAAACCACCTTCATCCCCTTCAAACCCGCTAGCCATATGACTTAATAAGTTACTACAATGCATTTATTTTCAATTGCAAATGTCTTACATTGTCACTAGCTATGGAATGCAGGAAGCACAGTACTTAATCATTCAGTCAGTGCTTCCACTGCAAATTCTTCAAACCAGTAACAATTTCCCATTATGTCATTCTTACTAAGATAGATGTGGCCGAGTGATAAGCCTCGGGGAGGGAAACAAAGCTGCGAATGAATGATGCTAAATGCATAACAAAGTCTATAGGTCTTGTCTCTGATTTATAACCAGGGATTTTATACATTAGATCCTATATCTGTACAACATGAGGAATGAAAGAAATGGAAATGTCATTTATTTCTTATGCTGGTGACTTATGTGTTTTTAAGTGGGTTCTCCTGCACAATGAAACAAGTTTTCCTTGACAGATTGCTCTGCCACTGTATTTGATTTCAGTTTCCCACTGAATAGTGCCAAGTGAAATCTGTTATGCTTTAAACTGTAATATGACTTTCACCACAACCACCATCTTATCAATCATCCCACATCTCTTAACTAGAGGCCTGAAACTGTGACACATACAAAGGGCATTTTTCAGTCAGACACATGGCCTAAACACTGGACAAGTAGCTTTTTAGTCCTTCGTGATATACAACAAAGTGAAATACATGGGATGCTCTTAAATGGTGATAAGCTGGGTTTTCCTAGTGAAACTATTTCTTGTTTATATATAACAGACGAATAGTCTGTTGCTGTGAGATACATTTTTAGGTATCTAATCACACATACTGTATTGAAAAAACAAACATCCAGCTCAGAAAAGATAAATTAGTTTTTGGAGGAACTTGTAGTACAGTTACCAGATATATATAGATCTCTCTCTCTCTCTCTCTCTTATATATATATATCAACCTAGCTATGAAAATGCCTTCACTGAAATTTGGTTCTTGCTGCCATTCGATGCATGTTACAGTGATGATCAAAAAGCAATGTGATCACAAGGCTTGTGCCTGTTCACACAGCGCTCATTGTGGCACTGAAGTCCATCCATACTTGGCGCTCTAGCATTGATAGTGAGAGCAATGCACTATGGACAGCTATCCCATTGTACAACTTACCATCTTGTACCACTAGCAGTTGTGGCAAGGTGAAGAGGATCGCAGTGCATCATGGGTGTGGGCTCAATATCCCATGATGCAGTGATTTCCATCCCATCTTTCCATGGGTTTCCGACTGCGTTTCATTATATTTTTCAATGGCCCCAGTTTCCGATGCACCTGCCATCTCTATATGAAAGGATGGATCCTGCACGGCTCTCTGGTGTCAGTGTTCTGAACACATCACAGCTGCTCATGCAGAATATCATGAGTTCCCAATCAGAACGGGAATCCCAGGTGCCTGACCTGCTGTGTGCCATGCAAACAATGCTGGATTATTGTTTGCATTCATGGAGCATCTGTGAATGGTGCACCGCTGCTTTTGGGTGCATGAAACAAGCACTGAGTAATGGGATTGCATCGTTATGCAAGTCTGGGATGACAAGCAGTGGCTACAGAACTTCTGAATGTGTAAAGCCACCTTCATGTAACTCTATGAGGCGCTTGCTCATGCACTGTGGCACAAGGACACCAAAATGAGAGCTGCCCTCTCAGTGGAGAAGCTCATGGCAATTGTACTGTGGAAGCTGGCAATTCCAGACTGCTACAGTTCAGGAAGTCCACCATTGGAGCTGCATTATCAGAAGTGTGCAGGGCTGTTAATCACATTTTGCTACAAAGGACTGTGAGTCTTGGAAATGTGAGTGAAATAGTGGATGGCTTCACATTGTTGGGATTCCGTAACTGTGGTGGGTGATAGATGGCATGCATATCCCAGTTTTGGCCCTGGAGCATCTTGCGACCAAGTACATCAATAGAAAGGGATACTTCTCTATGGTACTTCAGGCACGTGTGGATCACTGAAAGCATTTTGCTGACATCAACACAGGTTGGCCAGGGAAGGATGCATGCATCTTCAGGAACACTGGCCTGTACAGAAAGCTGCAAGCAGGGACTTTCTTTCCAGATCAAAAGAGTCCAATGGGGGAATGTTGAAATACCCACATTGATCCTGGGAGACGCAGCCTACCCCTTACTGCCATGGCTCATGAAGCTTTATACAGGCAACCTGGATAGCAGAAGGGAGTGCTTCAATAACAGGTTGAGCAGGTGCCTAATGACCATTGGATGTGCGTTTGGCAGATTAAAAGCTTGCTGGTGATGTCTTTATGGCAGGTTAGACCTAAATGAGGAAAAAGTTCTCTGGTTTATAGCTGTGTGATCCATAATATTTGTGAAGCTAAGGGTGAAAAGTTTCTCTGTGATGGAGTGCAGAGGTGGATCACCTGGCAGCTGACTATGAACAACCAAATGTCAGGGCTATTAGAGGTGCACAACGGGGGACCATTTAAATCAGGGAGGCCTTGAGAAGCCATTTTGACAATGAGCACCAATAAGGTAACTGCTAGCCAGCTTGCTCTGTGTACCAATGTAAGCTGCAAGCACTGTGTGCAAGAGACAAAAAAAATTGCTTATCCTTCACAGCGTGTGTCTTTATTAAATAAGTGATTCACAACACACACAAAGCTGGGCTGGAAGGAGAAAGGAGAGAGGGAGGCAGTGTGAGCTATGACAGCTGGGTGTAAATCCAGCTATCGTTCTGAATGCTGTCTGAAGGGGTGGAGTAAATGGGGTACTGAGACAGGACAGGAGTTTGTTGGTAGGAATGTGTGGGTGGAATTTGGGAAGGTCATAGAAAGTGGTTCTGTAGTGACTGCAAACAGGAGGTTAGCATGCATGAATTCAGTCTGCAGTGTTAGTGACTTCAGCAGTTCCATTTGCTTTTCCATCCTTTTTTATCATGGGCTCATGACCTGCTATCACTCATTTCTGGTTTTCCCTCTTCTCCTGCCTATCAGTTTTTTTTATTTTTGGTCAAACTGTCTCTGTGCCCTTTTTTTCTTTTTCCTTTTTTTTTTTCCTTGCCTCAGAGGAGTAGAAGAGTTCTTGGAACATCTCCTCTTTGCTTCTCCATGGTCATTTTTCTTATCAGCCACAGGCATTTGGCAGGTGTGGAGAGGTTTCCCCTTAAGGGCACATCTGTAGAAGCACAATAAACAGTGAACAGAAGCATGACCGTCAGTGCACTAACAGCATTGACTCATTTCTGTAAAATACACCTCTTTCTCACTGTCCTGTGGCAAGCATGCAGCTTGATGATCAACCAGGGAATGGTGAGTTGTCCCCAGGGGGAGAAGGCACTCAAGCTAGGGAAAAGTTTCTGGGTTTCTGCTTGGGGTATTGATGCAGTTTGGTAGGGACAAAATTTCAAATTGTGCCACCATTTTCCACAGGTGGGAGCCACAGAAGGAGATATCTCACTCCTGAGAGTAAGCAGGGATCCTAGGGCTCATCTCCATGTGAACAGTTTCAAACCTGGACCTTGTGTTGCTTGCCTGTGTGCCACTTTGGTCCCTGCACAAGTGATTGGTGTGGGAAAGTTTCCCACAATGGGGGAAGAAACAAAGCTGCTCTGCTGAGGTATCTCTGGCAGAGGATTAGCAAGTACTTCCAGGAAAGTTTCCTAGAGATCTCTTGGGAGGATTCCTGTGAAATCTCTGTGAGCATTAAACACTTTTCTGCTGCACTGCGTAGCTGTACAGGAGAACAGGAAGCACATTAAAACACAGCTGCTCTTCAGCATTTCCATCCCTTCAACCAGCTGTATAATGCAATAAAGCAAAGGACAGCTACACCTCATGTAACTGAGCAGCATCAGCTTGGAAAACCCCATCACTTACCAGAGTTCCCCTCTCCTGCACCCTGGAGGGCTGGGACTGGCTCAAGGTCCTGGCTCCCCATGTCATCAAACAACCCCATCCCCTGCTCTGCATTGTCCTCTCACTTGACTTCCTCATCCCTGACTTCTTTGTCTCGGTTGAGTTCAGGGTCTGCTTTCTCCAGGACTGCAGAGTCTCTTGGAAGTGGAGGAGGGGTCACCACTGAGGATGGCTTCCAGCTCCGTGTAGAAATGGAAAGTCTTTGGTTCTGCACCAGAATGACAGTTTGACTCCTTAGCCTTTCCATAGCCCTGCCACAGCACCTTGATTTTTCACACAGCACTGCAGCTTGTCCTGTTCATAGCCTTTCTCTGCTGTGGCACAAGAAATCTTACCTCAGGTATCAAAGTTCCTTTGGCTGAAGCGCAGTTGGGATTGCATGGCCAACTTTCCCCAAAAGCCAACGAGATCCAGAAGGTCTGTTTGCTCCAACCGTGAGAGCATTTGGTGCATAGAATTGCCATGATCAGCTGGGAACATGAGAGATGAGCTTCCCATGCTGATCAAGCAGGAAGTGGAATTTCAAAAATTCCCAGGACTTTAAAGGAGAAGGGGCAGATGGCAGCAGGGCAGAGGAGTTCAAACTGATGGCCAGAGTGGTCAGCATGGACATTATGGGACACCACCTGGAGGTCACTTACCATGACCTAACCAAGTGTGGTGTCTACACTGATGCTTGGACACTAAAAAATTGGTGCAAAAAGCTCTACACCTCTCATCAAGATGTTTTGATTTTGTGACAAAATCAGGGGAGTTGGGTCGTGTGTGTGTGTGTGTGTGTGTGTGTGTGTACACACCACCATTGTTTTGGCATAAAAAGCTGACTTTAATCAACACATCTGTAGTTACATCAGCCCTTAGTAACACCACCTCCCCAAGCGACTAGATTCACAGTCAGGGTAATTAGGTCAATGCAGTGTCAGCGTAGACACTGGGTTGTTTAAGTCAACTATTACTGGCTTTCAGGAGCTGTCCCTCAATGCCCCACACTGACAACACAAGTGCTGCTGTTGAGGACACGAACAGCTGACACAAGGAGCCCAGGCTGTGTGCACACAAATGATTTAGTAACTCGTGACTGTAAGCTGACGTAAATTAGGTTGACATAATTTTGTAGCGTAGATGTGGCCTTGGCTACTCTTTTACAATAATTGTCTTACAGATCTTTATTTTTTCTTGTGTTCGTGTTAGTTGTACTTGTGTTATGACTTTAAACCAGCCTGAATGGCTGAAGGAGGAGGCGGCTCCAGAACTTTACTTTTTTTTTTGCATTTTTCTCCTTATCTTTCCAAACAACTGTTAAAATTTTTGGTCCATGGAAATACTCAGAAGCTGTTTCCTGGTGATCTGGGAGTCTTTTAAAATGTTTCCTGACAACTGCCAGCTGTAACCACACTTCTCTTGTGCTATGCATTCAAGTGCCATATTTTTTACTATGTATCTCACCAACCCCCCTCTTTATTTTTAGCACGATAATTGGTTATTTTAAGGTGCTGTGGCAATACTATTGCTCTCTGTTCTAGGCACAGGCTAGCTAAAAGCATAGATTATTCTCCAGCCCTTTTGATCCTCCCTTGGCTTTGTCACCTTGCTGTCCACAAGTGTGAGGTTGTTTCCCTGTTGTTTGCTTTACCCCCCCTGCTGTTTGCTTTCCAGAAACTTGCCTGGGAAGACTCTCAGTATCGAGATTATCACCTAGAGTAAATGAAACATGATTAAAAATGCCACTCCCTTTCTCTCTTGGGATGATCTGGTGAACATCTATTGCTATCCTGAAACCCTATCCCTTCCTTCCTTCCTTCCTATGGTGTTGTATCAGAGGTAGGCAGCTCTCAAAAGACTTGTGCATGAATCCACAATAAAAAAAGTTATTTCTACAGTCTCCAACCCTAAAGTCTTCTATCTGTTCTACTCTGGCATTTATGTTGCACTCAGCATCACTGTGCTATATGAGCACCCTCTGACTTCAAAGATTTTACACAGGAATATCCTCTGTGTCAATGGGATTTTTTTTTAATTACAGGAAGGCAGAGTCACAAGTATGTATTACTTCGAGCTCCTAACATGAAATCATTTCCTGTCTTTGGCTTGTCTTTTCCCATAGTCACACTTAGCTCTGGGCCAAATCAAAGCCTGATGAAACTTAAACTGTGTAGGTTTTAAGTAATGGGTCAGATCCTGGCTTCAGTGAAAGCCAAGATTTCACCAAAGATGTTTAACCCTGTTTATCTTATTTATCAGTGATAGCAAAGCTGATCAGACTAACTCAGTGCTGACTGGGGATACTATGTTTGTTTTTCTTTATTTTGCTTTCCTCTAAATTTAGCTGTAGTACTTGACTGATCCTCCGTTACCAGTCAAGCAGGGCTAGTTCATTCTTTTTAGTCAATCCTAGGAAAGCATAAACTACATGGAGACAGCTGAAAGATTCTCTCTGTGATGGGGATATGCAAACTGATGTAGTTAAACTGGCACAAGCCCCTTGTGGGGACACATACGTGAGTGTATTTAACTTTGATTTAGCTTCTAAATTGATTTTAGATCACTCTTAACCACTCTTAAATTGATTTGATGATATCCACAACTGAGCAGATTTAGAAACTGGCTTAGTCAAATCGATACAACCTCTTTACAGAGATCAGGGCAGAGAGATGCTATTGGAGTCTTCATGACTGGGGGGAGAGAGCTGGGTGCCCTTTGTGTGCAGAAGTTAGGCACTGCAGACTGGGAGCCACTGTGTTTGACCATGGTAGTTTGGAGGCAACTGTAGTTCCTCTTCTGGTGGGAACCAGTTGTCCTAATGAATGTCTGATCCAAAGTTTCTACAGCTGTAATTAGTGATAGACTGCATACACAACCATAGCTGGTATCACTTACAAGTTTGTATAATTCTGCTGCCTCAGACTCCAGTTCTGGGATAGGTAATAATTTGCAAATAGATGGGGAGGGGGAAGCCTGCCACATGCACATCCTAATCTGAAACTATTTAATCATGGCAATGTGTTTAATTCTGTACAAGAACCAGCTAAATACAGGCCTTGTCCTAAGGAGCTTACATTCTACAAGCTAGCCAAAGGGAAGGGAACGCAAGTGGGGGATCCAAACAAGGCTACTTGATGAGGAACATGGAATAGTTACCTGGCTTAGTATTTGTGGGCTTTATGGAACAACTGAGTCCTTAGAAGGAGACTGGTTGAGGATAGAGGAAGGACCTGCTGTCCTGAGGCTGATGGTGCATTCCATGCAGAGGAAGGACTGTGGGCGAAGGCTTGAAGATAGGGGGCCAGCCTGAGACTGTGAAATAAACTGAGGTACTAAGGACCATGACAGACCTCACCACCTGCTGTTCTAAGTGCAAGTCGCATTTCTTTGCCTTTTTCGTCTTGAACAAACACGCAGCAGATATTTAAATCAATAAATCCCAAGCCCAACGTTCCAGTGCGTGCACTTCCCGGCCTCCCCCCCTCCCCCCGCAGAGAGGTGTGAGCAGGCATGTGACAGATGTTGGTCTCACTCTTCAAAGCTCTATGGGAAGATACTTGGATACTAGGGTGATGAGCGTGGTATAGGAACCTCTGCAGAATGGGAAAAGGAACTGAAGAAGAGTACGCTGGCATCATTGGTGGAGCGAGGGACCCATTTTTAATCATTCACAAAGCCTGGCTGAGAACTAGGGCCCCCTTGTGCACGGTGCTGTACAAACCTGAATGAAGAGTATTTCTGCCATGAAGAGCATAGTGAGAAATGAACCAGTGTGTGCAGGGGGAGGGGATTCGTTCAGGGCCCTGAAGAAGAGAAGTTTAAGAGGAGTCCTGTCTCCATATCTACAGCAAATATAAACCTTTCCTGAATAATGAACTCACTTATAATAACTTCTGAGTGTTCATTAGGGAATGTTTGAGGTGTGGACTCTCTCACTTTCAGGCTTGTTGCTAGAATCAGTCTGTTGGGCAA
Organism: Mesoclemmys tuberculata; assembly: GCA_007922155.1. NCBI lineage: Eukaryota > Metazoa > Chordata > Testudines > Chelidae > Mesoclemmys > Mesoclemmys tuberculata. The sequence goes on from ML675629.1 coordinate 42,260,539, forward strand.
CAGCCTCTCTGTTTACTCATAGTTTGGCAGGTAACCTTTTTCTCATGGGTACCTGAGCTATTTTTAGAGGATCTAGCTGGTACATTTCAAAAGGCCCATTAATGAGTCAGGAATGCTCATCCTAAGAATGTGTATTTGTTGTTCCCTGCCCAAGGAAAGCAAAACTGTCAGGGATCAAAGGAAAAACATGTGACTTACCACATTGTTCTCAGCAGGGGTTTATAGGAAAGGGGATGGAAAGAGGCTCTCTTTCTCCCCCTCCCTCCCCCACAGTTCGTGGGGGAAGACTTTATAGATAGTGACCATGGAAACCAGTTCATTAGGACTCTGAGGTCAATAAAATATTCAATATCCCTTTTGGAATGTGCCTGCAGACTGTGTGCTTTGCCCCAGAAATGGATTTACAAATGTACCAAACAGTCATAGCTGTCTTTAATTTCCTATCTCACTACTTTACCTCTGGGGTGATGAGGGCTCACTTTTTATGTTCACTGTGAACAGGGGTCTTGAATTCAAACCTTGTCTCAAAATTTGGGAGGCATTTTAGCCCTGAATCCAAACCCTGTATTTTCAATCCATCTCAGCTGAAGATTCTTCAGTTTTGTTGCAATAATAATAAATGATCCCAACACAGGAGATGTCAATCTGCAGGTCAAAAGGTGGTGTGTGAGAAAGGAAAGCCTTCCTGCTCTGGTTTGCAAGCATGCCAAAGAGAACTCCCTGCTTGCCAGGATCCCCCCAAGCTTTTCCTGTATTGCTAGGGTCTGATCCAGCTCCCACTCAAGTGGATGACAAAACTCCCATTGAGTTGAATGGGAGCAAGATCAAGTCACTGGAGCCCAGACAATGGCACTGCTATGAAATAACTGCATTTGAAGAGGACAATAGGCAGGAATCATGGTCTTTTTTCCATACACCAAGAGCCACACGGGTGTCAATTGAACTCATGTGAGAGGAGAATCAGACTCCTGGTCTCGGCAAGAGAGAGTTCGTGTGCGTGTGTATATCTTCCATAGGAGGCTATAGCTGAACACGCATTGAAAGCTACCTTTGCAGTATAGAAGAGGCCCTTCTCTCTGTTTGAAGTAACAGCACATAGGTTACAAGGCACAAGAGATATGGCACAAGCTCCATACTTTAAAATAATGTATGAAGTTCTGAATTTTCATTCAACATTCAAAACAAATCCTTTTTTTGAGCTTTGGAAAAAATGATGACTAATTCCCTCCACCTCCACATCTAATTCTTGCTTTTCTCAGCTAGTGTTGGAAATAGGAGAGCCAGATTATCACAAAAGAGACTGTTTTGAGTCTATTCACCCAAGTGGAAGCTGAAAGTACTGAGGTACTTGGGAGAGAGCCTGTTCTCACAAGACTTCCAGCAGCTTTTAACAGATCCATGTACATATCTGTTTCTTCCCACTCCTGTGCTGATACTGAGATTAGCAATGGCAACCTCAAGAATGCAGATGCCAAAATGTTGGGGGATTTTTAAACAGGATTAGTAGATTTCATTCACATTCTTCTGTGAAAAGGGATAGTCTGGAAGGAAATACATTTTTTTTTTCCTTGTCCACTTTGAGTGATGGAATAGATAAAACAGATCAAATTCCACCAGTTCTGTGTTTCTGAGGTATCTATTGTCATAGCATCTAAGTAATATACATTATACTAGTATTGTTAGAGGTTTCAAATAAGTCGCCACCTCTTTTACTTACTGGTGGTTGTGCTCCTATTTTACTGCTGATTTACATGCTGAAACTCTAGATCCAGAGTGACCGGAGTTGTGGCTTCCCAAATGCATCAATTACTCCAAAGCGGGATTGGAAAGAAGGCTTTTCTAGAAAGAAACTTCAATAATGACTGGACTGATAGACCTGAAATGAAGGCATAGATGGTGATAGTGAACCAAAGTTCAATTCCTTGCTCTTCCACAGACTTCCTTCGTCACCCTGGACAAGTCATTTAGCATCTGTCTCAATTCCCCATCTGCAAAATGAGGCTGAGTACTTCCCTATATTGTACGTGTGGTGTGAGGACGAATACTTCAGAGATTTGTGAGTCTACATTAAAGGAAGCCTTCTATGGGGGTAGATGATAGCATTCACTCAGACTGTTGCATAACAAATGGAAATGTTTTAAAAAGGAACAGCCTTCCCAAATTGAGGCTGGAACACTACCAAATTTCAAACTCATCGGCATCCCCAGCCCCCAGGTGTGAATCTCTGTAGTGATGGTGGATGTGGGTATGTATTCCACAGCATCTCACTGCCTGAACTCCTTGGACCAAATAAAGTTATAGCTGCAGAGGACTTGTTTCTGCCTTCTCTATTCTGCTCAGATAGCTGTTAAATTTCTATATCCTGCCTGTCCACTTTGAAGGTAAGTGATGCACTTCAACCATGTAGTCGTTAAATGCCTAGATGGAAAAACAAATTCCTTGCCTGTCTCCTGATAGAAATTTGTCACACAAGATGATCATCATGTAATACAGCGTTGAGCACCATTCTCCAGAGTAAGAGATGGACTTCTTAATCTAAGATATCAAGAGAAGCTCCAAGTTTTGTTCATCTGTCATTTCAAGTCTTTTCACGCCTCTTTTTGACACAGCACTCTGCTGAACATCATAATCCGGAAACATAGTTTTAAAGCCTGCTTTATGATTATGAAGTGCTTTAGATTTATTGTATTAGGTTGCAGTTATAAAAACCTCTTGTTGTCCCAGGAAGGCGTGGCTGTATTTACCATGGGAAGAGACAGATTGTGATATTTTACATGTTTGTTTGAACAGCTTTCTTATTTCACAGAAAATTTAAAAAAGAAATAGCAAGAAGCCCTTAAATAACTGTTAATCCCACTCAGTGTTTACTTATCTATTGGCAATAGATGAAAAAGGGAAGAAATCTGAGTACAAGACAGGATGCAGAGCCAGAAAAATAAGGCTCTGGTTCAAGATTTTATGGTGAGAACTAAACGTTTTCAGTGTGACTTTTTTAATTTCTCCAGATGAGATGCAAGGACTATAAACCTTATCAACACTGGGGAGAATCGAATGGAACTCTCATCCCTCCTCCTCATTCACAATAAGTGTGATAAAACGAGGCTATTAAATATATCTTGCACATTAAGTATATTAGTTTCTCAGGGTTTCTCAGACTATAGGTTGTAACTGTCAAAGGCCCAGGGTGTATTCAGGAGGATGTGGGAGAGTGTGCCAAAAATTGCACCATACACCCCTGTAATAGGGTGTCCCTTTATAATCCTAGAACAATAACTTGTAGACAAATGCAGGGGGGTTTTGCAAGTTGGTGCAACAGGCTGCTACAGCCGTTGCTAATAAAACAGTACCTACGTGTGCCTGGATTTATGGTGCAGGCTGGCTTGGGCCCCAGTCAGCTGTTGGCTCAGGGAAACAGGAGGGTGACTTGGAGCCACTTTTCTCTCCTGTTCCCACCTGGGTCCTGCACCTAGCCAAATGAGCCTGATCCAGGATTCTGGTCCTTGGCCCCCTCTTTCATAACTAATGTTCAACTTTTTGAAACTTCATAATTAAGTGGAGATTTCTGGTATGGGTTAGAGTTACAGGATTTTGCTTTTAACTGGTCAGAGAGATTTTGCTGGGGGCAATGGGGAAATGTTTCTTAGGCCAGATCGACACCACAGACTTATAACTATGTCAGTCAGGGGTATGAAAAATCCATACCCCCTGAGTAAGTTCATTTCACTGACGTAATTCCCCCACATAGATAGTGCTATGTTGAAGGGAGAAGCACTCCTGTTAGGAGTGTCCCATGTAAAGCGCTACAGCGGTGTCACTGTATGTGAAAACAAGTTCTTAGTCTGGAAGGGAATGACCTAGCTCCAAAGGCTTGGGAAAGCTTGTTTTAGCCCATGTCTCTAGAATGGCTCATGTTCTCCTGGTCAATGGGCCCAGCTCCTGCAAGAACGTTGTTTTAGCAGATGCTCCTTGGAAATGATCATGCTATAGTGCACTTCTGACCCTAGCTGCTGACGGGGAATTAACATTCGATTGCAAGAGCTGTGTTCATTCAAAAACTGGCTGCTCCTGACTTTGAAAAAGGCTTCTGACAGGCAACGTGTTCTGAAGTGCTCTATTTAATCAAAGCAAGGATGATATCACAGCACAAGCCTCCCGAGTCCCCCCCCGGCTCTGCCAAGGTAAGTTGCTCCTGTTGTGGGAGGACTGGAGTTGTGTCTTTCTGTCTACACAACAGATGGCTGATACTGCCAGCAAGCATGCTGGCTATAAATGGTGTTTTTCTTGTATTCTCACTCATGCACAAGGAACTAGACTAAAGCTACCAACTAATTTAGCATTTGATTGTAATGCCAAATGCCATGAAACTGCTGCCCAGGAGACTAGAGAGACCAGGTGGGGGAAGTAATATTATTTTATTGCACCAGTTGCTGTTGGTAAGAGAGACAAGCTTTTGAGCTACACACGAGCTCTTCTTCAGCTCTGGGAAACATACTCAGAGTGGCAAACAGTAAAATACAAGGTGGAACAGATTTTTTAGCCTAAGTAGCTAATGCATATTACAAGGGACCATTCAATGTTAAGTGGCCCATTACCACCCCTCTAGTCATGGGGAGGTCCAGGAGTCCGAATATTAATGGCAAATGAAGGCATGATTCTTGCAAGACAGATTGTGTAGGACAAGCCATGCATCCCTGTATTGGGTCTGACTGTGAGCAGAAAAGTTCTTTGTATCAAAGACAAGTAGGTGAGTTGTCTTACGCATGCTTCTCATTTTAACTTGTTCAAGTAAACCTTTAAGATGTGACTCTTAAAAAGAAAGGCCCATTATGGACACTTCTGGGGACTATGTTTGCTAGGGCCAAAGGATCAAATTAATTTGTCATACCAAGAAATAGCTTTCATTTAGCAGTGGGTTATTGTGCCCCAGAAAGTTTCAATGTGATCTGAATTTTCACTTGTTCTTAACTATGAATACACAGCCTCAGCCCATTCGCCGTGCGTGTGCAGAAATTAAATTTGTTAGTCTTTAAAGTGCTACAGGACTCTTGTTGTTTTTACCATGTGTTTAGTTTTCCATAACCATACCTGTTGAGAGAGATCTATTACATTTATATTCTATTTTTTTCAGATTATGTTACAATTTGGGGTAAAAAAATAGAAGTCTGCATAAAAGAACTATCAGACCTAATTCTCTTATTGTGGTGAGTAGGAAATATAACAGCTGTAAATAGATATAAGAGCCTATTGTGACTGTGGCTTAAATCGCCCAGAGACCAATTAACACCTTGTTGTTAGGATTAACCATTATGATGTTTGTAAAAGCCTTAAATTGGTATTTTTTGTAGTTCAAAGCTTGACTACACGGCAGTTACAAAGGAAGTAGAGATCAAAGAGTTTCCAGAACAAATAATTACATGAAGGTAAATTCCATCTGATATAGGAAACTGTGCAGAAGCCTCCATAGAATAAAAATAGTCTGGCACAAAGTAGCATGTAGGAGTGTGAGTAATACAAAAGACAAGCTTATAAAGGGAAAACGCCTCTTCTCAAATGATTGGGTGAACTGGCAGTTCTAAAGTCACTTTGCTATATGGGACAGCTATTTGCTGTATCAGCAGCTCCATTATAAAGCTTTATTTTCAGGGGTCCGTAACTCAGCTGAATCAATTTGTCTCAGTCCTCAAACTGAGCACAGAGGAATCTCGTTGTGTTTGGGAATTTTTAAGGTAATTAAAGACAGAGCACCAATCATGCTCAATTTTTTCCCCCTTGATTTTGGTCCTTTGCTTTGGGTAGATGTGGGAATAATGGAATTAATATCGCTGCCTCCATTCTGCCTTTGAGTACTTCCAATGGCATCTCGCCAAGTCAGAAACATATATTAAAATAACTCTGTACTGGCTGAACTTGGATGTTGTATGTTTGGATGCTATTGTCTGTCTAATTTATACTGCAAGTCTCTTGGTGCAGAGGCCTCTGTGAAGAATCAAAGCGCTTTTTGGCTTTGAGTAAACAGGAAATACGTTTTCTGTTGTAAATGAGTGCAGATATATAGCACCATGTGTAGAAATCATTTCACTTTCAGACATAAAATGATATTTTCAAATGATCTTGCATTTATTTTTCATACAATTGCAAGATGTGACCATTTTATGCCATCTTCTTCCAGGAGATCACTTATGGGTACAAATGATTTAAACTCTGAAATACTAGGTGCCTGGGAAAAACAAGCTGAGATCCCACAACCTCTGTTTCCTCATCCTACTGAAGCAGATAAATAATATGTAGTTTAATTGGTAATGGGGATCTTTTTGCATGTTTTCTTATGGCTTATCTAAATAAAATAGTTGCTCTGGTTTAGTTAAAGATAGAATTTTTAAAAAGCTGATTTAGTTAAACCAGTGCAGAAAGCTGTGTGGACACTCTTATTTCAATTTAACTCAGGTTGATTTCAGTTTAGCTCAAGTTAAATGGAAAAAAGTTTTAAGATAAACCAAAAAAAACACTACTCTTTACACTGAAATTAGAGTTGTTTGCACTAGTTTAATTAACCCAGTTTAAACTTTTTGTTAAATTAGCGCAACATTCTTGTGTGGACAAGGCCTCAGAAACCAAGCTTCTGTTTGCTGTGCGTGGCCACTAAAGATCCTATGGGACTTTTTGAAAGAAAAGGTCTTTGCCCTGGTGTCCTTGGCTGAAATATCTTCCCTCCCACTTATGGGCACCGTGTTAAGCAAAGGATTGGCTCTTGTCCTCTTGGTCCAGAGGTGGCTACTAGAGCAGATCAAGAATTTTTTTGTTTTACAAAAAGATTGTTTTTCAAAGGAAAAAAAATGCAGTTTCTGCAAAATCAAAACTCCAATTTTGTAAGAAAATTCCAATTTTGCCAAAAGTTTTGTCTCTATCAAAAAATTCAAAGTCAGGTTGCCCTTCACTGAAACACTTTTTGGCTTGTCTAACTGCATCAAAACCTGGCTGCACTACATTTCCTGTGATGCTCTATTGCCTTTCCTCTGAATCACTGTGGGAGTCACATGGCTGCAGTGCATCATGGAATATGTAGTCTGGCCCAGGAGCCTGGCCCATACAAGAAAACGAGGGCATGAGGCATTTGAACTACAACTCCTATGAGGCACCATGGCAATTCGGGGGGGTGGGGGAATGCAGATTCATGCCAGACTGACTTGAAATGAATTACTTGAGTTAGGTTCAACAAAATCAAATGTTTCAACATTTCCAAACTAATTTTTTTTAGAACTTTTCATTTTGTGAAAAACAGCATCCTTAATTGGGACAAAAGCAAATGTGGAAATATATCAGTATTTCCCCTGGGATGGAGGTGCTGATGTTCAATTAACTCTGGTGGCTTCATTTCAGTGGTGCAGTGTGCAAAATCAAATATTACTCTGAACAGGGCTTCTCTCTGTTTCTGGGCACTGCATAGCACCTAGCAAGCTGTCGGAGTTAAATTACTGCTACTAATCCACTGTTACTTCAGTCTGCCGTGTACAAATAAAGGAAAAAGGGAAGTGCATGATTGTGCTTTGGAGCTGTTTGCTTGGAGCAAACAAACACACTGTCACTTTCAAGCCACATGAGTGTAAAACTCCCAGAGGTTTGATGGTTTCAGATCTTGTTTTATGCTCACAAAGCTCCCCAAAGACCCTCGCTCTAAATGTGAAATTTGGGCTCCAAAGAGCCACTCTAGCTTTATTGATCAATACAATAGCGTAGTCTTTTAAAATGTAGCTTGTGTTGGCCTGATAGGTGAGAACCAAAATAGCTACTTTGGTCAGTCAGGTGAATCCGAGCCAAATCATGGAGAACACAGCCAATTTTACCAAAATACTTCCACTTTTTTTAACAACAAAATATCATTTCAAATCGGGTCAGCCTTCCTCAGAACAGTTTGGTTTGCACCCTGAAGCTCTCTTTGCGGGCTACTTCAGCCCCAGAGCTACAGTCACACCAACCTCTGGGATTCTCCCCTGGAGACTGGCTGATGGATCTGTGTAAGCATGGTATCGTGTTTCTCTGCTCCACCCCTTTTTGGCCCCTCCCAGCCTATATGTGTATTCTGGGTAGGAGCCCCAGTGTGTGGACCCCAACCATGCTGCTTTTCTGTAATGTGGAACTCTGCTGGTTCCACTTGGTCAGGGCCCTTTGTAGCTATTGAGGGATTGGCTCAGGCTTTTCCCAGGGAAACTACCTATATCCCTCTTTATAGGTCTATAATACACACTTTTAAGGAATGGCTAAGGACAAAATGCTGTGCCCTTAAACACATCCAGAGGGATGTAACAACATGGCTCTTCCGCAGAAAGGGGCCAACCGTTGAGAGAAATTACAGCGAAGTGTCCTGTGGCAGTGGCTGGGGATAGGACTACCATGCTCTAGGAGCTGGGGAGAGTCCTTTCTCTACCGGCTGCCATGGAGACCCACTGATCAAAGCCTGTTTGCTCAGGTTTCTCATAGGGGTCAAATATTTGCCCCTGAATGAGCTGAGCAGTAAATGAACATTTCCCTAAGGGACTGTAACTGCTCCACGCCTTTCTCCTTCATTTAAAGTAGACGGGTAACTGCTTGCTCTCTGCCTAAAATGACCCTTATGATTTCAGTTGAATAAGGGAGTTTTCACTTCCTCTTTTACAGTGCTGTGTGGCATGACTGAAGTACGGGCTATGGTGGGGATTAGCCCTGATTTTGGACGTTGGTGCAGTTGTACTGGTACAAAGCCCTAGTGTAGAAAAGGGAAGCAACAATGTATTCCGATTGAGCAAACTGTGCTTTCAAGTAGGGGCAAACCTACTGGTGAAAATCGCAGCTCTCCTGGCTTATGTTAAGGTTTGTGTTGGTGCAGCTCTGCTGACTGCTGGCCTCCGATAGCTGAAATCAGGGCAAATTAGTTATCCTCAGCCTGAGAACTGTTAAACATCTGCCAACTTTCACCTCCGAGTTGGCTGTATCAGTGATGAGGGTGAATGGACTTGGATATATATGTTGGTCTGAGCTTGAGAAGCCTTTTTGGAGTCCTTTGGAATGAAAGGCATGATATAAATGTAATTTGTAATGCTATAGCTGTTGGTCTCAGGATATTAGAGAGACAAGGTGGGTGAGATAATATCTTTTATTCGATCAGCTTATGCTGGTGAAAGAGCCAAGCTTTCACGCTTACCCCAAGGAAGCTCTTCTTCAGGTCTGGGGAAGTTACTCAGAATGTCACAGATAAACTGTGTGTCTTGAAAGCTTGTCTCAGCAACAGAAATTATCTTCTATTCTATTGGACCATTACCTCACCCACCTCGTCTCTCTATATAAATGAGACACTTCTGTATTTCTCCCTTCTTTTCATAAAAGGTCATTTTTAAAACAGAGAATCCCTTTCTTTGGGTCTCATTTTGAATGGTCTGACAAAAGCCAGGAAACTTTGCAATTATCTTGAGTGACTCCCTAACGTGTGTGTGTGCGTGCATGTTTCTTTCCGCAGTGATGCAAGTTTAGGACAGAGTGACAGCTTTAACTTTTGAATTTCCTGGCTTTTGTCAGTTTGCCTCACAGCCATAACCCTATTTGAACGTTTCTTTCTGCATTGAATATTAATGTTGGAAGTGCTATTTATAATAAACAGCTTATAAAGAGTGGGAAACAGTACAAAACATGTCTAAAAGGGAAATATAAAGCTTTTGAAATTGGTAACATGCATAAGGACTGCTGGCAAAGAATCACTTGTAAAAAATGATCTTTTGTGCTTTTATTTGGTAAAGGGTCAGTTCCTTAAACAACCAAGAGCATCCAGAGAAGCAAAGTGTTTTTTTAATCACAACCAAGGCTATCTTTTTTTTTTTTATTTACTTCGCCAGTGAGGCAGAAAAGGAGTTATTCATATCAAAGGAACCAATTGTGGAAAAAGTTCTTAAGACAATTTAAAAATAAAAAATAGATTTATGGGCACACTTACAGATGGACTCTTGTCTATTTCCCTTCCATGCAGCATCAGGGATGACTCAGGGATGTTTCACCACCTCTGAGATATGGGGATGAAAGCGTGCTGCCTGCCCCTGTTGGGGTTAATGGAAGTGAAAAGTTCACAGGGACATAAACTTGGCTAAATTCACCTCTCAGCTGAGTTATACTGGGGATGAATTTGCCCCACTGAGAATACACAGGGGAGCATTCGCAGAACCTCACATTAACAATGTGGTTTCACAGGAACTGAAAGGATCGGAGGGGGCAATCTCAAAACCAGTATTAATAACAGTACAAACAAGAAAGTCCAGAACTGATCCAAGTGACTTCTTCCCAGGGAGGACACTGCCCTGTGCGATGGACACTGAGTCACACACACTGTGATCTCTACCTGTTGCTGTGAATAGGCTTTTGGCATGTTTTGTTTCAAATTTTGCCCACATGTTCTCCTATGATCCCAGCCTCCACCTGTGTTTTTGTCTACAGGAAGGCCCTTTGCAGAGATGAGCCTTTGGCCCGGGTCACTTCATCAAGCTTTTGGCTAAATTATCTCTTTGCTTCTCTAAAATTGCAATGCGGGTCCCCAGGGGAGATGCCACTTGGCTCTACTGAACTGGTTTAAAAGACCTGCCTTGTAGCGACATGACTTCTCCTCTCTTCTCCTGTTTGATCAACAGCAGACGCACAGGGAAAAATTGCTTCCTGTGGCTTGGCTCCATTTCTGATGGTAAATCACCTGGCTGAGTGCAGAGAGCCAAATTCCACAAACTTCCCTGGGCCTGTCATGTAGCACAGAACTTCAAGCCACATTTTTATCTGGAATAGAGCCTACATTATTTTTACAATGTGATGGCTCTTCATATAGAACTCAAAATGATAAATGTACTCTTCAGAGCATGCTATAATGTTCTGATACTAGGATTATCAGTACTTGATCATTTCAACATGGTAATAATTCCCAGTCATTTAGGCCATCAGTCAGTTTCAATGGCTTTAAGAGGTAAGCTTTGCTGAATAGGCCTTGCTATTGAATGATCTGCCTTGGAGCTTTGTGAGATGATTCCCTTGAGGAGGCTTTTGTTCTCTGAACGCAGACATCCTGATCTATTGTGTGGAAGTTTGGCAGGGCACTGAGCTGACATAGGTCTTGACACTGCCTGAAGTGATTGTACTCAAGCCATGGGAGATAGAAATTGTCATTTGCTTGTTAGCCTCCTGCTGGCCGAAGCGCCATTTCCCTTTGTTTTGAGCTGAAGACCCCCTTTCCCGCTCCATGCTCTTAAAGATTTCTCCATAAGAACAAAAGAAGGGGTTTCTGCCTACAAGAAAAGGGTTTCCCAACAATAGGGGGAGTCACAAAGGTGAATGAAAGGATTCTGCTGTCTGACAAGCAGCTGGAGTCAGGAGCTTTTTTGCATGTTCAAATAGAAACCATTGTGTTGGCTGTTTGTGGAGTTGCTCATTCATTAGATCTGCTTTCATTAGGTTAATGAACTTATTGGACCTGAGCCTGATTCTGTTTTTAGGCCTTGTCTTCACTACAAAGTAAGTCAACCTGTGTTAGGTCAACTTACACAGTGACCTTGTTGCAGTGTCTGATGTCCACATTACCCTCCTTGGGTCAGTGGTGCACATCCTCACCACTCCAGGAGCACTTCCGTCGATCTAAGAGGGGAAGTGTGGGGAGCTGGGACCCCAGTCTCTCAACTCCTTGCCAGGAGCGCCATAGTTTTTCCTCCTTCCCCGTTCTCTGCTGGAAGTCGAGGAAAGCTGCCTGGAGCTTCCCCCCCTCCATGTTCCCAGTGGGAAGCTATGCAGGACTTCTTGCCTCTGGGAAGTGGGGTCCAGTTGCACCAGCCTGCTCCCTAATCCTTTAAGGCTGTCTCATCTCCCAGCTGGCAGAGAAGCTGCTGGGGGGGAATGGAGGAAGACCAGCTGCTCAGCTTTTTTGGGGGCCTGCCTTGTCAATTTCATGGCTCCAGCAGAGTGGTAAAATTGACAAGAATGATCGCCCCACCGCTGGTGTAAGGGACTCAGCGTCTACATTGACACTGCATCGCACTAGCTAAGCCAATATAAGCCCCACACCTCTCATTGAGGTGGTTTTATTGTCAGCATAGCAGGGGACACACAGGTGAGATGAGCATTTTGTGCGCACCTTTACTGTTTTGTCGACAAAAGTCAGCTTTTGTTGACAAAACTCTAGTGTAGGCCAGGCCTTAGTCAATGGGATTTATAGAGACAAAGTTTAAGGCCAAAAAAGAACATTACATCATCTAGTCTGACCTCTTTTATGTCACAGGCCATTACATTTCACCCAGTTGCCCCTGCATTAAGCCCGATAAGTTGTTTGGCTAAAGCATATCTCTCAGAAAGGCACCCAGTCTTGGTAGATTCTCCATCTCTTGATCCTTCAGATCAACTCCCTCCGTAGTTCGTTGTGGTGGTTCAATTCCCCTCACTCTTAGAAATATGTGCCTGATTTCTAATTTGAATTTGTCTGGCTTCAGCTTCCAGCCATTGGAAGCACTGAAACACCTCGGGAACGGAGGTTGTTCGTAACTCTGAACAAAACGTTATGGTTCTTTCAAAAGTCTACAACTGAACATTGACTTAATACAGCTTTGAAACTATGCAGAAGAAAAATGCTGCTTTTAACCATCTTAATTTAAATGAAATGTGAACAGAAACCATTTCCTTAGTTTGTCAAATCTCTTTTAAATTTTCCCTTTTTTTAAGTAGTTTAACATAGTACCTGTATCTGCTTCTTTTTTCATCTCTGCTACTGCCTGATTGCGTCCTTCCAGTTCTAAATGAGGTGTGTGGTTGATCGGTCAGTTTGTAGTTCTGGTGTTCATAATTCTGAGGTTCTACTGTAGATTTAATCTGTGGTTCCCAAACTTTTTTTTTCTGGGACCTCCTTTGAAAATATTTCAGGCTACAATGACATCCCCCCCCCCCCCCCCCCGCCCATACCACCCTGTACTATTCCACTGTTAGGGCCCTGGGCTGTGCGAGCCTCTGGACTGTGTTTGGTGCCCTGCCCTGCCTGAGGGCCTGGGGCTATAGACTGTTTAGTTGCCTTGCCCTGACTAAAGGTTTTGGAACCAGAAAATGCTAATTGCCTGCTTTGAGTTTTCCTACACAGGTGCGACAGCAAGAGGGTGTGGCCTTCCTCACAGACTGACAAGGAGGGTCGGGCATGCACTTCTACAGGGCTGCTACTGCTTCCTCTTCCTCTGGTGTTCTGGGTCAGGTTCATCTCGTTCAGTCTTCTGGCATGTCATGTGATGGTGCAAATGGCGCCTCTTAAAATACCCCTCTGACCCGCCCCTAGCCCTCAATTATAAAACAATCCTGCAGAATTTCAGGATATGTAGCTGGCAACATTAATTCTAGTAACAGTATACATGAAGCTAGGAAAATCTAGTGTTTAACAGAATCAGACTTTTAGAATGGTTCCTAGGTGCTCATGCCGTGTTGCTTATAGCCATGTTGATCCCAGGATATTAGAGAGAGAAGGTGGGGTGATCCAATATCTTTTATTGGATCAACTTCTGTTGGTGAGAGTACAAATAAAAGCTATTATCTCACCCACCTTGTCTTCTAGGCTCAGACACTGTAGTGATGAGAGCAGTACAAGTGTGTTGGTGGGTACTAAGATAGATAGAATCCACCTATCTAGCCCAGTGGGGAGATCCTTTGTAAAAGTGGATGTGGAAGAACTTCTTCCAAGATTGGTGGGGGTGGGGAAATCAGAAATTCTTCTAGAACTAATAGGCACTTTGGAAGTCCTAGATATAGAGTCTGTATTTAAAAAAAAAATAGATGCAGGGCCAGATTCTCTAGTGCATTATGGCCCTTTTACTGTTCTCACATGGTGTAAAGGAACTAATATTTGGCTGCAGATAATTCCTCAGGAACATGACCAACAGACTGTACTCCTAACTGCTACAGAAAAGTATACTGGAGTCAGGACGAGGCATAATGGAGCTTTTTACACCTCTCCCCAATGGTATAGGCACCATTAAGGACTCTGAGTCAGAGGGACAACTTAGGGCTTGTCTACATGGGAAAGTTTTTGACCATTTATACAGCTATAATTAAATCACTAAAGTTGTCAATATAACACTCTTATTCAGGAACAAAAGTGGCTTTTCTTTAGTTTAGATCTTAAGCCTCTTCCAAAACGACATAAGCTAAACCAGAAAAAGGCACTCTCATACTGGAACAAGTATGAGGTGTGGTAAAGTCAGGCCAGAGGGCTACCAAAGGATATATGGGCCCTAAAGGGTTAAAGGCCCTTTGCCCTGCAAGCAGAGAAGAGGCTTCAGCAGGGCAACTAGAGACACCTGGACCCAATGAAGGGCGACCACCAGGTATATTTAAACCCTGCCTTCCCAAGAGGGGAAGGAGGGAACAAACCACGAAAAAGCTGCCAGAAGACCTGTGGCAGCTGGAGGAGAAGTTTCCCTCCCAGACCAGGAGATAAAGCTCCTCTACAGCCAGGGGAGATGGGGTAGCTGGGGGCGCCCTGGCCCAGGAAGAGAGGTAAAGCATGAGACCCACCCGGGGGAAGCCGGCAGTTTGCCACAAAGGGTATAACTGTATCAGGTTTTAAATGCACATTTTAGCTTATATTGGTATAACTTTCCTGTATGGACAAGCCCTTAGAATTACCGTGCAGCTGCTGGTGGAAGTGGTGTCGGGGATGGAGATGACGATGAGGATCAGAGCTCAGTTCTGGTGTAAGAGAAAATCCAACCATATTTTCTAATATTTTGAAGGGGCCAGTTATGAGAAATACAGGAAAATGATCAATTTTGTGTGGGGGTACCCAACTACCTGATATTAGGAGTAACATAAAAATGACACCATAAATACAATCTAGAGACACTTTCCCAGCACACTCTTGGGTGTTCAAATCTCTTTATTACCGGAAAAAAGCCAAACTCTCCAGTTTAAATGTCTTGTAATGGAATGTTAAAACTTCTGTAGTTAAAGGAACCCTCTTTCTTATACTTTACAAATTGTTCCGTTACTTGAAATGAGTGCATTTGGATTGCTATAGTGCCAGGAAATGAAGGGTGAGAAATCACCGATAAGTTGTAGCACATGGTTTATCCACCCCCACTACTTCTGCAGAAATGACTGAGGCCTGTCCACACTGCAGCTATAGTAAGATGGGTCACTTGCATACAAGATGGTTAAAGATGTAACATAGACAGGATCTACTTGTGTCCCTGTAACCCAGCTGAAGCCTTGGACTTTCCAACATTTTAACCCTAATACAGGGGCACTCTGCCATCTCCACAAAAAATAAACATGGCCTAATATATTTAAAATTATTTTAAAGATAATATTCTATAAATTCCTACTGTCTTCCTCTTTCCTACAGCATCTGTCAGTGTTTTGTAGCTAAAGGGACTGTAATGTCCTTTGTGGTAGAAAGGAGACAGAACTTTGTAATCACCATGAAGGGGATTCTGTACTGAGATTCCTACACAGAGCCACAGTGTCTCTCTCACCTCTGTGGACTGTTTTAACTGGATCAGTGCACCCAATTAAAGCTGTAATATGCACCAGGGCCTTAATCAGTGTGGAGGAGTTGAGAATCGCTCTGATCAGTTTCCCCAGCAGAATATCTCCTGGATGATCCACATTTTAGGGGAGAATGTTCAGTGGTGTTTGTTGGCATGAGTGCTGCTATTCTGTGGTGACGCTCCCCAGGCTGTCCTCTCTGTACGTCACGTGTCTCCTGTTCTCCTGTCAGAAGGTGTTGGAAAGTGTGGTGAAACAATCTGACAAATGACAAAGGAAGCTTCATTTATTCTGGTCTTTGGGTTGCGCCTACAAATCCTCTGAATGAGCTTTAAACATATTTATATCTCCATATGCTTTTCTGATAGAATATTAGAAAGGCATAATTGAAAGACTAGAAATGACATGGCAAGCAAGCAGATAACCTACCATCTTTTTGTTAAGGGATGCTTAAGAATTCAGTAGTTTTAACTGACTCTACATTTGTAAGAACTTTGGTAACAAAGAATGGTATCTACACTCTTAAAAGATGAGCTGCTTTGACCTTTCTTCAAGACTCAGTGGACTTGAATTCATCTAATTGACACACATGAGAGCTGTGGCAGAACTAAGCATGCTATGCAACATCTGGTGTTGCTGCCTATCACCTCCGTACGTACTTGCCCTTATTGCCAAGAATGCTAAGGGTATATTGGGCTGCAATAGTAGAAGCATGGCCAGCAGATCAAGGGAAGTGATTATTCCCCTCTAATCAGCTCTGTCAGGGCCACATTTGGAGTACTGTGTCCAATTTTGGGCCTCCCACTACAGAAAGGATATGAACAAATTGGAAAGTCCAGCGGAGGGCAACAAAAATGATTAGGGGGCTGGAGCACATGACTTATGAGGAGAGGCTGAGGGAACTAGATGTGTTTAGTCTGCAGAAGAGAAGAATGAGGGGGGATTTGATAGCAGCCTTCAACTACCTGAAAGGGGATTCCAGGGAGGATGGAGCTAGGCTGTTTTCAGTGGTGGCAGATTACAGAACTAGGAGCAATGGTCTCTCAAGCTGCAGTGTGGGAGGTCTAGGTTGGATATAAAGAAAATCTTTTTCACTAAGAGGGTGGTGAAGCACTGCGATTGGTTACCTAGAGAGGTGTTGGAATCTCCATTCTTAGAGGTTTTTAAGGTGTAGCTTGACATCCTGGCTGGGATGGTTTAATTGTGGTTGATCCTGCTTTGGGTGGGAGGCTGGATCAGATGACCTCCTGAGGTCCCTTCTAACCCTAATATTCTATGAAAATCATGCAGTACTGAACTGGGAGCTAGGACATCTTGGAGTATGTGATTAAGACAGTTATTTCCTGACATGGCAAAAATATTGTTTTGATCTTGGAGAGAAAATGGAGCCTAACCAAAGTCCCCATGTTGTGCAACAGTTAATGTGCAACTAGGGACCCTAACCAAGATCAGAGCCTCATTGTACTAGGCAGTATACAAACACACAGCAAGAGAGATGCTCTCTGGGTCAGAGACTCTAATCTGAACAGACTAGACAAACCAAGGGTGAGCAAAAATAGAGCATCATCCCCATTTTACAGGTGGGGGACTGAAGCACTGAAATTAAGGGCTTGTCTACCATTACAGGGCTGCAGCTGTGCCACTGTGGCACTTAGTTGAAGAAGCTACCTATGTTGGCAGAAGAGCTTCTCCCTGTCATCGTTGTAGGCACTTGACTTGTGTGAGAGGCGCTAGCTATGTCAATGGGAGAAAACCCCTGCCATAGACAGCCCTTTGTTGACAGGTTGGTATAAGTACAATGCTCAGGGGTGTGGATTTTTCACACTCCTGAGCGGTGTAGTTATGCCGACATAAGTTTGTAGTGTGAACCACGGTGCAGGTTCCATCTATGCCTTGAGCTAGAGGTGTAATTTCCAACTCAAAGAGAGAGACACACACTAGCTATGATTGAGTTGGCATTTACCGAATGAATATAAATTAGGGTAGGCCAGATTGATTCCTGCTTTAGTTGTACTGACTCCAATAGAGTTACCCGGGGATGAATTTGGCTCAGTAATTTTAGTATCATTCTTCACCTTTATATTAATAAATAAATAAAAATTGTAACAAACAATCATAACTATCTTGCATTGGCACAAACGGCTACGTTGTCTATTATTATAGTCACCTTTTGAGGCACCTGATAGATCTATCAGCATTGATATCTGTGAAACAAGACATGCAAACATAACAAAAACGAATCTAATTTTGTTAAGTATTACAATGTTTTCTCTCCCTTCAGGCTGAGGTTAGTCATTCTAGGAAACACTTTGCTCTACTGCCCTAGGCCTTCACTATGCAAAATCAGGCTTGCAAGCGTTCAGCCAATAGTGATCTGATAAATTTAACGCTGGACGTGCTTTATAAAGATGGATTTCATTACCTTGATAAATGGGTAACCAATTGCTATGGTTTCTTATTCTTTTTAATATTTCATAGACCTTTTCAGAAATGTCAGACAAATCAAATAACCAGACCATATAAATTAGATACTCCAATGTAATTCCTCCAGCAACATCCAAAGGGAATATCATATAATCAGGTTATAGCGTCTGACTTGTAGCTTACACACATTGCAAAATTTCATGTTGACTTAATCTAAATATTTATGAATTAATCATAGATTTGTTTAATCTACAGACACAATTCTGCATGTCAAATTTATTTTAGGGGTGATATCAATTTCACACTTAAGGACAGATTCAGTTATGCAGTCAAAGGGGCTGCATGGGTGTAACAGAGAAGATAGCATGGTTCTCAGATTCAAGTCCAGACAAAACTAAAACGACCAAAAAAACATAAGAAAGCAGTAGGTTTAGAAAACAGATTCATAGACTTTGTCAGAAGGGACCATCATGATCCATCTAATCTGACCTCCTGTACATTGCAGGCCACAGGACTTCCCCCACCAATGCCTGTATTAGACCCCTAACCTCTGGCTGAGTTACTGAAGTCCTCAAATCATGGTTTAAAGACATTGCAAAAGAACAGGTCAAGAATCAAAGACCCTGGCTGCTTATCTCCAACCTGCCATACAAAAATCTCTAAACTCCCTTTAGATGTCGAAGGTCTAGTCTACTTGAGCAATTAGTTCATAACAAGCGGGGCTGTGACTAATCAGCACTAGCCTGCCATGGAATAACTGTCTGTGTAGACCGTGCTGACGTGCGTTATCAGTTCTAGATCAAAGTGGATTAACAAATTGTTAATGCATGTCAGCAGAGTCTACATGGATATTTATTCCATGGCAGGCTAGTGGGGGGCAGATTCATACCCCAGCTTGCAGTGAACTACATCTTTCTGTAAAGAAACTCTAAGTTTTTAAAGGTGGCTAGAGATTTTGGGTGCTTTCTTTTTTGGGTGCCCAACTTGAAGTGCCTTTAAAGGTGCCAGATTCTCAGAGGGTGAGTGTTGAGCAGTTCCTAAAAATAAGCCCCCTTTAAGGAGTTTCAAGTTGGGCTGCCAAATCGCTAGCCATTCTTGAATATTTAGAACTGAATCTATCTTGAGTAAATCCTTTCATGCAGAGTTGCAATCTGTCACTTTTGTCAATGAGCGTGGTGCATTAAATATATCCATTGGCAGATCCCTCAGTCATTTCTGGATATCTGTCCTTGACCAATAGGGACCACATTGGGAGGAATGGTGGCCATGTGATTTAAGATACAGGAGTGGGATCAGGAGGTTCTGAGTTATAGTCCTATATTTGAGAGAGACAAGGACTCGGAGGAAGTTATCTCCAAAGTTTCATTGAACTAAATTAGTTCTTAGACTGGTGTCAAACTCCATTTGGTCAGTCTTGAAGTTTGCCAAGTGTGATAAATAGACTGGTGGTTCTGAGATATGCATTAATGAGGAATAGGTTAAGATGATCACACTCCTTTCCCTCTGAGCTTTGGTTTAAAGTGCACTCTTCTCTGAGGAGCTGTAAAAATGTAATTGTGAGGTTCCCTGATATTTGTGTTTCTCTGGCATCCAGATCAAATTTCCTCAGTCGAAAAGTAGAATGACTTGCTTTTGGGCTGCCCTTGAAATTCAGCCTGGGATCGAAAAGTCAAGCTGTGTGGCCTCCTGTTTGCATGTGGACAAGAGTAATCCTGATCCAAGGGAGGTGTGAGAGAGGTGGAATCGATATTAACAGAGCAGTTACTGTACTGTTACTTAGAGATGACAAACACAAGACCCTCATATGTAATTTGTACAGTCTTTTAGAACAAAAACCCAATTTAAGAACTGTGGAATCCACCCCTTGCCATGGTGAATTCAGCAACCTGGAATTAGTGTAAGAGGGTCCAGATTTTGGCAGACCTATCCTTAAGAAGGAGCTTTCAATCAATGATTAAATAATCTTGCCTGTTCATTAAGGACAACATAAGTCATGGTGTGTTAATAAGTGTCCGGTAGGAATGGATGTTTAGCACCTCTGCCCCATGCTGTAACTTAATTTACAAGTAAACAACCTCCCTGGCATCCTTTTCTCAAACAGCTCTATAGCACTTTGCCAGTTGTTCTGCAATTTGTTTCTCCTCCCCTCCCACTTGCTAATGTGTTAACGTAGGATCAAGAAGAACATTAACCAAACTGCATCATAAATCTGACTCCAGCAGGTAACTTATTTCTTCTCTCTGTCATAAGCATTAGTGATAATAGCAACAGGTCGTGGGCAAGCTGTAGAGCTCGTTTCGCTCAGCAATCTATGTTCTGTAAACAAGGTGACAGGAATAAAATGTGTAAACTCTTTGACAATGGCAGCACTACACACTTCTCAGAGGTGAGGAGAAAGCTGCACCCAGATCAAACCATTTTCTGGCGTTTTTCCAAATAAACCCTATAATTTGCAATGGGGAATTTTATAATTAACTGGTAATTATAGTGCTGCTTCGGTGTGTTTTTAATCTTGCAAATATATTTTTTACCTTTTGGGATAATACTCACAGCATCGACAATGGCACAAGCATCTTGCTTTTTACCTGGATGTTTTCTGCAGTCTTCTCTGTTTTCTGCTTTTGAAACAAGCCACTCCTAATTTGTAAAAGGGTCATTCTGCCGTAATACGCCAAGAATGACTTTCGAAATCAGGGCATGTATATGTTAGGAGCTGGGAGAAATCAGTTCACCACAAAGTGAACACCTTTTGCCCCTCAAAGAGGGAGGCCTTAATTTCCAGTTAATATGGCCTCCGTATGGATTTTGAATGTGTAGCCTCACGCATTTTGTTGCTCCGGGGAAAGGGCTCCTTCATTTGGATTGCCCTCATATGCCGTCTTCCCACCAACGTTCAAAGAAGATGTGAACAGATGCGTCAGACTGTTTCTTAATTCTGAGCTTTAGCTGAAAGAGGGTCTAGATGGATTCATACATAATGTGAGCTGTGACAAATCTTCTCGGCTTGCAAGTCTCTCAGTGTCAGTGGTATGGTCAGAGCCCCATTGATTGCTGCATATATTTTATTTTTAAAGCTGTATTTTATAAATAAAACTATTTCCAGCTGAGAAAACCACTTAGTTTACAAAGAAGCTTTCTGGCTGACACAATCTGGCACAAATGGAAGCCTAGTGGTTGGCACATTGCCACTCTGCAAAGATCAGACACAAGTAACAGAGGGTCAGCCTGTCTCTAGCTGAGAGCTGCCAAAAATGCAGCATATATGAAAATATTGGCTATGAGAAGGAGTAGAGCCTTAAGGAAAATGAAGAGAGGCAGTTGGTTGACTGAGAACTTGTTTATGGAAATAGCACATATGGAAATCGCAGGCTGGCTTCATTTCTCTAATTTGTTTAAATACTGTATAGAATGAAACCTTAAATATTGACTTCTATTGCTGCTTGTTGGTGACACTTCACAAAAACATTTCTGTTTATGTCCTATTTTTATGTATCCCAAGGAAAAATTCAGTGGGGGTTCCTGAGCAGTGATGTCACTTCATTGAGATGAGTTAAAAATGGGGGGATAATAGTCCTCTTCCAGACTTACTTATACATAAGTGACTCAACCTAGACTCTGATGTGGGGAGCTTTCATTTAGAACTGATATCTCCAGGCATTCTTTGAAAGAGCGATCTTGCGAGACTCAAGGAGCTTTATGTAGCTCAAATAGCCTTAGTACATGCCTTGGTTCTCTCTTGCCTTCACTAGTATAACACAGAATCATAGAAGATTAGGGTTAGAAGGAACCTCAGGAGGTCATCTAGTCCAACCCCCTGCTCAAAGCAGGACCAACCCCAAATAAATCACTCCAGCCAGGGCTTTGTCAAGCCACACTTTAAAACCCTCTAAAGATGGAGATTCCACTACCTCCCTAGGTAACTCATTCCAGTGCTTCGCCACTCTCCTTGTGAAAAAGGTTTTTTTCCAACCTAGACCTCCCCCACTGCAACTTGAGACCATTGCTCCTAGTTCTGTCATCTACTACCACTGAGAACAGCCTAGTTCCATCCTCCATGGAACCCCCTTTCAGGTAGTTAAAGGCTGCTATCCAATCCCCCCTCATTCTTCTCTTCTGCAGACTAAACAAGCCTAGTTCCCTCAGCCTCTCCTTATATGTCATGTGCTCCACCCCCCCTAACTTTTGTTTCTCTCCTCTGTACTCCCTCCAATTTGTCCACATCCTTTCTGTGGTGAGGGGCCCAAAACTGGACACAGGCCTCCAAATATGGCCCTAACCAGTGCTGAATAGAGGGGAATAATCACTTCCCTCGATTCCCTATGCTGGCAATGCTCCTACTAATGCAGTCCAGTATGCTGTTAGCCTTCTTGGCAATTAGGGCACACTGCTGACTCATGTCCACTGTAACCACCGCGTCCTACATTCTTCTTTGTAGTTTCTTTCCTTCCCCGTTCAAAAATTGCAACTGAAATCCTCTTCCTGTCTTGCTGTTCTGAATGCTCCTGGGATCCCTTCACTGGTTTTAGGTTTGCATAAAGTTTTGAGTTTTCACTGTCACACTTCCATGCAGAGCTGCTGTAGAACTACATAACCAGATAATCAGCTAGTTTTAATACTCTGTGGTTTGATCTTAGTTTTATTACATGAACATGCAATTACAATGGCAGAGAATAAGGATCACATGTATAGGTGAGTATAAACTGGTGGAACTTGCATCTTCCAACCCCATCAAGCGAAGCTGTGGTAACACTCTCGAAAGCCATGTCTACTGTTTCTTTCTTAGGTATTTATATGCCCACTTTACCACAGTATCTGAGCACTGCACAATCTTTAACGAATTTATCTTCACAGCACTACTAGGAGATAGGGAAGTGCTGTTATTCCCATATTACAGATGGGAACTGAGGCTTAGAGAAGCTAAGTGACCTGCTCAAGGTCACAAAGGAGGTCTGTGGCAGAGCAGAAACATGAAGCCACGTCTCGTAAGTCCTAGGCTAGTGCCTTAACCACTGGACAACTCTTCCTTTTCTTTCCAGGTTTTTTACTATTTCACACTGTTGCTAGTACTAGTTCAGCTCCACTGGTGTTTGCAGTCCTATTGCAGATAGGTGGGTGGTTAACAGCCAGATGTCTCTTTAATTCCATATTCTCTAAACTTGCTCAGAACAGACCTAAGAGTAAGATGCTGGGGGAAAAAAGCTCTGGGAGCTGTTGCCAAGGCTCCCAGTGTTGCTAATAATAGTCGAGTTGAAGTGGCCACTCCTATGGACCCTTTGACAAACCATCCTACAATGGCTCTCCAATACCATTGTGAAGAGCACAGTATAAAAGCCTAGACAGACAGATCAGTCATTAGGTGTAAATTTGGTTCCCTTGGAGACCAGACTGTATGGCTTCCAAGTGGACTGTACTGTAAAGTTTTATTATGCAGCAAGTACATAAGATAAGTTCTTGTTAAATATTTATCATTTGAGCCTAGATTTTTAAAAATATTCTTGCACAAAACAGAAGGAAGGACTGGCTCTAGGCAGTGGCTGGGGCAATTTCAAGAGTTTCTCTAATAACTGATTAGTTAGGTTAACTGCTAACCTGCGCATCTATTACTAAAATTTCAGTGTACATCTATATGGTTTCATTGCATGTAATTTAGGCTCTAACTAAGCTCTGGCAGTAACAGCTATTCTCTAACAGCAAGTACCTGCTGCATCTGTTCATTTAAAAAGTAAAGCCATATGGCCAAAACATTACCAACACAACCAGTGCAACTTTATGGTTTTCATATCTAAACTAGAACAGGGCCCAGAGTTTGTGTGAACTTTCCCAAAGTTGGCCAGTGCTAACCTGGAATTCAGGGAGCAGTTGAGACGCAGGTGTTTCGATCAGGCAGTTTATAGAGCAAGGGGACAGCTGAAAAGTTGGGATATGGATCAGAAGTTGCCTACATTTCAAGAGGATCCAGTGTTTTGGTTAAGCCCTTGCCTTGTTGCAACCATGCATGGTTTGAAGGTTCATGTACTGCCAATGCCAAACCTGGTAAAATGCAACAGTTGTGACTAAGTTTCACTCTGATGTGGGTTTTGTTGGAAACTCAATTCCAAACGTGGTGGGGTTTGTGGAAGCTAAGGTTGCCAATTTTGGTTGGACGTATTCCTGGAGGTTTCATCACATGACATAATCTTTAATTAAAATTAATCTATAATTCCTGGAGATTCCAGGACGATCTTGGAGTGTTGGCAATCCCTGGACTCTACACAGACTTAAAATGATTAGCATGAACTCCTATAAAATCAAAATCACTGAGGTTTTCATGGCTTCAGTTAAGAGGTAGCTAATGGCCAATCTTTGTCACTGGCAAACTTGGAAAGAGGATTGTTTTTAAAAAGTAAACAAGAAATTGGGGAATTATTTACAATAAGTAAACAGAAAAAAGATATAGGAAAGCTTCTGGAATATAAATACTGCGTTACTTATTGGAAATGGGGGGCCAAATTCATTAGTGGTCTTAACTCCTGCTAAGTGTTTGGAAGCACATTTAATAATCACCTTGCTCCTGAGTATTACAAAAATATTTAATTAAAGTTATCAATAGCATGTCATGCAACCATCTCTACTGTATTCAAAATCTCTTAATCTCTAGTTGCCTGCATAGATTGCTAGAAACATTGGTAGTAGATATTCATATTAACAGAGACAGTGGCATATTGTGTCTCATACAGGGAATGTTTTTTTTTATTTAAAAAAGTGACATAGATCTGATGGTGTCGCTATGTGTGGCAACATTTAAGTAATGAGGCTTTTCATGTAATTTATGTTCAATTTGCATGTAATGTTCTGAACTCTATTATATGTAAAGACCTCTCATAAAATCTCTTTAGATTGTGGGGCCCCTTCAAGTCCCTTTGAAGTCAATGGAAAGATTCCTTATAGGAGTTGGATCAGCAGTACCAATGAATAAAACACCACAACTCAGTAGACATGGAAGGAGGAGGAAGGATTTATTGACAAATCAGATTTAGGAGATCCTATATCCCTGCTATGATGTATGTAAAAGTGACTTCATTTTAAAGGAAACCGAACAGGGTCCTCTACCAGCTGTTTTCAATGTCTCTGTTAGAATGGCTGTCTGTATGCTGGGAAGGTCCTTATTTAATTCTGGGTTGTCAATGCTGGCTTCCCTATTGAGCTAGGTCTGATCAGACACTGTAGAACAAACATTTTCATAAAATGACTATTCTTAGTTTCATTTCTTTTTTTTTAGATGCCAGGGAGTTAATATCAGATTTTTACTGGTTCAAAGTACCATAATGTGTGTATTTCCCCTCTCCCTCCATTTAAAAAAAAAAAGCATAATTATAAAAATTCAGCTTGAACACATTGGTGAATATGCCTCTTGAACTGTGCATGATTAGAAAGGGGAATTATTTTTTAAACCATATTTACTGCAGTAGTCCCTAAAGGCCAACCAGGAATGGAACCGCATTGTGCAAGGCACTGTACAAACACCAAGTAGCAGAGACTCTTTTTCCTGAAGAGCTTACAATTTAAGAGCTCATCTATAGTGGTGCTTATGCTAGCAAAACTTTTGTCACTCAGGGACATGAAAAAAACACCCTGCCGAGTGACAAAAATTTAGTCAGCATAAGCGCCAGTGTAGCAGTGTTATGTTGGCAAGAGAGCTGGCTTGCATAAGCGCCAGTGTAGACAAGCCCTTACTAGACTACATGGACACATGCTGGTGAAATGGGTTTAACCCACATGCCGGATGAACAATGTGATGCCAGCAAGAATCATGTTCCATGATTTGTTAGGAGGAAATAGGCTAAATGGAAAGAAAAGGGAAAGGAAGAGGGGACACTGAAGGAAAGGGGGGGTGAGAGCGACAGGGCATGGGCGATGAAGGTGAGAAGGACAGGTGTGGAATGAAGTTGAGATGAAGAGACTGAGGGAGAGGGAGGGAGAGAGCTGGGTCAAACAGCCAATCAGCATAGGGCTGAGAGAGTCCAGTCAAACTTTCAGAAAGTTGTCTGAATTTTCAAAGGTCCCTGCTTTGGCAACTTCTGCAGCTGCTCCTATTGGCTGCTGTCTGTGTCTGGCTCCCCTCTGCAGTTTCCGCTCAATGGGATAGTCTTGCACACTAGATCACTAGATTCAATCCCCATCCTGCTCTGAATTTTGTGGAAGTTTGGCTCTGGGCTAGCTCTTCCATATATCTAGTGGGCTGAATGGGAATGCTAAACAGCCTGGAAATTTGGGAAAGTTCTGCATCCACATCCAAACATCCCAATTTGGCCCAACCGTAAACATGCACCTGTATGTGTGGTGTATTGAGGACTGTTTTGGAAATGCGAATTATTGCTTTAAAAGCTAGGGGGTTTGCTGGTCCTGCTTGCTGGCTGCAGGGACTCTGTAACCAAGCACATGATGAGTGTGTTTTCAACCAGCCAGTTAGAGTAAGGGGTGGGAGTGGGGGAGGGGTGTGAGTTGTGCCTCTCTCTTTACCAGAAACTTCCATAGAATTTGCATAAAAATATTGCTCAAGTCTGAGTATATGTTGCAAAACTTTCCTCTTTTTCATTAAATTGAAAACTGACCACATTGCCATATGCAGACATTTTATCTTTACTCTCTCTTTCTCGTTTATTTTTTAAGTTTCATCATTGTCTGTTTTTTCTTTGTTACATTTCTCTGCACATACAGAAATGGATTTTAAAAAAACCCGATAAATACTCCTGCTGGAAGATTGCAATGTAACACTCTTTTATCTCTTAGAATTCAAAACAGTAACACACCAAAGCCACAAAGAGACAAAGCAGGCTGCTCCCTAAAACAGAGGGTTGTAAACTCACTTCACTTTACCCTTGCTGTCTGTCTGGAAATTGACTCAGATTTGCATACTTCACTAAGAGCCTCTCAACCTGCAAGTGCAACAGGGGAACCACTGTCTGCTTTTAAAACAATAGCTTGCAATTCCAAAACGGTTCTCAACACATCCCAATATGCACTACTGAACCTACTGTACACACTATGTATGGGGTGGTGATATCCATGTGATACACTGCAGACACAAGTGATAAATGTAATCTATCCTACACTTATGACCAGTTTACCTGCACATCTTCTCTATGACCTCATCTAACATTTCAGACCTTGAGCAGCTTCCAACAGCTGTTACATATCAAAAATCAGCTTCCCACAAATATGTTTCTTCATTTCCACCAGTTACTAAATTACACTGGGGTGCAGGATGGGCAATATTCAGTTCTTCTAAGACAGAGCTTTATAGCACTGGAAAGGGGGAGCTTCCCATTGTGGGAGATACACTTGTTCTAGCTCTATAAGGTCCTGAAACATCAGACTTTAATGTCATGACACTTTTTTTATGTATAGAAACGTGATTTCAGAAGCATTGTAAAATGTTTTTTTTCCCCCCTCCTCTAATAAGTTCAGTACCAGTATTGCTAAGCCCCAGTGTTAAATAAATCATGAGTTGACCCCTCAGAATTGAGATTATTTTAAAAATAATGAGATTTTAAAAAAATAAATTGGTTGTTCTTTTCATTTGTCTTCTGGTTTTTGAGCCGTTAGGATTCACATTTTCATGGTTTCTCCATAACCATGCTGTCTAATTTTTTTTCTTCTTTTCTCTAAATGTAAGTTTAATCTCCTGTAACTGGGACTTTTTAGAAAAATACCAAATATAGAGTTACGTTCAATAAAAATGGCAAGAGATAGCAACAATAGCCAAAACAGAGGCATCCTAGGTGGAAGGTACAAGAAATGGTACCAACACCATTCTAAAACCCCTTTTTTTAAAACATTTTTCCTGTAAAATGTGGCATGTACAGAACACATGACTCTGTATGTGAGTGGTTTTTTTTATTGGCTCTTACTTGGGACTCACTTCAGAGCAGATGCGTGACATCATCACTTGTTAGGAACTCAGTCATCAGGAACTCATGCCAATACATTTTTATTCCCTACCACACCCCCGTATTCTAGTATGTGTTTGTATATCTCTCTCAAATTGTGAGTGTGGAGATATGTATAGAAACATATCATTAGATTGGTCAGAAAAGGGGAATTTCCATCTTCCAGGAAATTCTGGCATTACGAAACTTGCTTTTGTCTCGCATTGGAATAAAAAGTAGGATTTTTCTGTGGAATGGAAATTCTGGAATATTTTTGACTTGAAAATGTTGGAACAACCTTATTGAAACCTTTGTTTTCATAATGTCAAAATGTTCATATTTTATATTACAACTTTAGCATATACTAGTATAAATACTTTAATATTAACTATGAAATGGGAAAGTTGGAACAAAATGAGAAAATCTGAACAAAAGACTCCACTTTCTATTCGTTTTGAATTTTTTTCCTATCAAATTTTATCAAAATCAACATATTCCTACAACAGACACTTGATTTAAAAAAACAAACAAACAAAACAACCCCAGCATTTTTTATGGAAAACAGTTCCATTAAAAAATTTCTGCCCCCTCTGTAGTAAGTAATAGTATTACCTTAAACACTAACAGTCTTTATAAAATGCTGCACAAAACTTTTCTGTTAGTTTTTGCCACGTTCTTGAGTAGGATGATTAGAGAGCAAGTGTGAAGAATTGGGACACTTCCTTTTTTGAGGGTTGCGGGGGAGCATAATAGTTACCTATGTAAGACAAAGCCCCTAACATCGGGACAGTCCCAATAATATTGGGACATCTGGTCACTATCCTTGAATTACAGGTTAATAAATATGATCTCCATTTTACAGATTGGAGATTATTAGATCAGGGTGGAGAAATGACTTGCCAAGGCCACACAGGAAACCAGTAGGGGTTGAAACTTTGGATTCTAGTTTCTTTGTTAAACTACTATGTGAGAAAATCACTTACTTCTTAATTCAGCTATGTAACATCCAATATACTGGCTTTTCTAGTGAAATCAGAAAATCTCTCTACTGTATTAGCTTTCTATTCTCTATGAGATTAAATGGAAACAATTAAAAACATCTCTCTAGGTTCTCATACTAAATCCACCTCTTTGGAGCATCTGAGTAGCTCCAAAGAATAAAAAATTATGGCCCAGATGCATCTCTTCTTTCCCTGCCCAAAAAAGACAGGCTTGGATATTTTTTCCTGATTGTTGTATATAGAACATAAGAATGGCCATACTGGATCAGACCAATGGTCCATCTACTCCACTATACTGTCTTCCGACAGTGGCTAATGCCAGGTGCATCAGAGGCATGAATAGAACAGGTAATCATCAAGTGATCCATCCCGTCAGCCATTCCCAGTCTCTGGCAAACAGCAATTCCTTCCTATCCTGGCTAATTGCCATTGATGGATCTGTCCTCCGTGAATTTATCTATATATTTTTTTTAACCCTGTTATAGGCTTGGCCTACACAACCTCTTTTGGCAAGGAGTTCCACAGGTTGACTGTGCATTGTGTGAAGAAATATTTGCCTCTGTTTGTTTTAAACCTGCTGTCTATTAATTTCATTGGGTGACCCCTAGCTTTTGTGTTATGAAGAGGTGTAAATAACACTTCGTTATTTATTTTTCTCCACACCAGTCATGATTTTATAGATCTCTATCATATTTCTCCCTTAGCTGTCTCTTTTCCAGCCTGAAAAGTCCCACTTTTCTTAATCTCTCCTCATATGGAAGCTGTTCCACACCTGTAGTTTTAGTTGTCATTTTCTGTATCTTTTCCAGTTCCAATATATCTTTTTTTGAGATGGGGCAACAAGATCTGCATGCAGTATTCAAGATCTGGGCGTATCATGGACTTATATAGAGGCAATATATTTTCTGTCATATTATCTACCCATTTCCTAATGATTCCCAACATTTTGTTGGCTTTTTTGACTGTGCTACACACTGACTGGATGTTTTCAAGAACTATCTACAATGACTCCAAGATCTTTCTTGAGTGGTAACAGCTCATTTTGATTCTATCATTTTATATGTCTAGTTGTGCATTACTTTGCATTTATCAACATTGAATTTCATCTGCCATTTTGTTGCCAGTTTTGTGATATCCTTTTGTAACTCTTTGCAGTCTGCTTCGGGCTTAACTATCTTGAGTAGTTTTGTATCGTCGGCAAATTTTGCCATCTCACTGTTTAGCCTCTTCTCCAGTTCATTTATGAATATGTTGAACAGCACTGGTCCCAGTACAGAGCCCTAGGGAACACCACTATTTACCTCTCTCCATTAGGAAAACTGACCATTTATTCCTACCCTTTGTTTCCTATCTTTTAACCAGTTACTGAACCAGGAGAGGACTTTCCCTCGTACCCCATGTCAGCTTACTTTGCTTAAGAGCCTTTGGTGAGGGACCTTGTCAAAGGTTTTCTAAAAATCTAAGTACACTATATCCACTGGATCAGCCTTGTCCACATGCTTGTTGACCCCATCAAAGAATGCTAGTAGATGGGTGAGGCATGATTTCCTTTTACAAAATCCATTTTGATTGTTCCCCAACAAATCATATTCATCTATGTGTCTGATAATTCTGTTCTTTACTATAGTTTCAACCAAATTACCTGGTACTGAAGTTAGGCTTACCAGCCTATAATTGCCGGGTTCACCTCTGGAGTCTTTTTTTAAAAAAATTGGTATCACATTAGCTATCCTCCAGTCATCTGTTACAGAAGCTGACTTTAAATGAATGAATGGTTACATACCACAGTTAATAATTCTGCAATAATTCACTTTTGAGTTCCTTCAGAACTCTGAGGTGGATACCATCTGCTCCTGCTGACTTATGACTGTTTAATTTATCAGTTTGCAATGGTTCTGTCTTCCTTGAGTTCTCCTTTATTATCTCAGTCATCCAGTGGCTCCACTGGTTGTTTAGCAGGCTTCCTGCTTATGATGCACTTAACATTATTTTTGCTATTCCTTTTTGAATCTTTGGCTAGCTGCTCTTCAAATTCTCTTTTGACCTTCCTAATTATATTTTTGCACTTCACTTGCCAGAATTTATGCTCCTTTCTATTTTCCTCAATAGGATTTAACTTCCATTTTTTTAAATGATGCCTTTTTGCCTCTAACTGCTTTTTTTTTTTTTTTTTTTTTTTTTACTTGGTTGTTTAGCCACAGTGGCATTTTATTGGTCCTCCAATTGTTTTTTAATTTGATATACATTTAAATTGAGTCTCTATTATGATGTCTTTAAAAGTTTCCATGCAGCTTGCAGGGATTTCACTTTTTGGCAGTGTGCCTTTTAATTTTCTGTTTAACATCCTCATTTTTGTGCAGTTCCTGTTTCTGAAATTAAATGCTACCATGGTGGGCTGCTTTGGTGTTTCCCCCCAACAGGGATATTAAATTTTATTATTTTATAGTCACTATTACTGGTGTTTGCCTTTTATCGAAGGGGGGGTGAGGGAGCGTGATGTGGTGGTGATCTTTAGTTTAAAGGAAGTTAATGAATTGTATCTACTTCCCCACTCAATTCCCTTGCAAAACTCCCCTGTTAGCGTCTCCTGGTCACTAACTCTTCTGGTTGCTTAGGAGTGGGCTTTTTAAACCTTGGATCTCCCTGAGTAGCTCCGCCTCCTGATTAAGGGTTGATGGGTGCTAAAGGGCTTGGGATCAAAGCCTCATTAAGAAGCTCTCAGCCTTGCCTAGAAGTACAGAGGCTGTCATACCGGGAGTGGGTAGAAGACTGTGAATATTGGTGAGACTGAGTGCTACTGAACAAGCGCTTTGGTGAAGCATGGTTGGGGTTGTATTTAATTCTAAAGTTAGCAATGGAACAGTGAACAGTATGAGACTGTTCAGACACCATTTGAAATTGAGAACTTTATTTGATTTTAATAAATCTGATCTTTTACGTTTTAAAGTGTTAAACCTTGACCCAGTGGTAGAGCTCACTTTCTCTTCATGGAATCAAGAGACAATTCTTTATAATTAAAATACTGGACCTAAGACTAGACAAAAAATTCTGAAAGCTGTGCTCTCAAACTGAAGGAATGGGTGATTATTGTAAAATACGCCATTCTGATAAGAATATAACTGTGCTGTAGATGGAGATAGATTTTAAAATTCACCATCATTTTCTAACAGTATGGCCTAACACGGGCTGAATCAGTAGAGACAGCCATAAAAGATCTTAGACACTTCTTTATTTGTTGCACACTTCCCATGATGTTTAGCAATAACCATATCTCAGTAACCAAGGTCTAGACAAACACATCAAAATTCTGGCAAATGCTTGTGATCTGATGACATGTTATGTCTCTTCAGATGCATAAGAGCATGAGTTGGCTTTGAAAGTCTAGCCACAGAGTCCTTAAGCTGACAGAATGAGATGCTGTTTGAGGAACTGGATGAAGAGAACCGTCTCTAACAAAAAGAGAGCCTTTCTCACTGTTTGTTCATTGTGATTTCTAGGGCTCTGCTTTCCTTCTGAGATGCTCCACACACTTATCTGAAGTTAGTGAAATATAAGACCTTTAAATCTTAATTATTTCTCATGTCCGCTGGGTAAGTTCATCAAATGCCACCTGGCACAGCAGCTGTCCAAAGCATTTTTAGGCTGAAATATCACTTTTCCATTTAACTTTTCAATACCGAAATCAATTTATTATTAAACGAGAAGATTTCCAAAGATCATTTTAATTTTTGGTGGGCCGCCTCCAAGAAGCAGGACACTGGACAACTGTCCAATTGCTTCAGGCCTACTACTCCAATGAATGTACTGTACTAGTGGCCATGCCCCAGTGCCCTGTTTTAATTAAGAGTTTTAGTTGATGGATCTGTGTAGTTTGCAGCAGTGCTTAATTTGTAATGGAAGAGGTGCCAGGGCTCAAGCAATTTTTTTACATTCATAACTGATGCAGCAAGCCCAGAGATGCCAGGGATATGAACTGCCAAGCCCAGGCACAAATTAGACACTGGTTTGCAGATGCATTGGCTGCATTGATGCCTCATCACCACCCTACTTCTCATACCACAAGTCTGCAGTGCTCCATGGAACACAGTGAGCTGAGTGATAGTTCTGTAACTTCTACTGATTCCTGTAGTATGGGCCATGTAGATGTGGTGGGTTGGTGGCATGTGGCCTAGTAGCAAGAAAGGAATACAAAACCGAATGCAGTTACTATTGGGATGAACACTGACCAGAATGTAGAGCATATGGCACTACATGGCCTATAAACAAAATCATAACGCAAACGATTCTCAACATGTGCGTCTTATAGACATATTCCAGTGTGATGATCTGTCTAGAATGTGGTTAGCATTACAACATTGTTGATCTTTAGCAACTATTGGTACTTTCATTTAAAAAACATCACCTTCCATTTGTTGTTAATGCAACTATTTTAAAAAGAGCATTTCAAAATTGTGGCCATAATATGCAAATGATATGACTGTTTCCTCAATGCAGCTGGCTGTTTCCAAAGAGTAGAACTGACTGAATAGCTTCACAAATTGTGTTGCAGAACCCTGATGAATTGCATTACTACTTTGGCCTTTTAGGGCAACCTCCTTCTTGGTTTATAATCAGCTTAGTAAGAACATTGAAATGAGAGTAAAAATTAATTCCTGATTATCACTGCAAGGTGTTTTGTTCATTCAGGTGCACACACATTTAAAGCCTAGACTAGATTGTTGCACATCCTGAAATAATGCTGCTAATACTTTGGGGCCTATGTAAGACCAGCCTGTTGGTTGTTTTAGTCCCAACATTACCTGCATTGCAGACAAATGCCATGTCCCTTCACTTTTCTTATTGAGCATTTACATCAGAAATAAAGAATCATATACACTTTTTGAGGCAGAGATGCTCTCACTGTGTGTATGTACAGAGCATAGCACCATAGGGGCTCCTTTCTTAGTTGGGCCTTCCTGGGCTATTGCAATAGAAATAATGAAGCGGAAGTGTTAAGAGTTTTTCACACAAAAGACTGAATCCCAGATAATGGTAATTTTTCTGCCCGATTATTTTTGTGTATTCATTTGGGGTCTTTGGCGCACACTGTGTCTCTTACATTGGGAGCTTGGCAGGGTAAGGGGTGTATTGCGGGGCCGGATTCTATAACTTTACTTTGAGTGCTGATGATGGACTCAATCATGGCTTTTCTACAAGCTGCAAGCAAGGGCGATGCATTGTTTGTGCTGCCGAGGAGCAGCTTGGGAAGCAGACTGTGAGAGCTGCCTGGGGCTGGTATGTGCCCTTTTCCTTCCCACTCCTGCCCACATGCAGAGTGGGAGAAAGCTGTGGTCCTGTGGAGGCTGCTGCCCCTCCTGTGCAATTATCCATGGTAAGGGTCGTGGGCACAGGGGAGGAAGGGATTTATCTTTTCAGCATACTGTCCATGGGATGGGTCACAGTCTGGCCCTATACTTGCATTACTCAATATGAATAAGAGGTGTGAAATCAGGCCTTTAAACGGTGCACAAATTGGGGGAAGGGAGGAAGCAGAAGCTGTAGGGGAACATGGAAACTTGTTGGGTTTTCTCTCAGCTTGCTAAGCAAGAACAAAATCCTGCTTCACATTAATCTGTCATTCTCTTTTCATACTTACATGGCACCCATCCCTGTAAGCATCAGAGAACCTCACAATCTGCATATGTATTTACCTTCATAACACGCCTGTGGGATAGGGCAGTGCTATTATCTCCATTTTACAGGAGGGGAAACTGAGGCACATAAAGGCTCAGTGACTTGGCCCAGGTCACAGAGGATGTATGGAATTGAAACCAAGCGTCTCAAGTCCAAAGCCTGTATGCTAACCACTGGATTATCCTGACTTAATTCCTGTAAAAGGGCTAATGGGCAGATGGATATTGCTGTCTGCTAATTTTTGCCAAATAACTATGCAGAACACAAGATATTATGCAATAAATAAAATATAATATGAAGCTTTGCTATTCCTGATCTTTGTCCAGAAGGAAGCATGTATTCTGATCACTTTAAACATTTAAGTAGTTCAAGCCTGGGGAAAAAGTGTCCAGTTGTATTAGCCACATTATAGCCAAAGCTCACCCTAAGGATATCCTCTCATGACACTTAAGGACTGAAATGTGAACAGTTCTATCAATAGTAAACCCAATCTGCGCTGTCAAGTTAAATAGCTACATGACGTTATTGTGTCAACTTCTCTAGGAACAGTAGTTTTTTCTCAGTGCCTTAATGCCTGACTATAATTTGCAATAGAATAAGAAGTGATTTAACAATGCTGCTGGCAGTATTTTATGCAGCTGGAGCCAGTTATTTGTTTAGAAGTATTAAAAAGGTACTGAAATCTTTGCCTGGAAAATTGGAAATATTCCTCAATGTTTGCACCTTTGCTAAATCTGTTCATAGCAAGCTGTTGGTGGTAAATGTACAGGACCTCACTTGAAGACTTGGCAAGATGTGTGAGTAAGCCAAGATGAGTGAGCTGGTATACACTAAAACATGGAGCTCTGAGCCACCGAGTTGCTTTTGTTGGAGGTAGAAAAGTCTCTGGGTTTTCTGATACTTCAATCTCTGACATGGCCTACTTCTCCTGCTACTTGCTAGGGCTGGTCTGATGTCATATTGGGCAACCTGTGACCCCTGCACCAGGGGGCCTTGCTCCCTCCACAAGATGGTTAAAAAGATACTCGTTTTAAACTTGCAGCCAGTGAGCAGACCCTGAGAATTCGGTGGCCATCAGGCTGCAGAGTACAGTGGCTGACTAGAGTCAGAGCTGCCCTGGCTGTATTTATTTTAAGATGCCATCCTTAAATTCTCCAGAGAAGAACCTCTCCCCTCATGCTGACTTTTGATAGATAGCACACAGGGCTCAGGCAGAGTAAAGCAAGAAATGGCTTTGAAATTATGGTGGTTCTCATTGCGGGTGGTTCTGGGAGAGAGACTCCTGAATGAGTGATTTCTCAGCTATGCTCCAAAGACTCTTATCTTATCACTAGTGCTGCTGAACTGTTATATTTAGAAACAGACCTTTTCCCTCATCATTCCAAGGGCAAAGGCATGACTGTGAAACCAGTTGTGGAAGGACCAATAAAAAGGCCAAATAAAAATCAGACTAACACAATCTTTCTGTAAAATATCCACGAAACCAGAGCTCTTTGGAGTGCCATGCAAAACCATGGGCAATAAATCTTTTTAAAACCCCACAGGCAATACCTCCATAAAAAGAGTCTCAGAAAACCATCCATGAAAAGCAAACAAACAAACCACGTTCCCAAACCTCTTAGCTTTGTGTAGCATTACTAGCATTTTTCCCTTTTGTAAAATGCTGACTTCAAAGCCACACAGTGTGGGTTACCACAACTCATCAAAAATATTTGTTGACCAGTTTGGATGTGACTTGCTACATTTTTCTGTGCAGGGTAACTGGCCTTCACTATTATCCCAAGGTCTGGGCTTGGCAGGTCAGGATGGGGTGTTGAGAATCCCCCAGCTAGAAGCTTTTCTCTGTTTTCTGCCACTTCATTCCTTTTGCTCATTAGTGACTAGCAGTGGTTGTGCTGTCACTTAACAATTTTATTTCCTGTTATTTGGGGTAGATCCAAACTAAAGCCTCGGTATCTGAATGACACCCCAGAACTTTGGGAAAGTAAGATCTGGATGGGAACTCTGTATTACTGACTTGGTAAATTCATTAGTTTTTTAAGCATGTCTGATTTAAATTCATGGCAAGTTTGAAAAGTAAAATGCAGTCTTTTGAATTGGCTGAGTACAATAATCTCTTCCCCCTTTTGTAAAGGGGTATGAGTATTGTTTTCCTGCTTGGACACTTTCACTCAAAAATGACTCCAGGTTGTTCGTGTGGTTTTTTGTGTTTTGTTTGAACTATTAAAAAAGAAATTCACTTTGCGTGAAATCTTATTGTCCAAAAGCAAAATAGGAAAAGAGGGAGAATTGAGGCTTTGGGTAGAATTGCTCTTTCAGTTTATGGTTATGGTAGCTGATGTCTCTTTGGCAAAAGAAACTGGAAGGCCATAATAAATGTCTTTAGAATCTGAGGAGCTAATGATTAGATTTCTTGATTGTCTGAAATTTTGTTGAAATACAGGATGAATCATATTTAATAGATTATTAAAGTGGTAAAATTTTGATTCAGATTCCAATGTAAGGGATGTTCAGGGCCAGAGACTTTGGTTCAGGTTAATCTCTAACACTTGTACAACTGATCAGTCCTATTTTTCTTCTTTGGAATGGTAAACAAGTGTTTGGGATTTGGCTGCTTTTATATCAAACCTTTGTGCTTCATCTTTGTAAGTAGCTGTATCATGAGCTGGCATGTTAGTTGGGAATCAGATTAACAGTGGTGTCCAGTTATAGTGTAATTCAACTGATTAATGGAGAATTATGAAGGCGTCCAACTCCACTGCCAAATCTCATTTATTTAATTACTTGTGACCCTAAAGAGCAGCCTGAGACAATGGCATGAATATATAGAACAAATGAATCTAAGAATACCAGAGACAGATAGGTGATGTTAAAGCAACACATGCATTTGGGGATTTCTGTCAAAGACATTCATAGTCCATTTAGTTCCCCAAATTTCCTCTTTACCTTAATTGAATCTGATTTCCAAGCTTTAGAATTAGAAATGTAGTTTCAGACAAAAGCAACATATGTTCAGAACTGCTGTAGAGTGAAAACCCCAAATGGATTATCCAGCTGACAACTGGACAAATTAACCAATGTCTCTTTCTAGCCACAGGTCTCACATGAAATAATCTATCAGAAGAATATTGTTTTAGAAGTTGGTTTTACCTACATGATGATGTAAGAAAGGGTTTGTTCTGGTTTGTTTTAAATTGAGAATTTCTCTGTATTAGTTAACAGATGTTCTAAGTTACCATCATACCATTGCTGTTTGGCTTTCTAGTATGAGATCATGAGGAAACTTGATGAGCAAGGATGCATTTCTATAAGAGCATCCTTCCTAGTCTTGATTGTAACAGTCAAGAGACAGCCTGTGAAGAGTATCCAAAAGGTTGATTTATTCAGCTAATAAGAGACTACTGAGTCAGAATAGTAATGAACAAAGTCTGTGGAATCCAAACTCCTCAGGTATGTTCTATTTAAATGGTTGAAATGTTAGCTTGCTTAATATAGACCAATGGGGGCATGGAGGGAGTCCTTCATCTCAATTAAGGAAGTAATTATTTTCTTGAGACAACCTTATTTTCAAAAGAAGGGCTGCATCCTGGGTGGTGCTGAACAACATTCATCCCCATTGACTTCAATATCCATATTTAACTCCTAGCACCTTGCAGGACGGAGCCTAAAATTTTCTTTTCCAACCACTTATTCCATTTTAAAGGTACCCAAAAGCTGACTGACAAAAATATCCTTATCCTAGATCTGCAAAATCCATGTAATGATTTATATGCATTGTCTTTGTAATAAATGCTTTGGTGCTGTTATTTATAACAATGGTTCTCAACTAGGGGTACACGTACCCCTGAGGGAATGCAGAGGTCTTCCAGGGGGTACATCAACTCATGTAGATATTTACCTACATTTATAACAGGCTACATAAAAAGCACTAGCAAAGTCAGTACAAACTAAAATTTCATACATAGACTGACTTGTTTATGCTGCTCTATATACTATACACTGAAATGTAAGTACAATATTTATATTTCAGTTGATTTATTTTATAATTATATGGTAAAAATGGGAAAATAAGCAATTGTTCAGTAATAGTGCATTGTGACACTTTTTTGCATTTTTAGGTCCGATTTTATAAGCAAATACTTGGAGGTGAAACTTGGGGGTATGCAAGACAAACCAGACTCCTGAAAGGGGTACAGTAGAATGGAAAGGTTGAGAGCCATTGATTTCTATCTCAGAAACAACAGTGAGACAGGAGCAAAGTCAGTAGAGAATCCATGCTCCAATTTCCATGTTGTAACCAGTAGATTATTAATCAGATCACATGGACTGAAATGGCAGGAAGCCAACACCAGCTTTAATGATGTACTAAGTGAACTTTTGATTCAAATATCACTGTTGGGATTATTTATATATTTTATTACAATTAATAGATGAAAGAAAGAAAAAGCAGCAAGATGACATAACTAAGCACTTAAACAATGCTTTTTCCATGAGAAGATTACCAAGCACTTTCAAAAGTGTCATTCCTCACATTTTTACAAATGGGAAAATTGAGAAAAAGAAAGGTATTAAGTGACTTGTCCGAAGTCGCAGAGAAAGTCAAGGGCAGAGCCAGGAGAGGGAATCCAGATCTACTTTTCCCCTGAACTCGGATAATAAGAAGTGGCCTACATTTAGAAGGAGACTGGTCAGTGTAGGTGACATTTATTTGTAATTACGTTTCTGGGTAAAGAGACAAGGATACATGAAGCCACGAGTTAAATTGATTTTATGCATGTTTGTTCTGAAGATAGTTTCCACCAGCAGGTTTCCTGTAGCTGTACTGTAAGGAAAGAAAGTTAAAATACTTTTACTAGATATATAATAACGTACAAAAAACCTAGAAACAGATGTGAGCTCAGTAGCGATCACTGCAAAATGGTTGCTACTAGCAGATAGGCCCCCCATCCCCCAATGGCTCTCAGGACACTTTAATAAACCCATTTAGAGGAGATTACTGAGATTAGGAATAATAATCAATAGCATATGGCAGCAATATGTTTTACATAAGTAGTGGGAGCTATAGCTGGTACATATCTCTGCTAGAACGATTGTGTCTAGTAATGGTCTCTTTCTTTTTTTCCCCCCCACATCAGTATACATAACACAGCGTGGTATCAAATCTTCAGAATCAGCGGTGTGTGGAGGGGGAGATGAAACTGTTGCAGAGACCTAGCAGCTGAATGTTAGATCAGGGTGAATTGCTATCAAAGCTGAGTGTGTATTTAAACGTAGCACTAGTCTGATGAATTACTATTTTGAAATGTCCTATTCTTACTTTATCAATTTGCTTCCTGTGTCTATTCAGTGTCCGAGCCCTTCTATTCTTGTGCCAAGTCTTTGTTTTCTTACTGAGCCAGCATGGATAAGAGACTA
Organism: Mesoclemmys tuberculata; assembly: GCA_007922155.1. NCBI lineage: Eukaryota > Metazoa > Chordata > Testudines > Chelidae > Mesoclemmys > Mesoclemmys tuberculata. The sequence goes on from ML675629.1 coordinate 42,300,467, forward strand.
TGAGCTGCGTTCTATTCCTCCTTGGAAATCACCCCGAGAATTGCTTATTAATTTGTAGTCCACTACCTGTGCAGTGCAGACAATGGGGCTCTACAGTACCAATGTTCGCCTTACCGCAGTGTAATGCTATTGGCTTCGATGGATTTATTTTTGATATGTGTTGGTGTAAGTGAGAGGAGAAACATCCTCTTGAGGTATGCACAGGTGTCAGAGTCCCTTTTGAATCTCTGATCCTGAACTCAGTTTGTTGGATTGGAAGGCAGGAGGTGGGGTGAAGTGGAAATTTTCTGTAATATTTGTATGAACCCTAGGCATGCTTCTGTTTCCCTCTTTGTTGCTTTGCTATTCAGTGGCTGCCTAAGGGTTAACTTGGCTCCTGGAACATTGCAGGAGACAGGAGCTTTGTGTGTCACCTCGCTGTCTGCATGGGTGGCAGGTGAAGCTTCCCCTTGGGAAGGCTAGCTCCCCGGCCTGCCTCTTCCACCCCAGGCCCCTCCCCAGCTCCACCCCCCACCTCCCACGTGTGTCCCTGACTGA
>ML675629.1:42301013-42316694 GCA_007922155.1 Mesoclemmys tuberculata
CCCCCTCAGCCACTGGGACACCTGCATGGCACATAAAAACTTCTGCCCTCCCAGTAGGGAAGGGAAGAGGCGGGGCCACCATGGCCCAGGATGTCCAGTGATGTAGCAGCTGCAACAGGAAGATTTAGCTGTCCCTGGCCTTTGATACCTGCTGTTTACGGCTGGAATGGAGGAATGCCTAGAGTTACCAAACAGCTGGCTCAAACTGACCCAAATCAGCAGCAGGTCCAGCAAGACAAAAGGACTCCCCAATAACTGAACAATCAACATCTAACAGCAGGGAACCCCAGTGGGCAGGACTTGTGAATTTAGCTGGAGAACAAAGTGTTAGGTGACTGGAGGAAGGGTCCCTTTTTGGAGGGGTTGAGGAATCTGGGCCTGGGGAGACAAAAGGGGGCCAGAGATGGAGTCCATCACACCTTGGCTGGCACATCATGACACATGATTCTGCCTCTCCTTGCTAACATAAGGATTTTCAGATTCTGTCTGCTGGGTGACCAGTAAATAGTTTCCAGCTTTAGAAAAGGCTGCCACTGTCGCTGCGAATACTCATTGAGAGCATTGCACCCTGAAGGGACACAGTACAAGCCTCCCACAGGCAGTGATGCTGGAATAATTTTTAAAGTGGGGGTGTTGAAAGTGGAAACCAAATTAAAATGGAACAGTACGATAGTAGTTTTATAGAATAGAAACATGCGTTAAGACAATACTAACCCATGCTGGTCAAAAATAGTTTGAAAACAAATAAAAGGGAAAGAACAATTCACATCACTTTCCTCCTCTGGCTACAGCAAATGACACCACCTCCATTTTTATTGTTTTATCACAGGGGGAAACCCTCTGTTTCAGCTGATAAGTCTTCCAATCAAACCCGGGTGTCAGTCCAGAAAACATTGCAGAGAGCGATGTGAAAGGGTAACAGCACAGCTTTGGTCTTGGTTACAAAGGTCCTCACAGATCTAGCAAGTCACATGAATCCTATCAAACAACTGGCTGTGGTTGTGCATGCATTTTGCATTCATAATGAAGAGCTGACTCCTAACCAAATAAACTGTGCAAACATCTTGAAGCAAAAAGCGAGAAAAGAACTTTGGCACTAACAAGGACTGGTGATTTCTTGAGAGACCCATGTACAGTCGTCATCAGTTTACACCATCCCTGCAACCTCATTGACCTAACTCTGCTCCCATTGAAGGCTGTCAGTTTTGCCATTGACTTCAGTGGGCGTGGAGTTGAGCCAGTCCTGAGAGCTTTGGAAATCCCACCCATAGAAGCCAAGCATACCTTGCCCAGTTGTGGGTGGAGGGAGCTTCTCTTCACTGAACTCCTGAGAGGAGCCAGGCATAGTTACAACACTCAGCACAGAACCCTGCTGGGCACAAGAACTACTAGAGATCAGCGTCGCTGCGAATGCCAGACTCTTGGGGGCTCAGCAGAGTTGGCCCTGCATAAGGGAAGTGGGGCAGGAGAGCCCATGAATGGTGTCTGCACTTCTCCGGGAGCCTGGGAGCATTGTGCCTGCCTCCACCGTAACATTTGCGCACCACCCATGATGCAGACTGTGCCATGAAAGTCCATCTACTCTTGTCTGTGGAGAATGGTGTGCTTGGATTACGGTATTCCCACTTCAATGTGATGATGGAAAACTTCCGCAAGCTACACATCATCATGCCAATTTATTTTTTAATTTAAGGCTGCCCCACTGTAAATATTCTTTGTTTGTCTTATTTTTACCATGATTTAATGTGAAGCATTGTGCATTGAAAGATCTTGTGATGAGCCAGCCTCCATTCCACAAGTAACAACATCTGCCAGCTGCATCCCATTTCTGAACTGAAATGTCCCATAACCACTGGCACCAAATAATTAGCTCCTAGCCTAGGCAGGCAGGGAGGGAGCTAACTGCGTTGTCATCTAACACCCTCCAGTCCTTTGCCAAAGGACTGATAGGGGAATGCTGCTGTGACCTCGTAAAGCTCTTAGTATAAACTAGAACTCAGTGCTGTTCACCACATGTAAGTAAGGCAGTGTGTTTATGGTGAAAGAAGTGCCACAAACTTATTGCTATGCAACTCTAATGTCAAAACACCACCAGTAGATCACAGTTGGGATAAAAACTGAAAGCCAAATCTTGTCCTCCTTACTCATTAAAGTCAACAGGTGCATAAAGGACAGCAGGACTTTGGAAATCAAGTTAGTAAAAGTAAGTACAGTCTACGTATTATACGTCTGGCTTTCTTACCATTGAATTAAATGGCAAAACTCCTATGGACTTTAATAAGATCAGGAGTGAGCTTTATATGGTATTTTACCTTTGTCATTTCTGATCTGTGCTAGACACTGCAACTACCACACGAAAGAGCTTAAATTACTTGTAAAAATCCTATTGACTTTCATGGGAGCAGGCTCACAGATTCCATTATAATGTGTAATATTGAATATAAGTTTAGCTATCAAGAACTTGTTTACACTCTTGGATGATTATTTTGATAGCTTTTTTTCATGCCTGCCAGTTAGTTTCATTGTTACTCTTATAAACCTCATATTTTGCTCAATTTCATATATGCCTCTGTTGCCATAGCAACAAAGGGAGGTGACTGTTTACAGAGTTGTTCTTTGGGTACATACAGTGGAAAGATCACACCTGAAATAACAACATGCAAATCACTTTGGCAGCTGATGAATGATAAAACGATACTTGTTTTTTTTGGATGCACCTTATTTTTGTTTTAGAAATTCATCACAAATAGATCTCTCTGATCATCTTTCATATTTTATCTGACACAAACCATACATTTTAAAAATGTTTAATGTAGTATAAAAGCAGGTGCATGTATTTATAGCTGCACATTCCAAAAATGTAATCAAATGGAAATAAGCCATCGACTCTGAGTCTTATCTCCTTTCTCAGTTTGTAGCCCAACAAAGAAGCTGATTTGGTGAAGTGAATTATGTTGAGTGGGTCATCTGGATTATAATTGTCAACTCCCTCTTATAGCTAATGGCATTACTTTTGCATTACGAAAATATGGGTCATAATTTATGGGGTTTCTTTTCTTTTCTTTGATGCTCCCCTTATTCTGTCATCTGAGCGTGGAATATCCCAAAGTTTCCCTCTAAGACTAAATTTGAACTCCTTGCATAGTTAGAGATGGTGATCTGCAGATGTCCCTGGTCACTGATGTTGTGTTTGAATATTTGCTAGTGCTTCTATGAGAGGTGGATATAATCAGGTTTAATTAGTACAGAATAAGTATGTCATATGTAGAAAATCAGCATGCGTCTTTGTGCAAGTTGCTCTTAGCAAGTCAGCACATTTCTACCAAGTAGGGTTAGGAACAGCTTACAAATGTTAGCAAAAAAAAATTTGTCTTGCACCTGACTATAAACTGTAGAACGTTATGATTTTCTATACTAACATGACTACAAAGTTGAATCAATGAGAAGGAATTTTGTGCTATCATCTGCGGTTTATTTTTTCTCTAATTAACTGAAGATATCTAGTTAACATTGGGATGATAAGAGGTTTAGAAAACCTGACCTATGAAGAAAGGTTTAAAAAAAACTCGTTTAGTCTTGGTCAAAGAAGACGGGAGGACCTGATAAGTCTTCAAATACATTAAGTCAGGGGTCCCAAAACTTTTGGCGGCAAGGGCCATATCCTTCAGTCTTGCTCTTATGATGGGCTGCTGTGGCTGGGCCCATGTCACATGGGACAAGACAGTGGGAAAAGGGCAGGGATGGGAGGGGGGAACAGCTGCTGCACTGCTTGGGGCTGGGAGCGGCACACTGGGCCCATGTGGAAGAGAGGTGGGGGAGAAGTGGCAGGGGTAGGAAGGGAGAGTGGCCACTGCGTGGCACTGCTTGGGGCCAGGAGAGGTGCGGCTCTGGCCAGGGTGCTGCTAGGCCCATGTGGGAGAGGAGTTGGGCCGGGGGGGGGGGCCAGTGACTGCCACTCAGTGCTGCTTGGGCCCGGCAGTGACGTGCTGGACCCACATGGAAGAGGGGCAGGATAGGGCTGGTCAAAATGTGTCGGCGGGCCATAGTTTGGGGACCCCTGCATTAAGGGCTGTTTATAAGAGAATGGTGATCAATGGTGATCAGTTGTTCCCCATATCTATTGAAGGTAGGAAAAGAAGTAATGGGCTTAATCTGCAACAAAGGAGATTTAGGTTAGATATTAGGAAAAACTGTCCAACGATAAGTACTGGAACAGGTTTCCAAGGGAGGAAGCTCCCTTGGAATTTCCATCATTGTAGCTTTTTAAGAATAGGTTGGATAAACATGTCTCAGGGATGGTCTAGGTTTACTTGGTTCTCCCTCAGCACTGGAGGATAGACTAGATGACCTGTGGAGATCTCATCCAGCCTTACATTTCTTTGAGTCGGATTCTGTTTAAGCCAATGAATTTATATAAATCATCAGCTTCTAGAAGATGTGGTGTTTTTTGTTTTGTGGTTTTTTTTTATTTTGCATTACCGAACCTTCAGTTTAAGGAGACAGATTAGAGGGGTAACCATTTCTCTGTACAGAACTTTGAGATAGGATGTACATTTACAACAGAGGTGAGCTGGTATAGAAATCCCTGCTACCCTCTTGAGCCCAGAGGTACCCATACAATAAAGATGGATTGGTGGATTACCTGATCCACCAGTTACCAGCAACTGTGAAGATGATTACTTAAAGAATGACTGGCAGGCAAGACTTTGGATAATGTATTAATATCTCATTAACATTCAGGTGGAGTACTTTGACATGATGATATTTTTGGGAGAGGTTGGGGGTGGGGAATGAGCCATGAACAGCAACAATAATAAAATGAGAACAGAGGGAAGAGAAAAATGTGGTGTAGACTTTCTAATGAACAGACAGTCCAGTTTTACTCCTACAGATCCAGGTCCTCAGCTTGTGTATGCAAATGTAGCTCTAGTGTCATCCTCTGAAGATTTGGCCCATGGTATCTCATACAAGCATTTTATTTTGTCATCATGGTGGTCAGCCAGATTAGGACTGAGGGAGGGAGCAGGACATAATACAAACTGGTTGCACAGAAGGAAAGACCCAGTGCAACCATTCATTTCTTCCTCTTTATCAATATTAGCCCAGTTTCATTCTAATGTATAGGTCAGAAGGGCAGATACACAGTTTTATCTGAATCTGCAGTCTTTGTGCATGGTAACTTGTCATTGGGTCTGATTCATCACTGCATTACTCCAGTTTTACACCAGTGTAACCCCACTGATTGCAAAGGTAATGATGAATCCTACCCACTGACACACATGTAAGGACTACAGAACTGGGCCTTAAGGTTTGGAGTGCTATGTGCAGAAGATAGCTTGCTGTTGGTATCAGTTCTTCTTTCCTGCAGCATTCAACCTATGTCACAAATAATAAAACACACCTTGGGTTTCAAATGAAATGGAGCAAGTCTGAAACTTTCTTTTTAACTTAGAGTCTTCAGTGACTAGCCAAATCCTTATTTATCTAGATATCACCCTCAGTAAAGATACAACAGATAGAGTTAAGCCTAACTGGAGGAAATAATTAACAGCATCACAGAAGAAGCCTCTCACTTGGGAGTCATTTGTTTCTGTGGATACAGATGATGAAGAGATCTGATCTTGATGTCACAAATAATTCGTTTGGTGGTCCTTAAATATGATTTTATTAAACTCAAATATACGATTCCTCTTTTCACTTAGGGAGGGAAGAAACAAATTAAGAGTGAAATTGCTAAGGAGAATAGCTTCCTAATATCAGACTCTACTAGATAGGAAAAAAGTAATTCCTGCAAATGAATAGCTGGAGGAATAAAAGTTTAACCAAACAATTAGAGAGGAGATTGAGAAGGTGTCCTTAACACTAAAAGAAAAGTAAAAGATGTGGTTAGGGAGTGAGTGGAATAAGGGATGTTCCCATCTAGTCAGTTTAGGAGGTGGGGGCTAGAGTTCTTTGGCCCTATATAGATCCTGGACTCTGCTACTGGGGTTTGCTCTATTTTCGCCTTTTCAGCTGAAAGATCTGAGTTTGCATGGCCCCATTCAGTGCCCCAGCTGAATGACTCACAGTACATCTAAAAATAACATTAACAAAACTCTTTTTGTATTAGAAAGACTTCAGCAATCTGCATCTCAGCTACTTTACTTCCTTGTTGGGCTCCCCTCTCCCGTCCCTTTGTCTCTTTTTTTTTTTTTCCCTAGCTCTTTGGGGAGTGGCCCTACTGTCTTTGTTTTTACAGAGCCAAGTAGATTGTGAGTGTTCCTATAAGCAGGAAGTAATAATTAACAATACTCAAACTCCCATTAACATCAGCCATAGTTACATATGACCTGCATATAAGGAGTGTGGGATGGTGTGCTTTGCTTATCTCTTTTGTATAGTAAACAGGGCATCAGGTAAGCTGTTGCCTTGTAGTTTTAGTGGGCTTCAAATTGTATTTACATTTATTAGTCTTATTATTTCTTATGTAGACAGATGGGCTTCTAGTTAAGGCAATGGAGGGGGACTCAGCTGGCCTGGGTTCTGTCCTCAACTCTGTCCTCTGTCACAAACTTCCTGCATGTCTTTGGGAGGGTTCTTTACTGTTACCTCTCTATTCTTTAGTTTGTCAAGGAATTGTACACCAATGAGAAAAATACAAGCTAAATAACAAGGCAAATAAATATAAAATAACTTGAATGTGATGTGTAATCCTTTAGCCAATCTGAATAGGTAAGAATTTGGAGCTAAATTCTGCTCTTATCTATAGCCATGCCATTTCTTTGAAGTTAGATAGGTTGTATAGATGTAACAGAGCAGAATCTGGCCCTTGTTATCAGAGAATAAAGGCATTTCTCATAATTGCCCTTGATTGTGGAAGGCAGTTTTATAAACCTGTCGTCCTTATCTTGAGTCATGCTTTAAATATAGCTTTTTACAATTTCCTCTGTAGCTTCCAAATCACTTTCATATTTGTAAGCCCAGCTACATTAAACCATTCTGAAGGCCAATAGTTCTTGGGCACCACATATTGCAGTGAACAGCACTAAAGGAAAATCATCATGAGATACAGTCACATCCCTATATGAATGTTCACATTTTCTGACAGCTCCATTTTCTTCTGCCATCTGTGTCCTTACTCTTTCTGAAAATTATGGTACCTCAGCAGTTTCATTTTATTAACTAAAGTTAAATCCTTGCAGAAGAATATTTAGCATGGCAGCAATTTCTTCTGCAGGCCACAGCTGAAGTAGAACATTTTGCTGCTTAATAAATGAGTTAAATATAGTGAAGTCATATTTGATATTGTGTATTGAGTATCAAAACAGAATTTCTGTATGTCCAGGCCTTTAAATCTGTTGTCAAGTTAACCTGGACCCCTTTACACAGGCTTCTGGGGCAAAATACAGTGAAAATTATGTCAATTTACTTGGATGGTGCTCGTTTTTTAAGGATTGGGCTTTTTGTTAGTATGAGCAACAAAAAATAGCTTATGAGAGCCATCCTCTCTTCTCTACATGGAATGTCAGGAGAGCCAAGGAAGTGGCTGGGAAACTTATTTCAGCAGGTAAGGAAGATCTATAGAAATAGTGGTATGTATGATGTTGCAATGATGAATCTAACAACATTGCCAAGAAGATCTTCCGTTAGTCCACAAATTGACTATTGCTGCTAATGTCCAGTGCAACAGTGAGTCAAGTTTTCAAATATGGGCCTTTAAAAGGATATTCCGGTCTCATGGACTCACACCCTCTAAGGTCAGAGGCACCAATATGATCTAGTCTGACTTCCTGCACAATGCCGGCCACAGAGCCTCACCCACTCACTCCTGTAATAAACCTCTAATCTATGACTGAGTTATTAAAGTCCTCAAATCATGGTTTAAAAACTTTAAGGTACAGAGAATCCACCAGTAAGTGAGCCATACCCTATGCTACAGAGGAAGGTGGAAAAAACCCCAGAGCCTTTGCCAATCTACCCTGGGGGAAAACTCCTACCTGACTCCAAATATGGTGATCAATTAAATCCTGAGCATGTAAGCAAGACTCACCAGCCAGACACCCAAGAAAGAATTCTCTGTAATAACTCAAACCCACCACATCAAATGTCCCATCACAGGTCATTGGCATATCTACCACCAGTAGTCAAAGAACAGTCAATTGCCAAATTAGGCTGTCCCATCATACCATCCCTTCCATAAATTTATTAAACTCAGTTTAGAAGCCAGCTAGGTTTTTTGCCTGCACTGCTCCCCTTGGAAGGCTATTTCAGAACTTCACTCCTCTGATAATTAGAAACCTGTGTCTAATTTCAAGTCTAAACTTCCTAATGGCCAGTTTATATCCATTATTTCTTGCATCCACATTGGCGCTGAATAATTCTTCTCTCTCCCTGGTATTTATCCCTTTGATGAATTTATAAAGAGCAATCATATCTCCCTTCAGCCTTCATTTGGTTAGGCAAAACAAGCCAAGCTCTTTGAGTCACCTCTCATGAGGCAGGTTTTCCATTCTGCGAATCATCCTAGTAGCCCTTCTCTGCATCTGTTCCAGTTTGAGTTCATCTTTCTTAAATATGGGGGATCAGAACTGCACACAATATTCCAGATGAGGTCTCACCAGCGCCTTGTATAACGGTTCTAACACTTCCATATCTCTACTGGAAATACCTTCTCTGATGTATCCTAGGACCGCATTAGCTTTTTTCATGGTCACATCACATTGGCGGCTCATAGTCATCCTGTGGTCAACCAATACATCCAGGTTCTCCTCCTCTGTCACTGCCAATTGACAACGCACCCCAGCTTATAGCAAAAATTCTTATTAGTTCCTAAATGCACGACCTTGCACTTTCCACTATTAAATTTCATACTATTTCTATTACTCCAGTTTATAAGATAATTCAGCTCTTCCTGTATGATAACTTGATCCTTCTCTGTATTGGAAATACCTTCGAACTTTGTCACCTGCAAATTTTATTAGCTTTTTCCCACTTTTTGTGCCAAGGTCAGTAATAAAAAGGTTAAATAAGATTGATCCCAAGACCGATCCGTGAGAAGCTCCACTAGTAACCTCCTTCCAGCCTGACAGTTCACCGTTCAGTATGACCTGTTGTAATCTCCCCTTTAATTAGTTCTTTAGCCACCTTTCAATTTTCATATTATCCCCATCTTTTCCAATTCAACTAATAATCCCCCATGTGGAACCGTATCAAATGCCTGACTGAAATTTAGGTAAATTAGATCCACTGCATTCCCTTTGTCTAAAAAGTCTGTTATCTTCTCAAAAAAGGAGATCAGGATAGTCTGTCATGATCTACCTTTTGTGAAGCCATGTTGTATTTTATCCCCATTACCATTAACCTTGGTGTCCTTAACTACTTTCTGTATCTCTGACCTCAGAGTGTGATGACCTAGAACAGGAACACATGCCTTTCACGACCACAAGTCCCATTTATTGCACTTCTCTCTCCACAGGGTTTACAATGGGTTTTCCGTTGCTTGCAGCTTGCTTAGTATGAAGCAGTAGGCATGCTCCTGGGTTTGAGCTATTATGAATATGACAGGCAGAACCCTGGCCCCATTCAATGGGCTGATTTCTGTGGGGCCAAGATTTTACCTAATATGCCTGCCTGCATTTCTTTCGATTGGCAATAAGCCAGCACTACTGGGTTAGGAAGCCTTTAGCAGTGTAGGCCCGGGCTATATTCAAGACATTTTTGAGCCTCATTTTGAGGAGTATTTGAACTTATTCCTCGTCTTTGTTTAAAGCTCCGTCATCCCATTATAGGTTAGTAAGTGATCACTGTGACAGATACCATGGAATATCCAACGACTGTTGTTTATAAAGTTAAGAGATCTTTATGGGCTGGCTAGTGAGCCATTTGTCCAGGAATACAATCAGATAAGGTATGCTTCCTGTAGAACGAAAGACAGTGGGGGTGAGGGGAGCAGTAATCAATGCAAATCTCCAGTACCGAAACAATGCAGGTAATGAGTCTTTTGCATGCAGACAAGTTTGACCTGATTAAAAGGCCTTGACAGACAAAGGATTTTAAACTGGTTAAAATAAGAACCATTGACCTGGGGAGTGGCCAATGGCATCCAAGAACTGACCTGCATGAGAATGTGACCAATGGAAAGAAGCTCAGAGAGAGTCTGAACTATTTTAGGACCTACCAAAGGCCTCGTGTGGAAGATGGGGGACACCTTATAAGCTAGGCATGTGCATAAACTGTTCATTGTTTTAAGATCCGTTTTCTTTGTTCTGAATAAATAGTAATTTGCTTTAACGAAAACTAGCTGGTCACTGAATAGCAGGTCATTGCCAATGAGAGAACAAAACTGCAGGTGCTGAACTAAAGTCAGACCTGCTGAGTTGGTCACAGTGAATTGCAGGAGTCTGCAAGTGAAGACCCTGGTCTGGAGGAAGAGGACTGCAGGATTCTGCACGCAGGAAGGTGGCTGTTGGAAGCCGGAGGCCTGGGACCTAACTGGGGTGTCCTCGAGGAGACTACAAGGGGGTCAGAGAGACGGCTCACTTGGCAACTGAGACAAATACGCTATGCAGTGTTGTTGTAGCCATGTCGGTCCCAGGATATTACAGAGACAAGGTGAGTGAGGTAATATCTTTTATTGGACCAACTTCTGTTGGTGAGAGAGACAAGGTTTCAAGAAAAGCTTCTCAAGCTTGAAAGCTTGTCTCTTTCACCAATAGAAGTTGGTCCAATATAAGATAAATACCTCACCCACCTTGATCCTACAATCATATCTTCATTGCTATGAGCCCTACAGTGTGTAACTTGCTAGCTTCTAAAACCCATCTCAGTCCATTTCTCCACACTTTGAATAACACCTCAGGTGACTGGTTTTTTAACTTTACTGTTGTCGACTCATTTATTCCCATTCCTTCTCTTGCCTCTTTGCATTAGACCCTTTCATTTGGTTTTGCCTTTGTGGATTTCAGGCTGATTAGGCCGTTTTGCAGTGGTACTTTATACATAAAATTGTGACGATGAACTCCAGTGCATTCTTCCTTGAGAAATGGGGCCCAGCTTCTCACTTGGTGTAAATCAGCATTGATGTTTACTACAGTGATTTATACTAGCTGAGGATATGGCCCAGAAATGTGATTTATGAAAAATCCCAGTAAAAATGTATTGAGAAACAAAGATGGGCATCTGGCTGTGGCTCTGCTTTTTTCCTCGTACTGTTAAACACCAGGAAATTATCTCCCCTCCGCCCCCATCATTTCCATGCAGCTACTAATTTTGTTTTTAAAAAGTAAAACTGAAAATTTTAATCCTTGTCAGAACTGCCAAGGCTGCTTCAGAATATATTGCACTCCTCAGCTGATAGTTAAAAATATAAATAAAATTATAAAACCACCTCCTAGTTGATTTAAAAAAACCATCGGGACAGAAATGGGCTGCTTTTGCATATGTACCAATCTCTCTCCTCTCCAACCTCTCTCTGCTAGATGGAATATGTCTGATCTGCTGATGTGTTGAGTGTATTAATTCCTGCAGCTGGCTTAACTAATGTTACTCCTTTCGCTCAACGATAGGGACCTGTTTTGGGAGCTGAAGCTCACAAACTACTTCAGATACCGCAGGTGAAATCCTGGCCTCGCTGAAGTCAGTGGCAAATCTCTCGTACACGTCAAAGAAGTCAGGGTTTCACCCATGTCTTTAGGTGGTTATGCAACAGCTACAGTGTCTCTAAATCCACATGTATCTGGAAGCCTTATTTTATTATGGGCCCTGTGACATATGGTGATATACACAAAACAGATGCAGTCTTTTCCCCAGAGAGCACTTTCTTGGTGACTTCCTAGTCCCTATTAACTATCCCTAGTTCTGGGTTGCCCTCTGGGACTCCCCAGTCTGCTTGTTTGGGGCTAGCTTCCTTAAATTTGGTGGAGCCTAGCAACTGCTGGCATAAAGTGGCCATTTTCTCTACTTGATGTATCTTTCTCTTCCAGCTGGGAGGTTCTTTCAGCCCCTGTTTGTTTTTTTCCCTTTCTCATTGCTAAGAGGATGGCACACTGTCCGGCAGAATGGGCTGTCACTCTGGTAGGTGGTGTTAAAACACAGAAGAAAAGGGTTGTTTCCACATTTCATTGTTACACTTTCCCTTGGTGCCTAGAAAGCTGCACTGTGATTATTCTGACAGCAATTTGGAGACAGTGTTGCTCTTTGAAGCTGACTGCCCTGCCCTAGGAGATCGTTCTGCTCCATGAATTTACTTTTGTCGTTTGTTTTCACAAGTGAAAAAAGCTGACCAGACGGAACAAAAAAAAATTGGTAGAGGGGCTGAAAAAGAACACATTTTAAAATGGCACTTTAGATCAACAGGACTACCAGGAAAGAAAAGCCCAACAGGTTGCAGGTGGTAAGGGATGCAGCCACTCGCTCACCTGTCCTAATAGGCTACCCATTACTGGAGAGGATCTTTGCAGCCTGGTAAGAAATCTCTTTGATCTGGTGTTGTTCAGATTACAGGACCCGAATATCGTCTGCTCTTAGGCCCCTTTACACCACCATGGCGTCTTGACAGTGTATATTGATTAGTGAATTTGGGAGGATGTACAGGTGAGAATCTACCTCATTTTTCAAGTGACTGACATTTACATTTAGCCTGCTTTTGTTGGTGCAAATAATGGTGTGTACTGCTGAATGGGAAAGATCAGCTGCCTAATTTATGTTTTAAAGATCTTCAACTGTCATTATTAAGAATGATTGATATTTTTGGACTACATCTGCCATGATGCACAGTGGTCTCACTCTTGTGGTGAGGGGAGAAGCTGCCACTTGGTCTCCATGCGTGATATGAGAGGAAGCCTGGCTGGGGAACTTGGCTCTTATGGTATGACTACCCTGCAATTAAGAATCCATGGCTGGCCTGTGCCAGCTGCCTTGGGCTCACGCTAAAGTTGTTTAATTGTGGTGTAGATGTTTTGGTTCAAGCTGCAGCCTGGGCTCTAGGACTCCATGAGGTGAGAGGGTCCTGGAGCTTGGGTTGCAGTCTAAGCCTGAAGGTCTACACAGCAATTAAACAGCCCCTTTACCTGAGCCCTGCAAGCCAGAGTCAGCTGGCCCAGACCAGCCACAGGTGTCTATTTGCAGTGTAGACAGACACATAGAGGAAGAATGGGAGCAGGAGGCCCCCAAACTACAATGCCCATCAGGCACTTCAGCAGTATTTCAGAATCAAAATATTTAAGTTTTCAGCCCAAAATTAAGAGATTTCAGTGTTTGAGTGTTCAGTTTTTCATGAACAAAATCAAAATTTTCAGCAGAAAGCAGATACTTCTCGGGGGAAAAAAAAAATCTGTGTAGTCATTAGTTGTAAACCCAATTTTCTATCCAATTGTGTAATTTGAGGCAGTGCATGCATGCATTAAATAATATTCCCCACAGTGAAGACTACATTTTCATTCTGACAGGCAGTTATGAGGCTGAATATTTGTGTTAATCTTTTAACATCCAAATTCAAGATCATGCAAATAGGAACAAAGCCTTGAGGTCACACTCGTAGAATGGGAGACTACATTCTGGAAAGTAGTGACCCTGAAAGAGACTTAAGGCATTATGGTAGATAACCAACTGAACATGAGCTCCCAGGGTGATGGTACCTGAGAACTAACTTGTTCCTTGGATTGATAAGCAGGAAAATATTGAGTAGGAATAGGGAAGTGGTGGTACCACTTGTATATGGCATTAGTAGAGGCATTACTAGAATACTGCATCCATCCTTGAAAAACAATGTCGACACATTAGAAAGGATTCAGAAAAGAGCTAAAAGAATAATCGAGATCTGGACCTAAGCGCTTGTGTGCATAGTAAGGTGGTTGGTGGTAAGCCAGAGTGTGAATCTACAGAGCACTAGCTTGCTAGATGGACCCTGCTATAGAGCACTACATAACTTATATTTGACTGCAGTTAGTGTACATGTGGTGCTCTGTAGATTGATGTCCTGGTTTGCCACCCACTACCTTACCATAGAGGAGCCTGTGCAGTGAGAAACTAAGAAGCTCAGTTTATTTATTTAATCCAAGACAAGGTTAAGAGGTGACTTGATCATGGTCTAGAAGTGCCTACATGAGGAGAAAATATATTTTTAATAGTAGAGGGCTCTTTAATCTAGTAGACAAAGGCATAACAAGTGCCAATGGCTGGAAGCTGAGGCTTGACAAATTCAGAGTGGAAATAAGGTGCAAAATTTTATAAGGGAGTGGATAATTTCCCATTGAACAATTTTTACCTAGGGATGTGGTAGATCTTCCATCACATGGAATTCTTTGAATCAAGGTGTGTTTCTAGAAGATATATGCTCTAACTCAACCAGAAATTATATGCTCAGTGCAGGAACTATTTGGTGAAATTCTATTCCTGTGTTATGCAAATCAGCCTAGATGAACATAATGGTACTTAAAAATCTGTTAATCTAATTATCTGCTCTGCTTTTGTAGTCAGTTATTGTAGTTATTCATGCACTGCAGTAATATTGAGGAACAATAATGAAATATCCTTGAGGCACTTCATAAGAAATCTTTCTTTGCTCATTAATTTTGACATGTAATGTTAAATTCTAGCTCTCTTATAATACCAAACTAAAGGCCAAGGCAGCAGCCAGAAAAAGAATTTCTGTTGCATCAAAGTCTACTTGGTTGTATACTGTACATCACACAGTAATTACTGTATACGCTCTTGTTTGGGTACTGATTTATTGGCAAAACAGAAGTGATGTGTGTGTCTCTCCAGAAAAGTCAGAAGGTTTCAAGCTTAATTGCACTGACTTACACCAGTGTAAATGAGGAGTCACTCCAGTGGGGGTGAGGTGGAAATTGCACTTGTGTGAGACAAGCATCAGACTCTTTGTTTTCTGCTGTACTTGCGCTGTCGCACCCCAGGATGATCTGTCAGCTGAAATCCGCTGTCCTGTTATGGGACAGGGTGACATTTATGCAAATGGTACATCAGCTAGGGCAAAAAGTGTTCAGAATGGTAAAATAAATGATA
The DNA here is from genome assembly GCA_007922155.1 of Mesoclemmys tuberculata. Lineage (NCBI taxonomy): Eukaryota > Metazoa > Chordata > Testudines > Chelidae > Mesoclemmys > Mesoclemmys tuberculata. Next base: position 42,316,014 of record ML675629.1, read on the forward strand.
ATACATGGTCTTGGTTACTATATGATGCAATAAACAGCTGCCGAACTGGATGAACAATGAAGTAAAGCAGAGTCCCAAAGCCATTTATTCCAAGTGTACTACTCAAGATCAGAGTTTATTGTTTAGTTACAGGACTGCTGTTCTTTTGGTTCTTAAAAAATCCAGCATCTGAATCTGCAATATTTTGAAATCCAATGCCTTGGTGGAACGAATGAGCCATATGTTGATTTCATGATTTGCAGTACATTTGGCTCACATTCTGATGTCATAAAAATACCTAAACCAGCAGTTTGATCAGCTTCCCTTAAGTGACAGTTTGTTTCAGATGCCAGTTTGGATTCTCCATCTGGATCAGCTGTACTTTAAAGTGGATTATTTCAGTGAAGTGTTTGCTTTGTACATCTGATCTTGACACGTATATCTAAAGGGGCTGAAACCTGTACCTGGCCACACAGATCTAATTTCCCACCAGAGGAACTGTCATGTACTTCTGTACCAGATATGGACTGGCTACAGAACTTGTTTATACATACCAGTTGTGTTCACCAGAAGGTCTTTTAAAGCTCTGCCAGGTATAGCTGAAATTCATTTAGATAATGGTTTTTAAGCACAGTGCCACCTAGTGGTGTGGGCGGTGTGTGTGTGTGTGTGTGTGTGTGTGTGTGTGTGTGTGTGTGTGTG
>ML675629.1:42316704-42353685 GCA_007922155.1 Mesoclemmys tuberculata
GTGTGTGTGTGTGTGTGTGTGTGTGTGTGTGTGTGTGTGTGTGTGTGTATATATATATATATATACACACACACCACCTATCTGATTTCTATTCCCTGCATCTGACGAAGGGGGTTAAAACCCATGAAAGCTTATGCCTGCAAAAATTAAATTTGTTAGTCTTTAAAGTGCTACAGGACTCTCATTTTTGCTGTATACAGATGAACACGGATACCCCTCTGAAATCAACAGACATCTAACTTCAGAAAGTTTCAAGTTACATTAGGGGCAGCTGGCCCAAGCATGTAAAGAATGCTAAGGAAGTGAGGAGACTACTTTGTGGTGTGTGAACAATTAAGCTAGTCAAATAGACTCCTGATTAAAGACAATAGCATCAGAGTACCAAACAAAATGAAAGGAGAACACATCCTGTTCTTTCCCATTCTGTGACTGGGGAAGGGGTAATCTAATAGCACATACTTCTTGCACTTCTGAATTAGACAGTTTGGGGGAAAAAACATGTTATGGTCACCACTTTGTTTTGTGTGTGTTTTGGATTTTGGGAGACTAAAGGCTAAAATGAAATGACTGTAGATATGATTTCAGAGTGAATTCTTCTGGAAAAGTTCTATAGAATTTTAACAGATATTAAACCAATAGATTTATAATAAAGCTGGTCAAAAATATGGAATTTCTTTTGAAAATTATGGAAAATGCCTCCTGGTTTAATTACAAAATATTTGAAGAAATTTTTTACTCAGATTGAAAATTCAGAAAACTTCAACCGTTTTAGATTCTATTTCTATTTTATTATCTATTTTAGATACTTCTCTAGAAATTACTCTAAAAATCTATAGAATTAACTGAGAATATCCTTTATATATAATTTAAAAACCTATTATTTTTTGATAGAGAACTAGATCCCTGCCATAGAACACCATTGTTTGATTAAAAATTCTATGGACAGGTTATTGTGGTCTGAATTGCTATAAGATTTTTCCATAAAGCTTGTGGTGAAGTCGGGGATGGGATTGCTGAGATGCTCCATAGGCTTTTTTTGTTTGTGTATGCCTGACTGGATCATATTCTTGTCTGAAGACAAGGTGTTAGTCAGACTCTGCAGTGGAGTGTATGATTGAAAAGGGTATCGGTTAAAATACCATATAGATCTCCATGAAACACTGTCTGTAATAATAAAGGGAACACAAATATGGGTAGATCTGCTTGTTGTTCTAGCCATTTGAGACAGTTCCTGCCTTAGACAAGAAATGGAGAGTGAGGTCATATCTTAAAGACGAAGAATGGAATGACAGCTTTCTGTGTTTCATAAATAAAACTTACAGTAATTGAATACAAGCCTTTGTTTCAAATCTCGGAGCAGTGGAGTTGTAACATTTATTTTGTAAAAGTATCTACGATATTTTTAAAATACCTCTAGCTTCCAGAGAACTATATAAAGACTTGCTTTTTCTTTCCTTGACTTAATGAACTGCTCTATTGGGCCAGTTTAGTAACAGCTGGATTGCTCATTAATCAGTGATAAATTAAAAAAATGACCTAAAACTGGTTATCAACTGACATGTTCAGTATGTCCACAATATTACATCAGTCTGCAGATGCTGAAACGGAAGGTATTATAACACAGACACTACCAATTAGGGGTCTCCCAGGGATGGAATGTGGAGGAGAGATTGATGGCTTTGTGTTCATTGAATGTTGCCTGTCAGGAATCAGGATGATAGCAGTCTCACTTATGGAAAAGAAAGCTGTGAATTCGACTCCCACACTGGCACCTGAGCAACTACACCCTGTTGACATCGTAATCCTGTACTGGTGGGAAGAACCCAATACCGCTGGAAAGCACATTTTCGAGGAAAAGGCCATTTTTCTTGGCTCCACAAAGCACACTGAGCTAGCTACTGATTAGTGACTTGCTGAGATGTTGTGCCTTTCTTCAGTTTGGCAGAGTTTGCAAACCATAAACACAATTCTATACAGTCCATCTGTGTCCCTCTGGGCTCAATATTAAGACAGACGGCATTGTAGGAAAAGGCAAGGTCACCTAGACAACATGCTTTATGTTGAGCTTTCCACTTCATAAAAGATGGGTTCTAGTCAGCCCCAAGTTTTTGGGCAGGATGCAGGGGTTAGTGGTGAGGTTCTATGGCCTGTGTTATGCAGGACTTCAGACTGGAGGAGCGCAATGGTTCTTTCCAGCATTCAAATCTATGAAAGTCTCCTTTATGCTATTACATCCCATTATTCCTACTTGTAGCCCTGAACCAGTCAGACAATTCCTTTTCTGTTTGGCTACTAACCTCCATGCTGCACTTGACATGACCTCAAGTGTCCACCTACTGACAGGGCTCCTTTGTTGCTTGTGTTGTCGTCTCCTTTCCCATTCCACTTAATGTGCAGCCTGTAGGATAGGCTGCCAGAAGGAGAGCATTGGAGGTGGATTGGAGCAAGAGCGGTGGAGTTAAAAAGGCCGCCCGCATGAGTGAGAGTCAGGGTGCTGTATGAAAAGCACTCCCCTCCCGTCTCCAGACCCTACATTTGGAAACAGCAATCAGATTCTCATGATTCAGAATTCTTATCTGGGGTCTCTTGTTGTTTTGGAAGCCACAGTTGTGTTGAGGGATGGAAGTTTATTGCATCAGTGGCAGAGGCTGAAGGCGGACGGAATATCTCTGGGGTCGCTTGTGGTAGCCTGCTGAGGAGCAGCTCCGTTGACTGCTTTATGCAGATACAGCATACTGTCCCCTAGTGCCAGGGTTGGACTGCCAGTTGCTGTGTTGAGCCCTGGGAAAATTACTTCATACCACAGTGTAGCCCAGCAGCCAGTGACAGGACTACCCTGCCCTAGGTGCCAGGTGAGCAAGACTGGAGAAAACGGGAAATGGCACAGGGATCTAACTTGCATATCTCCAGAGGGGAACCAGATTCCAGTCCACAGGGATTTATCATTCTGCCCATCCCCACTTACACTGCACAAGCATTGAATAAACAAACTGTGTTGCCTGAGGAATAGCTCAGGTCTCAGTGTGAAGCTTTGTGACCATAAAGGATGCTATCAGAAGGAAAATAATGCTGGTGAATTTGCTTGTTCCTGCAAGTTGAATGAACCCCTCTGTTTACAGTTATTGCTTTTATGCAAAATAAATATCTCTAACAATAAAGCAGGGTATAGGGACTAATCTGCTTTCTTTGATTGTTTCTTAGCAACTTAGACTGTGAATTAGTTGCTTAGCAGCCTAGTTAGTGTTTCACAAGGAAGCAAGGATACAACTAAAATAAAAATCTTAACACCATTAAGACTGAGAGATTGTGAAATTAAGTGCTGGCTAATATTTACCATCTTTGTTCTAATGATAAACCATTGACTGACTCTTCTCAGTAGTTTGTTTAGCTGTGAGTAGAAGCTCCGCTCTTATCACACAGTCACGTGTAAGCTGACACAAATTTATACATTAATGGACAGCATCCCTAACCTCTCAGAGTATGGCACTGCTCAATCAAGTCTCTGAGAAGACCTGTTGCTGCGCCCATTGAAGTAAATGACACCAGTTCCATTGACCAAATTGGAAGCAGGGTTGGGTCCTAACCTAGTGAATCACTATGGAGTCTAAATAGTGTTTATAGTTGCTCATAGAGATCCCCAGCCGCTGCAAGACAGCGTAGCTCTGTTGATCTCCATGGAGTTGTCAGTTTACAGCAGCTGAGGGTCTGGCCCTAGGATTGTAAAAAGGAAGTGGCAAAATATTGTGGACTAAGCAATCTAGAGCTCATCAGCTGGAGCCAGCTGTATGGCCAAACTGAGAACGTGTCTGGAGTCTAAGCCTTAATATAAATTGGTTTATGTCAATGTCTTCCTCAGGGCATTAGCCTACACACTCCAGATGGCAGAGTGCCCCTGGTGCAGAAACCATATGGTAGTGTATAGCAATGATTTAGAGGAGGGTAAATACATTGTTATGAGAAACAAATAGTGCACCAGGGTCTATGTCACACATGTCCGCATTAGCTGACAGCACAAATTACATGGAAGTCAAAGGTCATGTAATGGCATTATTGATTATAGCACAGCGAAGGTGCAGGCCACAGATAAATGGAGAATGTAAAAGTTGAGCTGCACTGTGAAGTACAAAACACACTGGCATTTCAAAAATCAAAAAGTTGAAAAGTGGTGGTCTCAGTCCAGACCATGCTGTGCCGGAGGGAGGCCTGTGTGAATAGCCGTTCCTCCCAAACTCCTGGTGGCCCTGGCTTTGAGCGAGGGCTAAGCTCTGACAGCTTTCACCGACCTCATCTGGAGTTGTGGGGGCTCCGCACTCCTGAAAATCAGGCCCTTTGCAGCCTCACAGGCTGTTCTGAGTGGGGGAGAGGGATCTGGGAGACTGAGCATGGGCTAAAAAGAGAGCAGGAATAAGGCTGCCTCTGAAACCATGGGCCTGATTCTGCATTATGCCCTGTGTGCGCTAAATCCCGATATGTTTTAAGTGCCTTTACATCCTGTTTGCACAATGTTTTTGTTTTAACAAAGCAATTTTTGTTATCTGACCTCATCAGAGCTGCATCCTCTGCTGCTTCTTTTTAATGACCATTTAAAAATGATTAACAGGGCCTGGAGCCATGACAGCCTGACTTCCTGAGTTGAACTTCATACACGTCTGGATTTGCAGAAGGGAGTTCCCCGCAAGAGAGAGTTTCCCATAAACAAGGACACTTGGGTCATTGTTTAGAAAAGCTGACTGCATGGAGGAGATATAAGTCATGGACTGGGACGGATGCTCTGACAGGGAGGTTTTTTTCACTTGTTTGGGGTTTCATTTTAATGCTGGAAGCACGTTTGTTTACTATGTCTAAAAGCCTCAAAGCAAAAGAATTGTTGACTGTCACTGGCTAGCACGAATGTAATTCTCAATTCTGTTTGGTAAAAGTGAGGGGGAAAGGCTTCTTTAAGATCAGGTGGGGGTAACTGGAGGATTATAATGGAGGAAGGGCATGACAAGAGCTCATGGGTATCCACAGGGAAACTGGAACGTTGCAAAATTTTCGTTTTGGGAACAGTTTCCTCAGTATGTGATTAACTGTCGCCTCAACAACAAACACTGCTCTGCGACTGTCAGCTCCCCTAATGTGGAACCAAGTCCCCACTGGCAGGGCTCTAACCAGCTCAGTGTGAATCCGCTTTATTCCTTGTTAGCTTGTTGAATTCATTTGCTATTTTTAAGTTCAGTTCAAGGGATGGGTGAAGTCTCAGGTCAGTTTGGATTTTATTTGAACCAGCTCACTCATTTTTAATGCAAACTTTGCCCATATCAGACCTTAATTCTGAATGGAAAATTGGTTATTTAAGGTTCATAAAGATAGAAAACAGCAGGAAAGGTTAGTAAAAATAGAAAACAGCAGGAAATTCAATCAGCCTGTCTTCTCTACTACTTCTGTTCCGTTATACAATAAGTTTCCCTCCCCTCAGGCTATCAGTCACCTTCTCTTTTTCGGAGGCACTCAATAAGAGAGAATGTTGATCCTCACCTGTCAGTTAGGAGCACACAGGCATAGTGTATTTTGGGTCTATTTTCTTGATGACGTGCCTATGGATAGGGCTTTATTTCTCTGGGATTCTATTCAAGCTCCCAGATGCTGATTGGGGGGAGCTCTGTCTTCTATCACCCCCTTGTTGCTTTCAGAAGAACCCAAATAGCCAGTGGTGACTCCAGGGGCAGTGAGGAGGAGGAGGACATTTGGTTCCTGTCTTCTAGATCAGAAAAAGTTATATTTAACAATGGAAATACCGGCCAACCTTTGCAAACCTCTGTCTAAAGTTAGGCTCCTAAATCCATATTTAGGCACCTCAGTAAAAGCTGTGACTTGATTTTCAGTTGTGATGAGTACCTGCATCTAGAGCTGAAAGAAATTTTTCAACTAAAATGTTTTTTGTGGGTTTTTTTTTGGGGGGGGGGAGGGCTATTTTGGAAAAAAAATGCAAATTCAGTGACACTGAAACATTTCATGTGTTTTGTATCAATTTTGCTGAACTGGTTCAGTTGGGAAAAAAGAACCTTAAAAATAATGAAAATATTTTCATTTGAAAATACTTTGTTTTAAAATGTCCTTGAATTGTATTCTTTTAAAACTGAAATGGTAAATGCTTGAACCAAATGTTTTTTGTTTTGCTGGACCCCGAAACAATTTCTTTTGGAATTGTCAACAGTCTGAAAAACCCATTGTTTGTTTAGCTTCTCTGACTTCAGTGGGAGGCATATGTGCTCAGAACCTCTGAAATTCAGGCCACAGCTTTTATTGTGGTCCTTAAATATGGGTTTAAGAGCAACACTTTAGATCCCCAGGATTGTGAAGGTTGGCCATTACTCTTCAAACTGTAATATATTAAGAAAAGAAGTGCTAACAAAATGCTGATTTAATGAAAATCTATCTCATGATCAATCACTGTTGTATCCCTCATCTTCTTAGGTCCTCTTTTCACTCTTTCATGTGCTATGTCTGATTTTAGGCCCTGATTCAACAAGATACTTAAGCATGTGCCTAACTATATGAGCAGTCCCATTGAAATCTGAGGGGCTAGATCTGTGCTTAGAGCTAGGCAGATGCTTAAGTATTTTGCTGAGTTGAAGCCTTAGATGCTAAACTCCTCACACCAGGGACTATTCCTTTTACTTGTCTCTTAAGTGGCATATTATGATGCTGTATAAATAATTACTAATACATTGTGTCACAGGTGGAGGTACTTGCTTTGTTTTTCAGCTTTCATGGGGTGTTTGTTCCAAATTTCTATTTCTCTTCTCCAAAGCTCCTCCGCAGGTTGCTTAGAAAACAGCAGCTGAGCTGCATCTGCCTGGCTTGAGCCAACACAACAAGAAAGGAGAGCTGGCCAGAAAGGAAGTGTTCCTGGTCCTTGTGTGTCCCTGGGAAATGGACTTCCAATAGACAGAATTAGGCCATTATCCAGAATCTGACTGTAGGACCATTAGTTGCTGAGATATGGTCTGACAGCACACTCATCCCTCTCTACATGTAGGGCGCTCATCGAGAAACTAACAGGAACGAGTGAAATAGTTAAAACTAGAAAAGAGCCTAAACCCAGGGCCTCTCCAAACACCTTCACGTTCCAGAGTGGGGTGGAAGGTCTGGATTCACATGTGTCGATCTGACCTGTACGGTTCCAGTTCCTGGTCAAAACCAGAACCAAAGGAAGCCTATTGTCTGTTCTGGGTGCAATAGCAATCTCGTGAAAAGGAGACTTTGGCGTGATCTGAGCCTGAATCCCAGCCTTGATTTGACTTCAGGATTGAACTTTGAACCTTAGCCCAAACCAAAGTCAGCTTGAAGCCCTGACATCCTGGTCTATTTAAATACAGGCAACTATTTAAATAGCTACCCAGGAGGATATTAGATTCTGGACACACAGAATGGCAGACCTGAATGCAAGCTCACCTGCTACTTCTAGAGAGGGGCTCCAGGGCTGGGGTGTTGCAATGCAGTGACACAGCTTGGAAATGCAATCCCAATGCGCACACCCGCTGAACCAGACTTCCAAAGGGGTGGATTTGGTCTGACACTTCTAAGCGTGCCTTGTTCGTGCGGTTTGAACACTGCCACGGGCACTGGCAGCTAATCTAAATGGACCAGATTCCTCTAACAAATCTAGTCTGAACATTGCTTTCTTCTCTTCCTCTTGTCCATTCTCACTGTCCCTGTCTCAGCAGCTTCCCTTGGTGTTCTAGGAAACGTCATTTGGGCATCAGGGCTTTTAAAGTCTGTAAAATCATAACTGTCCCTCCTGGACTTGGGTGAATAGTCACTTGGAATGAATAACAGCCAGTCTGCAGAAGTAGTCTGTATGGAAGCAACTGGTTAATGTTTGGCAGCTCATTGAGGTAGATGGAGCCATGGAGAGCTGCTTCTTTAGCTTATCTGGGAAAGCTAGAGAACCAGGTTTTTCTTCTACAATTACTTTGCCATATTCCTTAGTGTACAGGCTGGTATGTGTGTCTGTTGAGGAACAGAAGTGCCAGATTCTGGTAGTGAGCTGCAAGCTTTTTAAAATGTCCTGTTGGGGGCTGCCAAGGTGTTGAGCAACTTTAGTTCCTGAGGTGTTCAGTCCGAGTTGATGGCACTCCGAATCTCACAGGAGACATATCACCTTGGACAATTAGGTTCCTAGTTCAAAAGAGTTCAGCAGCCCCAATTAGGGCCAAATTTTCCAAGGGTGCTCCCCATGTTGGGTGCTGAGTTCTTTTGAAACTATGTCCTCTGTTGTTCAACTCAAGTTTGTCTCAGACAAACCTTTGGTCAGGGAGTCAAATACATGCTCAGACTGTGTGTTTGTAAAGAATTGTGGGTAGTATATATGAGACTCTGCTAGACAGGGATAGATGAGCCACTCCTGGGTCTAAGTAGCAAAGATTGCAGACCCAGTTTCATGTCCTAGTATGACTTCTCCAGTATTAGTGCTTTCCACCATTTCCACTGACTAACATGTAATTCATGATTGCAAAATCTATTTTGAAGGGAGAAACTGCCTGCATTTTTTAATCGAGTTTGTGACGAATGCCAGAATATGCTTTTAGGGTTTCATGTGTAGACATAAACTAGAGTTGGAAAAACCTCCACATGGCTGAGGATCGGTTTGGTTCAGAGTGTCAGCTAACACTGTAATTTAGAGAGGGCCAGGAGGAGTCTGAGCTTTGGGGTGAGTTTGATTTTTATGTTGCCGTATCACTCTGATTTTGTTCTGGTGAAATCAGGGATGGGTTGAATCCAGAGTCCATGTATCTGAACCAGCAAAGTATGTGGAGCTGTTACAGGCTGAGCTGGCCTTTTAAAGTGGTTGGGCCAAGCTCCACCTTATGCCAGGCTCAGCCTGTCTTCCCAGGTGATGGAAATAAGTCCTGAGGTCATATGGTAGAATGCTGTGTCACAGACCAGGTCTGATGGGCTATAAAGGACAGCCTGAGTTCAGGGAGCAGAGAGGCTCTCCTTAACTCTCAGGCAGATGGCCTGGGAGTGCCAACCCTGGAGGGAGCAGTCTAAGAAGGCTGTGAGCCAGTCCATTGGAGGAAAGGTCAAACAGCAGAGAATAGGAGCTCTTAACTCCCAGGTCGAGGGCTAGGGCCGTGCAATCTACAATCTAATTGCAGGAGATCCCAGGCCAGAGGAAAGGACATGGTTTATATGTGGAACTTAAGTTAAATTGTTAAACTGAACTCTTGTGGCTGTCAACAGCCCTTTGGTGTACTGTCTGGGGAGTTGGCCCATACTGGTTTACAGGCTCAGACAAAAAGGGCCAGTTCTGGCCCATTTCTGGATTAGATGATTTATTTAAATGAATTAGCTGAACAACTTTTGTCTGTAAAATTGGGCTGAAAATCATGTAATAACAGGCTCCTCTGTGAAATTGCTGGTCTTCTCTCTGGGCAAGTCAGAAATGAAGCCTTTGCTTCTGGTCTGAAGCAGAATCAGAAAATGCAGAAGTGTGTGAAAACTAGAGATATGCAAGTAAGGGAGTTTTTTGGTTTACTGGCAATTAAAAAGTGGTTTTGGGTTGAACTGAAACTTTTTAAAAATTTTTGGTGAATTGAAAAGTTTAAAACAAATTGCTTTGGGTCAAAATATCATTTGACCTCCAAAGAAAACATTTTGTTTAGATTGAGCATTTTTAATATTTTTGCATTGTGTTTATACAGATCAAACAAAATTTCAAACATTAGTTCAAACTGACAAATCGAAACATTAAAAAAAATCAAAAAGAAATGTTTCAATTGTTTTGGAATTTTTCTAGGATTCTCCTCGCTCAGTCTTACCCTCCCCAAAATGACACAACTTTTGCAATAAGTTTTGGTGCCCCCCAATTTGCCTTTTTTTTTTTTAGCTAGAAAATATTTCAGCCAAAAATATTTGCCCAGCTCTTGTAAAAATGCAAAACGTTAGCTGAACATTTTGGATCATCAAAAACGTTCAGTTCAAAGGATGAATCAAGGTTCAGTTTAATTTGTACTTTAGTTGAACCTATTCATTCAACCAATATCAGTTAGATTGGGAAAAACAAATAACATTTTTTGACATTACATGTCACTTTATTTCAGGACTAAAAACAGCTGTCACATGTGTTTTCAAAGCAGGAAGAATAGATTAAATTTATAGATGGATGTGTGCAGTATACCATATTGTCCTCTTCCGATAAATGAAGGATTTTCCCATAGGATATATAACTGATTCTCAGTGACACCATCACTTCTGCTTATACATCTGTTCTGCTTTTAAAAGCAGAATAATATGATCATTCTGGACAGATCTTCCTTTCAGATATATATTTCCTCTAACACTATCAAATCACAGGCTTGGGAGCATCTTAATCTATGCCAGGACATACTGATTAAATACTCACTTCCCTTTTGTTGAATGTCAACATCTTTATAGTTAAAAGAATAACCAGCCAATCATCATATCTTTTTTATTACATTGAATATCATTGGCTGATCTTAGAATATCACTAGGAAGCAGTCAGTGAATTGCTTAATTAGAGACCAAAAATCTGCCTTCCTAGCAAAATTTTAAACCTTAAAATGTAACACTACGCACGGCCCAATTTTCAAACTTGGGTGCTTAAACTTAGGTGTTAAATCTGTATTTAGGCAGATTTAGATCTGATTAGTGTAGATTTGCAACTCAAACTTAGATGCCAGAGAGTTAGGATATTTTAGGCCAGATTTACAAAAGCATACAGGCATCTAAAGATGAAGATTTCAGTGGGAGATAAATACTTTTGGAAATCCCAGTAGGTGCTTATCTGCCTAAATATTTTTAAAAAGCTGGATCCTAGTGGCCTGATTTTTCAGAGCTGCTGAGCATTCAATATTTGTCCTGCCTCAGCGCAGGGGACTGGACTAGATGACTTTCCAGTCCTACATTTCTGTGGTTCCTTTACAGCCCATGGGTAGCAGCTTTTGAAAATCAGGCCATAGATGTCTTACTTCAAGCACCCAGGAAAATTGGGTCCTGAGAGTATTTACAGCTGTTGGTTGGAGTATATTAACGTACCTGGGGCAATGGTATAAACTGATAGGGGGATTGACTGGGATAGAAAATTGTTTTGCTGTGTTCAGATTCCTTTCAGTCTGAGACTCACTATGTTACTGAAAAATACAAATACAATTTGTACATATAGATCTGTGACTAGATTGCAAGCAAATTGAAACTGGCCTTTTTTGGCTTTTTGCTGATTTCAATAAATCAAAAATTGGTGCAGCAGCTTTACAAATTTCTGCCCTAAGAAAAAAGGCAGATCTGACTAAGATGAACTAAAATCAGTGTGAAATTTATCCAAAAAGACTGACATTTTTGACAGCTGCTAACTTTTCACACAATAAAGAAAATAACTGAATTAGTGAAATTTTATGCAACTGAATTAGTTTTGCACTGTAAAATTATTTTTGGCATTGTTCATACAGCTTTGAGCAACTCCTTTTGCTTTCTCTGTGAAAAAATATGCAGATGGAAAAAGTAGCTGAGTTGTGTGTGATCCTATATTCGTTCCTGGCATTGTTCTGAAGCAGATAAAGAAAACGCTTTTATTACTAGATATAAAATTTAAATATGGAAATGGAAATGTATTGATAATTAAAACGAACCCCTTAAGTAGCTTGAAAGACCAGATCAGATTCATGTATGTGTTTTCTTCATGTCTTTGTGAAGAGCTTTAGCATGTGTGCCTGTTACCAAATACAGTACATGACTGATGAGTTCTCTCTTTTTTAGGAGCCATGGGGATCTCTTACTCTGTGTATTTTGAAGGTGAACAAGTCGTTTCCACAGGTATTATAATTCATCAGATTTTTTTTTCTCGCTCTAATATATGAAATGCAGCTCAGTAGATGGGGTCCTCATCACAAACCCCACCATGAGGAGGAACCCTTGGTGAGAGACTCATCAGAGTCTGAGGCCTGGTCTACACTTACCTTTGCGATTCGGCGGCAGTTGACAGGAGATACGCAAGTGACGTAAATTACTTGCATATCTCCTGTCGACTTTGCAGCGTCTCCTCCGTGCGGCGTCCACACTGCGCTGCGTCACAGGGAACAGCGCTCCCTTTGATGCAGCACTACGCCACTTACCGGGGTGGTTTTCCTGCGTCGCTTCCTGGATCAACTGAGTGAGTCTATACAGACCGCTCAGTCGATCCAGAGCAATCGATGTGACGGCGGCGAATTTGCTGCCGTCAGTGTAGACTCAGCCAGAGGGTGTGTCTATATTGCAATTAAAAACCCATGACTGGCCCATGCCAGCTGACTCAGACTAAGGGGCTGTTTAGTTGCAGTCTGAACTGTGAGGGCCCCAGAGCTCAGACAGCAGCCCACCAAGCCAGAATGTTCACCTCACAGTTAAACAGCACCTTAGCGTGAGCCCCGCAAGCCTGAATCAGGTGGTAGGGGCCAGATGCTGGTGTCTAATTGCAGTGTAGACATACCCCTTGTGGCCTGAGAGCTGGAACAACCTCTCATTTTGAATGATGATTCTACTGGGACAAGCTTGAGAGTGTCCTGATGGGTAGTGTGGGGAACCTTGCCCAGCTGCTGCACATGCACAATCTGGTCTCAGGATACAGAAAATATGAGTATTCCTATAAATAAAGGACCTCAGTCTCCAGGGCTGTCTATCCAAACTGTTTTATGAGTACTTAAAGTCATACTATTTTTAAAAGATTTAAAGAAGGATTCTCAAAAGGGCTTGGCACAAGTTGTTGCCTAAGCCTCAGGGTAGCAATAACTTAAAGCACATATTAGAGTTACGTGGATTTTTACCTTAATCTACCTACTCTAGCAGCCACATGCAGTAAAACAATCTGTACCTTTGAATCACACAACAAATAATGCCACCTCGAGATACAAACCAGCCCACAAAAGGGAGACTGAGCAATCTACTCAATGAGAACAGCAGCAAGTAATTCAACCATGCAGGATGAAAGGAGATCAGACGTTTGTGTCCGTGATTTAATCACAACTAGTTATGAGCTGCAGAGCTAAATCAGCACGAACCTCTTGGAACTGAGTCTGGTCCTGTGGGCACTGAGCACCCCCTGCCCCTAGTGTTAAGGTCGGAGTGCCCAGCATCTCACAAGACCAGGCTCCATTTGGTTCTTTAACTTCGTTGGTTTGTAAGGCACAAAAAATGGCTCATGGTCTTCATAAAAATGTATCCCTTTTCACATCGGAATTCAGAATTTTGAGGAGAAATGTTGAAATTTGTGAATGTCAAGGTGTGTTTGACCGGTTTTGTTTGTTATTAGTCCAGTACACGTTACATTGCTGGTGGGTTTTTTTTTTCATGTGTGTCTCATGGGAGTATAAATTAAAAAAAAAAAAAAAAAAGATTGAAAAAACACAAATAGATATTTTTCCCCCTTAACTATAGTGACTGCGCTGGTACTTGATATATGTATAGCTTAGGGCTTCTGAAATTTGAGGTGCCAATAACACTGGCCTGAATTGATCATCATCTGTACAAGTGCTGCGCAGTCTTCTACAGATCTCTGCAACACACAATAATTTAAAATGACAGGTTTTATTAAAAAAATGTAAAGCTCCTTTTGGGAAGCCATTCATATTTTATTAACATGCATGTCAAACATTTCTCTCTTGCCAAACACAGAGTCAAAGCTTCATATTGTTTACAAAAAAAATCTGAGTGAAATCTTGGCCCCCATGAAATCAATGGGAATTTTGCTATTGATGTCAATGGATCCAGGATTTTACCTTGAGTGTCTAATCCTAGGCCTAGAGAATTTTCCTGAACCTTCAGTTTGCTCGTAGCCCAGTAAGTTATGAGACATGGGCAGTGAAAGGCAATCAGTGTGCAGTGTACTTGTGACTCCGTGTAGAGGAGCTGGAAACAAAACCGCCTCTGGCTCTCAAAGCTTCATTTCTGCTCCTTGTTCTAGTGTCTCTGCTACTCTGGCGTTCTCAAAGGGGCTATTTTTTCCTTCACTCTTGTTCTCCGAGCTCTTGTACTCAGGTCTTATCCCAATTGCGCTAATGCATCATGTTAGCAAATGTGTTACCACATTTGAACAGTTAATCAAGATTTTGCCCTTCGTGTGGACAAGGACAATTGTATTTAAAATGTTGGTTGCTCGGGGTTTATTCTAGGGGCCTCCCGGCTTTACCTTCGGTAAAATGGAGATAATGATATGTGCCTCTTTTAGACTGTGCTTTAAGAGCTGGGGGTGAAAATCACTCTGGGATCGGGTATTATTAATTGCTATAGTACGCTTCAGCTGCTGCTTTTGAATCACTGCGAGCCATCTGTGAGGTGGAGGAGTGCTCTGGGCACTGAAATGTAAATGGGCACTTTGCATCCCACTCCTCTCTTAGAATTTCCAGAGCCAGGATACTTACAACAGCGGCATTTTTAACTAGCATGAGCGCTTACCCTGCCAAGCGCAGAGCTATGGGAGTAGTATTTCAGAGCCTCTTGAGGCTATATTCCAGGTTTAGTAGGGCAATAGGAGGGTGCCTATGGAAGGAAGAGAATGACTCAGATACCAGTTATGCATCCTTAGAATTGCACCTAATCTGAAACAGATGCCTTTCCAAACTTTACCAAAGCTTAAGGAATTTGGATACAGGGCCTGGTTCAGTAACACATCTTCTAAATAGCAGGGGCCATGCTGTGCCCTGGCTCGTTTGCCTTGTCCCAATCTACATGCCAACAGATTTATTTCTCTGAGGTTTCTCCTAGGATGGGGGAATCCCCAGGTGGCAAAGAGATGCTGCAACAAGGTCATATGTTTCATCCCCTTGCATAGGGGGAATGTCTGAGAAAAGTATGTGACTGGAATGTCCCTGTATCTTGTGATTTCTGACTGCTGGAATGTTCCCAGAGGTCATGGGAAGCTAGAATGGTGTAAAGCAGTGGCCATTAGCCTGCTCTTTCTTACATCCAGGATTGTCTCCAAGAGAGAAGCGTGAGAAGCGGGGAGGACGAGTTAAAGCCAACTTTCCACCCCCCCCCATCTCATTTGCAGCAGGTACCACTCCAGAACAGTTGTGGATCTGCCCTGAAGAGTTTCTTCAGAACAGGCTCTGTCAATTTTATTACTACTTGTTATATTAACATATTGTGGTAGCACCTCAGGACCTTAATCAGATTGGGTCCCATTGTGTTAGATTCTGTACAGACATATAATAAATTGACAGCTCTGCCCCATGGAACCTGCAATCTAAAAGATATGATGTAATGGATAAATGAGACAAACATGCAGGCGGGGGTTGGAGAGATGGAGTAGTGAATCAGATAGAATGTGCAAAATTTGTAGCCAGTCAGTAGTGGTCACAACTCACCACTTGCCTCGCTTGTTATCTATATGTATCATGGCAGAGATGGGTAATGTTGGGAATAAGATGTGCATGGAGATAACAAGAACCCGTTAAAACAGTTTGTTGGCCTGCCTATGTGAAACACATACCTTTTCCAAGGGAGGAGAATGATGGGTTATATGGCACTATTTTCCCATTTTATTATCTTCAGCTGGAGACAACTGAACCTCAATTATTAAAATCCAGAAACTTCATCAGCTTCCTAACTCCCTGTAGACAAGCAATAATTATTTACAAATCTGTCAGACACACAGCTTCCAAACTTCAAAGGGAGCTCATTTACCAGGCTTAAAATTCTTCAACTGACATCCCCCTTCATCTGAATTATATTTATAAGTAGCTCATAATGAAAATCTAATCTCATCCCTTCGATCACTAAAAAAGCATGCGGCAAAAGGGCTGTGATAAAATTATAAAAATCCAGTATGATTATCTTCTATTTATTCTCCCCAAGAACAGTTCACCTACTGATTCAATTAGTTTTTTGATTAAACTCCCACTTCCCCCAGTGAATTACAGAAATAACTAATTTATCAAAAGAGATTAGATGGGTGAGGTAATTTCTTCTTCTGAAGGAGAGTGCTGTGTTAGCTCAAAAGTTTTGTTTCTTACTCCAACAGAAGTTGGTCCAATAAAAGATATTACCTCACCCACATTGTCTCTCTAATATCGTGGGATCAACATGTCTACAACACACTGCAAACAGTAATTTATCGAAAGACTCTTATCCGATCCTTTAATTCATAGTTTTGTTTAGTTGAAATTTCTCTAAAATGACTATAATCTCTTCTGTCTTTATATAGCCCTTGTGAATTAACAATGAAAACATATTTTAAAAAGTATTATCTATAGAATAATTTGATTATATTGTCTGTAAGGCTAGCATTTCCCTAGTGAGGAAACAAATGCTCTCTAATTAACCTGAGATAACATTTTAGAAGAAGCTAGAATCTCCATTACAATATCACTGAGCTATATTCAAGTTTCCCTCTTTATTAGGCTGTCAAACTTCCTAATAGAGGGCTCCTCCCCAAAATAACTAACATTTGTTTCACTTCTTTAGTAAGACATCTAGAGGGTGAGGAAAACAAAAATATTCCAGCATTACTTGTAGATTAGCTATTAAAGAAAAAGATGCAACCTGCTCAAACAGGATAGAAATCTCCTTTAGAACAGTACAAATGTAATGATGCAGCATCCACCTAAATAAACCTCTTGTGATGATTTATAAAGTCAGACACTTTTCAGTGTTAGAATAACCCTTTCCCTCAAATATATAGATTTTAAAACTGGAAACTTGGGAAGATTGTCAAAGGCACAGGTGGCAGTTAAACCCCTAATTCCCATTGAAAGTTAATGGGAGTAAGGCACCTAATTGTCATTTGTGTCACTGAAATTCTCCCCCTAATTATTTTAGATCTCGGAGTGTGTCTATAATGATGGCGGCAAAGTCGCCACTGCTAGATCGATCTCTCTGGATTGATTGAGCGGTCAGTGTAGACCCGCTCAATCGATTAGGAAGTCAACTGAATAAAACACCCCCTCAAGCAGCGTAGCGCAGTTAGGTGAAGATGGCATGCAGAAATGAAGCACAGCAGTTGACGGGAGTTACACGAGCTACTCTGCGTAGTTTGCGTAACTCCCATTGACTGCTGCCAAATCTCCAGGTAAGTGTAAACCAGGGCTCACACTAGGCTTATTCATTGGTGAGCATAAGAGTTGTGTCCAAAGTATTTTAAGAATACTTTTTTTTTCTGGAAGCGAGTATAGTAAGTAAATTTAAGAAATTCAGATGTTTAGGGCCGTGTTTTCTAAGGATCCCCACTCTTTTGTAGGTGAGAACAAATGGGTATTTCCACTTGCAGACCAAGTGGTTAGGTGAGCAATTACCTGGTTTGTATTTGCAAATGCAAGGTATTTCTATGCTAGTGAGTACAGTGGCAAAATCTATTTGAACAAATGGGAGGCCTTCTAAACATTTGGCCCTTCAAACAGTTCTCTGCGGAGCTGTACTCTTATCAAAAACTCCTCATGTTCCCTTTTTTTTTTTTTTTTGAATGGGGAGATTAGATAAAGTGGGATTAAAATATGACTTTGGCTCTGAAGTGTCAAAACTTGACTGTGACAGATATGGCAATTTCCTGGACAAACCTTACTGAATTAAATTGAAGTATAAAATTGCAAACGTGTATGTGGTGTTGTGGGATTGTATGTTCATCTCTTTAGGAGAGATGTTACTAATGTAAACTCTGGGAAGTGTTATAAGCTTCAAAGGACTCTTTTAAATAATGTGCCAGACAAGAATGAATCTAGCATGAATGAAATACCTGGGAGGAGGGGAAAGCAAATTCCCACCTTCAGACTCAACCTTTTGAAGATGTGCCCTGCGGAGAAATTGTCTGTTGATCACCTGTTCCCAGGGTCCCAAGATCAAAGGTCCAAAGTGTATAAAGGAGGAACTCAGAGTTGTGGGGATTCTTGTTCTGAGGAAAAGGTGTTATGAACTTGTACCCAGAGAGAAACCCCTTGGTAGGGTGTGAAGGACTGCTCCTTCTAGAGCCCATGTTAGGGTTGGGGAATCTCTGATAATCTTATAAGCATGGATGTAGGTTCTTTTATTGATTTGAATATATTTTCTCTGTAAAGCTTTCACTTCAAGAATAAATGGGGTTGCTTAGAAAAAACTGTGTGATGTGATATATAACTGTGGGCAATTACGCTATTTATAGCCTCTGAGGAGAAGGCAAAGTGGGCCTGCTTAGACAGTCTGGCTAGCTGGAGAACTCACAATGTAGGCAGGAAACTGCAGCCTGAAAAATTCCTGGTGAGGGAGAGAGATGTGGGAGGTGACAACTAAGAAGCTGAGAATCCAGAGCGGGGGGGCCCTCAAGTAACCGTGGAGCGGGAATACCAGTGCAGTTGCCCTGAACCATGACAAATATACAAGAAACTTGCAAAATCAGAATTAGTGAAGGACTTGTGGTTATGGCACTAGACTGAAATTTGGGCAATATGGGTTCCTGGATCTGCACAGACCCCTGTGTGACCATGGGCAAGTCACGTAGTCACGCTGTGCTATAGTACTTCATTTGTAAAACGAGGACAACAATTCATCTTTCTTTTACACTTTGTTAGACTTATCTACTTCTATTGAAAACTCTTTTATGCAGGAATTCTCTCTTACTAGGTGTTTGTACAGAGCCTAGCACTGTAGGGCCCAGATATTGGTTGAGGCCTCTAGATGCTACTGTAAAACTTAATTGCCCCCCAGTTTTATCACCTTCTTTTTGAAACAGGTGGGTTAAAGCTAGAACCCTTTCTGTAAACCCCTTCAGGTTTTGGATAAAATGGGACCTGACTCAAACTTACCCTTGTTTTGGGTAGCAAAACCAAAACCCAACCACCTTCTATTCTGCCTCTTTCTGCTCTGAAATGCCAGTTGGGTTGGGTTGGTCGTGTTTTCACCAGATGTGCTTCGCGCTCTCTTAAGGCGGGGCAGGGCAACTGAGTGATGGAGACTTTATTGCCTTTTTGAAGACCATGCGTGAAGGACTCAGGTGGACCCTCCAGTACTAGTAGCCCATTATATATTCTTTGGGCTGCTACTGAAAATGTCAGTTTGCCCACCAATCTAAGGTGAGCTGATGGTACCATCAAATATGGTATCAAAGCAGCACAAATATTAGAAGAAGGTGACAAATGGACTACAGATCCTTCAGATAAGTGGATCCATTTAAAGTTTCATATATCAGGTGGACCTGATCCTGTAAGATTCTGTGTGCCCTCTACTTTCAAGAACCTCAGTAATAATAGAAAGTGCTCAACACCTACCAATATCGAGCTATTTGCAATTCACCTGTCCTAGGGGGAAATTGTGGCCCTGCTGAAGTCAATGATAAAACTCCTATTGACTTCAGTGGGTACAGCTACCTTGTATTAAAAAACCTGCGGCATGGCTACGGCTGGGCCAGGTCAGCTGACTTGGACTCATGGGGCTAAGGCTGCAGAGCTAAAAATAGCAGGGTAGCCATTCAGGCTCGGGCTGGACCCAGGGCTCTGAGACCCCTCTCAGGGCCTGGGCTCCAGCCTGAGCCTGAACATCGACACAGCAATTTTAGCTCCACAGCCTAAGCCCCACAAACCTGAGTCAGTTGAGCCAGCCATGAGAGAGGTCTTTTATTGTAGTGTCATTGTACTCAATGAGGCCAGGACTTCACCCCAGTTCTGCTGTCAGCCAGATGATGGGGGGAGAGTAGGACTGACCTTACATGTTAAGTCTTGTCCAACCCCTTTTCCTACTGAGCAAATGTGCAGCTGCCTTTTAAACTGGTTCAAAACAAAGGAGCTGCTTTCCTGACATCTGAGAGCAGAGGCAGAGACCCTAGTACATCTTGATATGAGCAGATGTAAGGTCTGAGGCCTTGTTTTTGGGCTAAACTAAGACCTTGTTTTTTGGCTAAGCAGGAGCAGCCATATTAGGACTGCAGCAGCCATGAGCTAGGCAGCAGAGTCACATTGTCATATTTTTTTCTAAATGACATCAAGACAATGTAATATTGGGCCGTGAAGAAAGTGCTATTGTCCTGCTAATGCCTACCACCACCAGATAAAGAAACAGATTTTAAGATTGTAACCCCCTTCCTTCACTGAGTTACTTGAGAACAGGCAACACTCATCAGTGTGCAAGGTTTTTAACAATAAATCAGTGCGCCTAAGGTTTTTAACAATAAAGGAGATCCTGAGTATCCCAGTGTTGATGTGGGGTAGTTGGGAATCCTCTGTCCACCCCTCTGCTGCAGTCCCTTTATTTCTAAAACAAATTAAAATTGGCGGTGCCTCCACCTGGCTGGCCCCTGCACACGCTCAAATGTGGCTTTGGGAGCTGCCAGGACTAGACCTAGTCTAAAATTATCATAATCTGAGACATGTCTAATTTAACAATTGCAATTATACAAACTAAACATCCAATATCCTTAAATTAGAGTTAACAACCTTTACTTAACAAAACAAAGAAACATGGTATAACAGACTGAAATTAAACATAAACCACAGGGGCAGTTGAATAAACCAATTAATAAAACAGTATTCAACTTATCTACCAGGCATTTACAGTGCCATTATTTACCCCACCTCTGGAATGTGCACTCCCCCAGAGTTCAGACTCTGACCCCTTTCTTGCGTGGGCGCGCTTGAAGATCTGTGGAAGGAGAGAGCGCTCTGTGGGTTCACTGCACCAGTGCAGCCAAAGCATCAGATTGGAGATTGGCAGTCCTGGCCCTGCTTGAAGGGACTGTGTCTTGGCCTCTTCTCCGTCCCAGTCAGTCTCTCTGCTGTGCCTACCTTGCAAGCCCTCTGCAGCTCTGTGCTAAATCCTCATGTCAGCAGGCTCCCAGCAGCAGTCAGAGGCAATAGCAAGCTTCGGATCTTGTACACAAGCAGTCACAGCAGCAGCAGCGTCGAGACCCAGCCAGCAGCTTCCAGCCTGGGCTGCCTCCGCCCCAGCACCAAAAATGGAGTCTCCCACATGCCTTTCTTTCACTCCTGGAAGGGGAAGAGTCTCTCTCTTTTCCCCAGGGCATCATGGGAGTTGTAGTCCCCAGGCTCTTCCCCGCTGCAATTAAGTTGGTAGGCCCCTAAAGTACAGGGTGCCTACAAGATGTTTAAAGAAAACTTTGTTTGATAGCATTCTGTCTGGCAAGAAATCACGTATCAACAGTTGTGGTTGTAAAATCTATACTTCTGTATTGTTTGCCTTATGGTTCCCACTTTTCTATTGCTTATCTGAATGATTTCTGTCTGTTGCATAACTAATTGTGCAATATTTAAATCAGCTATGGTGGAGGGGTATGATTGGTTAAAGAACTGTTTTCTAATGACCTAGGATTGGTGTTTGTGGTACTTTAGTTTAAAATGATTGGTTAAGGTCTAGCTAAGTAGGACCCAAGTTTTAACTATATAAATTGGGGTCCAAAAAGGAAGTTATTTGGAATCTAACTCCAGGACACAGCCCAAGATCAGAGCTGCCAGACCTCAACACACTGCCAACCATATTGTGTAGAAGCTGCAGTCCCCAGATGATTTAATCCTGGTTGGCCACCAGGAGAAGTTTGTCTGCCATATTGGGAGTGGTGAGCATTGTATGTTCTGTTTTGGTAATTGTTAATAAATAGAGAATAAGCGTATTACTGTGTAAGGATCCATCACAGGTAAAAGGTCCCACAAGCCCACAGAAGATTATGCCCAGAGCTCTACGAATTGGGAAAGGACAGGTACTTAAATTAACCAGGTTACACCCAGAGTCCTGTGGACTGGGAATGGGTGACTCTGAGCCCTAGAGTGTGAATTGGGTAAGGATAAGTGCCTTTCCCCCGGAGCCCTATGGACTGGGAAAGGCTGGGGGGTGCCTTATCAGGGTTATGCCCTGAGCCTTATGGATTGGGGTAAAGATGGGGTGCCCTGGAGTGTGCAGGTAACCTAGGAGTCAAGAGGTAGTGGCAAGACTGTTGCCAGATAGAAGGAGCATATTCTGCGCAGGTTACGCATCTAGTAGAAAGACATCTGGATTTTATTTCTGGAAGTATCTTATTTAAAGCAATTTTCAGCTCAGTGTATTTAATTTTGATCCAGGAGCAGATGATACTATCTATAAGATTGTGGTACTTTTCCAGTCATGCTGAAATGTACCTGAAATTGTTCCTTAGTCAGCTTCATTCAATAATAGAAGGGAATTAATATTGGGAGGGATAAAGGAGAGGCTATGAATGGGTTTTCTGTCTTAAAGTGACTAGATGGAGACTTTATAAGCAAGTTTTAGTCTGCTCTAAATAAGACGGCATGTTGCTATTTTAAATCTAATCCAATCTGCAAAGCACTACTGTACAGGCCATGATGCTAAACAGCAAGGACACTTAGTATCATGCAATATATATTTTAACCATCATCCTGCAGCTCTTTATTTTTAAAAGTTCAAAATAATTTATTGCAGTTTTAAAAGAAACAAGACGTACACATATCCCAGCCAGATAGCTGAATCTATGGGTGAATGAAAGTGACACAAGCTATAGCTGTCATGCTGCTCTGTTTGCCAGTTGAAATCACTTCTTTAGGGAGACGTGAGTAGGAACAATCTGGATAAATCTGTCTTTTTTTTTTTTTTTCATGAGGATTTACTCATGGATGTTTTTCTCCGATTGTGCCCTGTGGGACGCAAAATTTAACTTTCATATCAGAACTGGCTGGGGGCCCACAACTGCAAATTTGTCTGTACAGAGGCCTGATGGTTCTGGTCTTTAGGTCTCCAGCAGTACAACTCCAATAGACTGGAAGTGATCAATCTCCAAGAGCCAGTAGGTGCCCTGTAATTCTCCCCTTGACTCCTACTGTGGAGGGGGGGAACAGGAAAAAAGATGGAGCCTGGGGTTGTGCCATCTTTTTTCCTTCAGGACCATCCCTGGCCTGCTCATTCCTCTCCAGCTGGCCTCATCCCTTTTGGATCTCCCTGGGCATGAGGACTCAGATTCAAGCAAATGTAAGATGATCACAGCTAGTGACAGAAGAGCCTCTGCCAACACCTCCCTCTTGAGAAACCAAGGCACAGAAAGGCTAAGTGACCTTGTCCAAGCTCTGAAAGGAAGTCTGTGCTGGAGCAGAGAATTGAATCTGGGTCTCCTACATCCCAGGCTAGTATCTCAACCACTGGGCCATCTTTTCTTCCCAGATGAAGAATGTGTGGGGAACAGAGAGGAAGTCACTGGAGTCCCCTCCCACCTTTTCAGTATTGGAAGTGAGGATCTATACACAGAGATTTCCCTCTGGACAGAGATCTAAGGGGAACAAAAGGACCCAGGATTTATCTTCTTAGATACAGTACATTATGATGAGCTAATAACCATCACAATCCTTATTCAAGGGCTGTTTTTTCTCTGCTAACAAGATATCCCACCATATTAATTGCGGTGTGTGAGGTCAAATAGCTGTTGTTCTTCAGCCAACATGTTACAAAGCTCCATGAAGCATGGCTGGTACAATAGCTGAAAGTATTTCATGCCAGTTCTTTGGTAGAACCCATTCGTCCAGCCATGGCCTATGGTGGTTTTGTGTAATAGACCAGTGGTGATAAAGAAGAGTGGTGGGATGACTCCATCAAACTGTCAAACCCACAGAATTTGAACCGAGGTGTCCAGAGGTGACAGGACATTACATTGACTTACTTTACCCACAGCAACTGAGGCTGGACTCACTCAGACACTGCAGCCTCACCTCTTCAGGAATCACCTGATGTCTGTCCACGTGATATTTGTGTACCACAGTGCATATTAGTCCTCACTAGGATTAGTTTACTTTTACTGTGCCAAAAAAGTGTGCTCAGCACTATACAGAAAGTGAGGTCAGGATCAGACCCCTCTGCGTCTTAATAGGTATTTAACAATATGGAGAGATTAGGGTCTGTTGTTGATAAGGATAGTTAATGCTTCCAATTAAGCATCTCTTAAACGAATGTCAGGCCTAGGCTTAAAAGGAGACCTGTACTATCATAGAAATAAAGAATTGTAGGACTGGAACAGGCCTTGAAGTCTTTTAGTCCAGTCCCCTGCACCCAAGGCAGGACTAAGTGTCCTAATGCCAGTCAAATTTCTGGTAAAACAAACAAATGTAATTGAATAATAATTCTTCTAGCCCAACCTTCTTTATGTAGCTGTCTTTCTGCTTCTGGAGTTCTGGCCTTATTTTATAAGGGCTTTATTTTAACAGCCATGCCAAGGCCTAGGCAAACATTTTAAAAGTCTCTTATAAAGGGAACACAGTCATAAGGTTAGATGTGAACCTGGGAATTTCCAACAGTGGAGTTAAAAGCATTTACTACACATCAACATCCGTTTAGCTGGTTAATCTGTGGCTGTGAGAGGAGGGGGTGTGGAACAGTCTCTCTCCACAATGCAGTCATGTATGTGTTTATCTCATGGCTGGTATGTGCCTGGCAATGGCTTTGCTAAGCCAGACTAGTACAGAACTTGCTTCTTTCTGCAACAATATCCCCCAGGCATCTATTTGAGGTGCTTTGCTGTTTGGTAATTTTCAAGCTGCTACTTGTTCTGTTCTATTTAACAAAAGGGGATTTGAATTACCAGCTATTGCATAATGCAGATATACTTGCTGCTGTTGCTGTTTATTTATCATTGATACAGCACCTAGGGTGTGCTTGCGGAAGTAAGGTATGCAACTGGTTACAAACTGACCATGCAGCCATCACTTTTCACTGGTAGCATGTGCACGTCTGAATTGAGCATTTCACATGTAACCTCTCAAGTTTCTATAAGGATTCCTTAAAACTCAGCTCTCTGAAGGGCTGCAGGCACTTTGGAGAACAACTCAAAATGATTTTGATAAATTGGAGAATTGGTCTGAAATCAATACGATTAAATTCAATAAAGACGAATGCAAAGTTTTTTACACACACACCAGAACAAAAAGGCAAAAATCAAACATGCAAACACAAAAGGGGGAATAACTGGCTAGAGCCTAGCCCCAAAGGGAGCCCTCAGTAAGAATCTGGGGTTATAATGGATCATAAAATGAATATGAATCAACAATGTGATTCTCCTGTGAAAAAGGCAAATGTCATTCTGGGATATATTATCAGGAGTGTCATTTGTAAGACACGGAAGGTTATTGTTCCACCCAACTCAGCACTGTTGAGGCTTCAGCTGGAGTATTGTGTCCAGTTTTGAGCACCCCACTTTATGAAACATATGAACAAATTGGAGAGAGTCCAGAGGAGAGAAACAAAATGATAGGATGTCTAGAAAACATGACTTATGAGGAAAGGCTGAAAGAATTGGGCATGTTCAGTCTAGTGCCATGACTCCTCAAATATATAAAAGCTTGTTATAAAGAAGACAGTGATCATTTGTTCTCCTTGTCCACCAAGGGTAAGACAAGAAGTAATCTGCTTAATTTGCAGCAAGAGAGATTCAGGTTAGGAAAAGCTTTCCACTACAAGGGTAGATTAGCACTGGAACAGGATACTTAGGGAGGTTGTGGAATTTCCATCACTGGTGATTTTAAAGAACAGGTTAGATAACACATGCCAGGGATGGTCTAGGTATATTTACCCCTGCCTTGATGTGGGGAACGGACTAGATGGCCTCTTGAAGTCCCTTCCAGTCCTACGTTTTTGGGTTCTCCCAACCCTCTTTGTTGTTACAGGCTGTATCTGTAATGGGCGCTGTGCTGTTCTGGAACATAAGAGCAGCTATATCACATCAACTTGAGTCAGAATCCTACCTCCAGTGTCTATTCCAGCATCCTGTCCTTGTCATGGAGACTGTCCAGATGTTGAACTGTCATAGAGGAGGCCAACTCCCACTCAGTGATACATTCAGCTAATTGTGCAGTGCTATATGATCAGACTGTAACCTGAAGCATGAGGACATCTGTGTGTTAGCATGCATAGATACAAATAATGGGAATGATTTATCATAGCCCTGCTCAAGGTCTTCATAGTTCTGAATGGTCCCCATCCTGCATAGTTAGTATCTTGGTTTCCTCTGCACCAGCGTGCCCTTCATCTGGACCTTACTGAGGGCTTCCTTTGGGTGTAAGCAGGCTGGAGTGGGAGGCTGTGATGAGGTGTCCACTCCACACAGGTTGTGAGATGGTTAGTGTAGGCCTAGGAGACCACTAACTCTCCTGGTTGCACCTGAAGTGTGGGACAGGCTTAATTAAAGATGAAGCCCAGGTGGGGAGGAGCTGGATAGTTCTGTAAAGAGAGGAAGTTTGGAGAAGAGAGGGTTTCAGGAAAAGAAAGAACTCAGTAGCCTTTCTCTTGGAAGCAGAGAGACCTGTGAGGAAGAGGAAGACTCCTGCAAGGTGAGGAGAAAGCAGTGGTGGGAGAGGTACTTGGGGGAGACAATATTGGAGCAAGGTCAGTGGTTGACCCTGGTACAAGGGCAGGAGCCAGATCTCGGGGAGAAGTCTTGACAGGCAAGGCTCATTACGAATAGCCCAGCAAGGTACTGGGGAAAAGGCTTGAAGAAAGGCTGCTGGAAGGAAGAAGTCCGTGGAGGAAGCAAGAAGGTGACCGATGGAGCAGACCTTGGGTACTCATCTTAGGCTCCCTGGACTAGAACTCAATGTAGCGGATGGGTTTAGGTTCCCCTACCAGCCACTGGGAAGTAGTGGGAAGCCTTCAGCGTAAGAAGATAAGGACTCTGTAAAGCCCAAAGAGAAGCATGTGAGGACCATGGGGCCCAGAGTTGGGACTGAAGACCTTTTGTAAGGATGATGAACTTTTATTTGTCAGGCCTTTTGTTACTACAGAAAGGGAGAGACTTTAGAGTCTGAGACTCTAGACTTTAGAGACTGAGGCACAAGAAGAAAGACCACTACAGGGCCAGAATGGCTGTCAGCAAGGGGCACAAGAAAAGGAAAGAACTGCTATGTCACACTCCGCCTTGAGAGGGGTGGGCCAGTGGTGAGTCCATGTTTCTACAGAGACATATTGTCTCACCCTTGGGGGACATAGAACTCAGGGGCTTATGGAGCTAGAATAGTAGTATCTTTTCTGTTGAGCCCACCCCAAGGTTAAACACAAATTTGAAGAGTCTCTAGTTGGGTGGCTCCTGTCAGGAACTGGGAACCAGTGTGTGGAGGCATAGGGCCTTGGAATAGATGGCCATGGGCTCCTATGGATCCCCAGGATCCAACAGCAGGATTAGGGGTGGGTCCTGCAGTCCATTCCCTGAATGGGGAAACCTTGCTCCCCAACTCCCTCCTTATGGATGCAGAGGAAGCCCACAAGATGATCCTTATAGAGATTTACTTTTCCACAATCCACTTCAGTGGCTCTTTCCATGGGAGAAGATGATCTGCCCCAACACTGCTAAATCTAGCCACAGTGTTTGACTGAATGACCTTCAGTGGCAGTGAATCACTCTTTGACTACATAGTATGCAAAGGCATATTTGTTTTCATTGGTTCTACCTTAGCCACCTTTAACTCTACTGAGTGTTCCCTTCTCCATCCAAGTTAAAAAGAGAGATACAGTTGTTTTTCAGAACACCTCTTGCTGTTTTGAATACCTCACTCCAGGCCCCTCTAACTTTTATCTTTTCCAGGCTAAATCAGAAGCTTTTGGAAAAAGTAACTGTTGAGCTAAATAAAATATTTAACTTCACTAAAATGGTGTAAATTCCTATTTGGATAGTAAAATGTTAATGGTACACAGAGAAGAATTCAAACAGCTCAAAAATCTTAACATAATTACTTAGGAACATGAGGCGTTTATTGCTGTCAAAGTTAATCATTTTTCAGCTAACAGCTGTTAAAATCCTTCTGGCAGATCTCCAAGCAATTCCCTTACAGTTACATTTCCCTCAATTAAATATTGGTGCTTTTCTCAGGCTCCTGTTACATAAGCAGCAATTTCAAATTGTGCTTCCCAGTTCTTTTAAACTAGAAAATAACCTCCTGCTGGAAGGTCTTTTCAGCTCCAGTTTTACCTGACATTTACCCCAGGCAAAGAAGGAATATTAATTTCATGTAGGTTTGGGCCTAAGTTGGAAAGGATGGATGCAGATTTTCCAAGAGTTGGTGAGGGCTCAGGATATGGGGCTAGATCCAATGAGATGTTGAGCACCTTCAGCTCTCGGTGGAAGTCAGCAGGAATTGAGAGCGCTTAGCACCTCTGCTGGAGTGCTTCATGACTTGCAGGAAGGGGTCCTGAGTTTGGGCACCATTGGGTCTGGCCTACACTTAAAAGTTAAGTTGCTGTAGCTGCAGGGTTCAGAGATGTGAAAAATTCACACCCGTGAGTGCTATAGTTATTCCGACCTAACCCCCATTCCCCCAGTGTAGACATGGATAGGTCAACGGAAGAATCCTTCCATCCACCTATCTACCACTGCTTGGGGAGGTGGATTACCTACAGTGAAAGAAAAGCTTCTGCGGTCACTGTGGAAAGTGTCTATGCTACTGTGTTAGTGGTATAGCTGCAGTGTTCCAGTTGTGCCGCTATACCTTATATAATGTAGATGTGGCCTAACAGAAAAAGAATCCAAAGTTCAGAGATGTCTGCATCCCAGGTTGTGTTTCAGGTTCAGCTCTCATTTTATTGCAATTTAAATGTTATTCATTTTGGGGGGGGGTGTATACTTATGTCTTGAGGCAATTTATAATTGGTTCTCAGACAATATCCCTAGGCAAATTGGACATGAAAAACATGTTAGAACTAAAGTGGTCAGAAAATAGATTTTTTTGAGACTTTGGCTTGTTTTGTCTGAAATCTGGCTGAAAATTCAAAAATCTGAACTGACCAGGAAATGAAATTCTAACAAACCTTCATTTCACATCCATTAAAACAATTCATTTTGATTGATGCTTTTTAACTTTCAATTCTTTTTTAAATATAAAATAAATTTAGAAACAGTCATTTCAAAATGAAAAATCAACTTTTCATTCCTAAAGTGTGGATTGGATGTTTTGACAATTTTTAAAAAAATATATTTTCCAGTTTTTGTAACAAAATGTTGTGAATCTGTACGTTTCATGAAAAATTCCAGTTTGTCAAGATGGCATTTTCCAGTGAAACTTTTTTGCCAAAAATTTTCCACTAGATCTAGTTAGAAGCTGCTTGCAAACATTTCAACCTGACTGAAGCTACCACAGTTGTGCTTAAAGTGTGGACAAGTTACTGTCTTCCTGCTTGGTCCTCCACACATTTGAACCGTTAGCCTGAAATCATTATAGTGGAAGAACTTTTCACATATGCATCTCAACCACTTACTACATGTTGCACTATTAATCTTTTAAAAAAAATTATACGCATTAAATTGTTTAAATATAGAGAAATAAATATGTAGACGTACTTACTCTGTAATATAAATGAGTAGAGAGTATAGTAAGTCTGTGCCTTTACATCTTTTGTAGATATAACTTAGGCATCTGTGTTTAACGATCTAGTCCATAATGTGCAGTGTGGCAAAAGAAATGAAAATGTAAGACTAACTTTAGTGAGATCAAAACACAGGATAACCTCTCTTTAAAAACTACTCCGCATTCTGAAAGAGATCCAGTGCACATGCAACGTGGGCAAGGTGTTGATTGGCACACATTTTGTTGGTTCCATCTTTTAAGAACGAATATGTATGTATTGCTCCTTGTTTACATAGGAAGCTCCCAAGCAAGATAACATCTTAATCTGCCCGCAGAAATTTGTTAGTCTTTAAGGTGCTACAGGACTCTTCGTTATCTTAATCTTTGGTAATGCAGTGTTGGGATGTGTATTTATATAGAGGGCGAGCTTGTAGAGGATGATTTGTGGAAGCTTGAAGGTTGCAAAGAGAGAAGGGGTGGGGAGTTCATTTTATAGCTGGAAGGTTGCACTGAATGTCCAGTTTTGGGAGGGATATATTGCATAATACTGAAGTGCCTGGATTCAAATCCAGCTAAACTATTGCACAAGTCATATGGGTACAGGCAGGCTTACAACATACATACCAGGGTGTAGGATTTGAATTTCCTAGGGGCAATATTTTTAATGGCAAATAGTAAGTTTTGTTATTCCTTCATCTATCCTTTTGTTAACACATTGCTATATCACTTTGCCTATCTGCTCTGCAGGTAATTATATATTGTGTTACTCCAGGGCTTTATGGGAGGTCATGAATGGAAGCAATGCACTGAGCAGCATGTATACAAATTTTGAATTACTTGCTACCCTCTTGCAATTCTAGGTCCCCTTCTCCAATTCACTTAAGGACCCCCAGAAAATATAGCAACTGAAAGTGAGTGAACAAATGTAACAAACACGGAAGCAAGCTGCAACCTTGGAACAGTTGGGCTAGATGGGAAAAGCACAGCACCCCAACACTCCACAAGCATGGTCATCTATAAGAAGATTTTAACTTCTTGAGGAAGTTGAGAAAAGTTGAAATTTGAAATGGCAAAAATTTTCAAAACTCAGGTTCTAAAAATCTGTCTATCCATATAAGCATACAGCTGTGGTACCTGGACTCAGTGTTATCCAAACAAATTCACCTTGAAGGGCAGAAAATGCTCTGCGGGATATTTAGGATGTTACGTACCCATTTCCACATACAAGTATTTGTTTGCAAATGCAGAATAGTTGTATGCAGTACAAATGCATATATGCATGTTAGACTTGGCTACATGCAGAATTGTGCTAAGGTTGGTCTATAGTGCCCTGCAGCATGGACAATGAGGGATGTGGATAACATTGCTCATCAAAGTGCTGCAGTATAACTCTTCTGTGCAGGCATGAACTGAAAGGTCCCTACTTCATATTAACATCATCTTGTGTGAAGAGGACTGCACTAGAAACCTTTTCCCCATTTGGACACTGTGGCAATGAATTAAGTTACAGCACAGCACTCCAGTGTACACTGCTATTCACACCCGTATACTTCAAACAGCAGGGCAGTGTGGAATTAGCCCTAGTTTAATCACAGGTGTAATTTTTTAAAATAAACATAAACTGCTGTGAAACAGTGTGTGGACAGGCTTATTTCTTCTTAAAACAGTCTTATTTGGGTTTTGCACAAGTTGACTAGCAACGGATCAGCTACATGGCATTAAGCCACTCTTAACCTGCAGTAAGAATGTCCACTGGGCTGGTCAAAAGTTTTTCTGTCAAACCTGTGTTCTGACAGAAAACTGGTTTCTGAGGAAATGACATTTTCTGTGAAAAATGTCTGCTTGCGGCACATAATTTTGGCTTTTTGCCAAAAAATGGATAACTTGCAAATGTTGGCCAAATTTTTTTCCAGTTTTCATGAGGGTTTTTTTTAACAAAAAGCCACAACTTTCCATGGAAAATCAGGATAAAAAATAATAATGACAAAAATGAGGAAAACAGTCAGTGGAAACAACCCTCAGAGGGGTTGCACTGATTTAACTCAATAGGTGCAAATCACTGTAGGACAATCCCTTGGGGCTGAGATTTGAAAATATGCCTTTTTATTTGCATACTGAAGGAAGCACCTTTTCAGGAGGTGAAAATCTAGTACTGCACAGGAGGTGGAGGATACTGCTTGCATAGCTTTGACAGGTTATAATCCAGAAACCATCACGGTAATGATCAGAACAAATGGGCTGGCTTTTCACATGGAGCCTGATGATATGCAGGATCTGGTTGACACACTGAAGCACTATAGAGAAAAGAACCCCAAAATGCCCCACAAAACTGGAGGTAATGGACCAGATTCTTGTACAACTAACTCCATTCACTCTACTTACTCCTGATTTCCAGTGGCGTAAGTAAGAGGAGAATCTGGCCCAAGCTACCTTCCACCTACCCTCCTCTTTTTACCCCCTTGTCTGAGCTATTCATTCTCCTGACTGCTACTGGAGAAGATGACACAATGAAATGTCTCTAGCTGTGCCCTCTGGAATATGTTCTGCTCTGGCCAATGCTGGCTTTTTGGAGTTCATGAATCTTTGTAATGTTCCGGTTGCCTCCTCAGACATTTTTTCACTAACAATGTTGTGCTGCCAGTATGCTGGGAATTGGCAGCTGACAGTAAACACAATTGCGTAACAGCAGCCATGTGGGCAGGCAGTAGGAAAGGGGGAACCTGAGGAGGCTTTTGAAAAATTCCAGATATTTCACAAAACCCTGAAGAAATTCTTGAACTGTTGCAATCAGCAAATTGTTTTGTTTTGTTTTCAAAGGAGGGGAATAACATGTTTTTCTAACTAAACAAGATCAGTTCACATCTGGTGTCCTGTTCAGCCGTGTGTGTGCGTGGCCAGAGTCACGCCCACACAAAATAGTTGGGTGCTTGTAATTCCCTGGCTGCACGAAAGTCTTGTTAACCTAACTTGCAAGCCTCAGAAGATGTTATGAGTGGCACTTGAGGAAGTACTGGTTTCTTGTTGGTGATGTCCTCCCTGTCAAGTCTTGGAGTCACTTCTGCCAGCCACTGAGGCAGGAAATACCATCCAGGATCTTCTCCATCCTCAGTATGTACGTTCCACCAGGGAAAGAAGAACTTTCCTTTCTAGTCAATGCTTTGACAACCAGTCTCCTGGGCTTTCCATAGTGTCCTAGTTTTATAACATCCAGGCCAACAAGGGGAGAAGAGATGGGAGTTAGGGGGATAGAGTGGTGAGAGAGCAGAGTGGATGAATGAGTAGTGAGAGAGAGCTCTGGCAGGAGCAGAGTGGAGTTAGGGGACTAAGTAGCTGGAAGGAAGAACAGGATTAGGCCTTGTTTACACTTAAAATGCTGCACTGAACAGATGCTCCTCTTGCACTTCATTGAAGTCGTTGCCTATACCAACGGGAGAGCTTCTTCTCCAGTTCCTTGAGAGGCAGTAGCTTTATCGACAAGAGAAGACGCCCGTCTGTCAATATAGAGCTATCTACACCAGAAGTTAGGTTGGTATAATTGCATCCCTCGGGAGTGTGAATGTTCTACTGATGTAAGTTGCTAGTGTAGGCCAAGCCTTATTTAAAAGTGCAATTGCTAGGTCAAGGCACCTGACGTGCTTTAAAATGTTCATGTTTTATCTACCAGATTGTTAATTGATAGTAACACTTACACCATTAGACTTTGGCAACTGTTTTTAACACCTTGAATGTACATCTTTGCTAGAAATATATAGTATTGCTCAGGAAAAAAAAATTGTCACCGTGACTATTGGCTCAGCACCTTGGCAGATCTTTCTAATGGTCTAAGAAACAAAAGGGGTGAGGTAATATCTTTGACTGGACTTTAGAGAGACAAAATGAGATGTAGCTAAAAGAGTTGAAGGAGCATATTTTCAGCTAGGCTGAGACACAAATTTGAGCCTACAGAATGAATTGCAGCCCTTAATAAATGAGTTTTCTTGCTTACCTGATTTACATCCACGAAAGGGAGACTATCCCCTATGTAGTTTGCCTGTTCTCCACCCACTCATTCACTCACACTCTCTTTCTTTCTCTGTTTCATCCTTGTGAAATAGAAACACTCCTGACTTCAGTGGAGTTATTCTTTACATTGATAGAAGGTCATTGAAATCAGTGGGAGCATTTCCACTGTCTACAATGTAGAATCAGGCCTTAAGAACGAGCTGAATCTGGCCCTTCCTGTTTACCTGATTTCAAAATGCCTTAAGTTGCTTTCCTACCATCTCTTGTAAACAGCAGCTCCAGCACAGCACTAATCTCATGACTATTCTTGGCCTCTGGGCATTTTGAAAAAACAAAACAGTCAGTCTTTTCCCTTAACGCCTCCCTACAGCATTAGCACTGGTGTTCGAGGTGGAGGAAGGGAAGCTGCTTGGCAGAACTGCATACAAGAGAGACCAAATTCCAGCCAACGATATCAGCTGCCATGTGAAAGTCTGTATCCTTGTTTGTGAGGGTTGCGGGGTTGGCTTACGACGGCTGCAAGGACACAATCTCCTGCTGCATGAAGCCTAAAGCTGTCATACCCAAGTGACTGAAATGTTTTCATTCCCTTCAAAGCGCAGTTCACCTCAGCAGAAAGTTCATCAGTCTGGAAAACTTGTCTACACTGCAGAACGTTGGTGTTCTAAGAACCGCCATGTTTTTACGAATATTTGCCCAGATCCTCAACTGGGGTAAATGGTAACGGTGTCCAGTCCTCAGTCAATGGAGTTGAAGATCTGGCTCCTTATTTCCACACACAGAAATTGTTGCAATGGGCCCATGGGTTGCCAGCAAGGGCTACAATCATATTTGCTTGGAGCAAAGGCTATCATGGTCACACTTGTCTTGTATTGTGCATTGGGTCACTCTGAACCATTGCAGTCCTAGTGTTGATCAAAACCACTAGTTTTGTAGCTGTGCCATTGCAGTTGGTTGCCCCATCACCACTCCCCAATGCCTCGCCAATGATATATGTAGTCTCCTCTACTCTTGATCACCTTCTTGTTTTGAGCTACTGCAGCTTCTGTAATTTCATGCAAATACATCTTCTGTTTAAGAAGGTGCAGTGCATAAACCCTTAGAACCTTACTCACTTTCCATTACACATCTCCACATAGACCTACACAGGCCTTTAAAATGGTTGGTTGGTTGGTTGGTTTCAGAATATAAAGACTATTTTTATGCAGTACCAATGCTATTTAATTTGACCAAATATAAAAGTGGAAGGCTGGAAGGGACCTCAGTAGGTCACCTAGTTTAGTCCTCTGCTTTCAACCCAGGGCTACAGTGATTTATACATAAAAAAGTAACTTATACAGTTCATTAAAAAAAATAATGTCGCACAGGACCTGTGTATTTCTACTCCCACAAATCCCGACTGTAGGGGAGCTTTGCTGAGGCCAGTGGTAGCACTATAGTTTGAAGGAATGCTGTGTATGGTTTAGGGTGGTTAGTGTGCATATGCTGCATTGTTAAAATTACTTCGTGTTACAGTAGCGTTTAGATGCCTGCTTCTCCATTTCCCTGTTCCGCCCTCTCCATTCTGACTGACCTGTTTTATGCCATTGCAACTCCATTGGCTTCACTGAAGTCACTCCTGATGTAAATGCAAGGAGACTCAGGGGCCTTATCTGCTTACTTGTACTGTAAAGTAGGTTTGATGCCTCAAGTGAGATCAGGAACTCCATTGTGCTCCATTGTCCATTGAGCTAGCATAACGACTGTTAATTCTTCATCTGGATATCAGTGACACGATGCATACCACTGCAGATGATTAAGAGCCATAATCTGTGATCATTATATACTTGTTTTCTTAGACTCCTAAGAAATGTATTGTGTCGCAACCCTTTGTGCTTTAATTTATTACTGAAAGCTTTTGGGCCCAGCGGGAAATGGATACTTTTCTTCCAGATGTGGCTGACATAGTGGCCCTAAAGCAAAGGAGCCTAGAAATTGATTGTTTAGCTTGATGGTCTCTTCAATCCATGAATAATCCAATGAACACAAGGGAAGAAACTGAGGGCTTGATTCCCCTTCTCCTGCTGCTGTAACTCAGTTGAGTTGATTGAAGTTGTTCTTGATTGACCCCAGCATGAGAGGAGAATTGAGCTCTGAGCCTTGCAATGAATATATGGCTGGAGATTGTGTGTGATCGAGGACTGAGCTGGCACTGTGCTTTCTCCCTGCTCATTTCACTTTTCCTGCTGCAAGCTCAAGAGCAACGAGTTCATTGATTGCCCTGAGTTCTTGGGGAGTAATGTCATCTGCCAGCCTCAGGCCAGCTGACACCTACCTGAAAGGCTTTTCTATATACTCCGGGGGAAAGCATTGCTGCACAAAAGCAGCCTGACAGCACTACTAGAGAGCCATTTGAATTGCTCCCAGTCCTCTGCACTGACAATGCAGGTTCATTGCTTCTGCCACTGCCTCATGTCACCAGACTGCAGAATTTCTCTCACAACACGGTTAGGTGCATTGCCACCGTCCCCTAGCATAAATCTAGAGAAAAATAAACTCCTCCACCTGTCTTTCCCTAGCCAGGGCGTGTGCTGGCAATGGCTCAGGCTCTGTGTGGCTGAGCCAGTCCCGGAGAATGCTGGTATTGTTGGTTGTGAATACCTTTCAGTAGCTGTCTGAAAGGAGAGAAGAGAGGGAGCTGAAATGTTAATTGTTTCCCACAAAAGCTTTTGGGGGAATTTCTTGGCTTGGCACTTGGGGACACTTCCCATGCCTGGACTGACAGTGCTAGTTGTGCTAAAGTTAGTTCATTTGTTTGTCTTGCATATGGAACTGTGTGAATCCCCAGTGGCCCCAGCCCAGTGGCCCCAGCCCAGTGGGGGATCATTCTTATTAGATTGCCTGCGCGGCAGGAGAAAAGAGCTCTTGGACCAGGAGGAAGCGTATAGCTCTGGGAGCCAGGAGATCCTGAGTTCTAACCTGGCCTCTGACTTCGACTTTGGCAAGTCATCTGACTCATTTCCACTTCACAGATGAGGAGACCAATAATATTTACTGAACGAGGGTTAGGCTATAAACCTGATTCGCTAATACAGGTACAGTGTGAATTGCATCCCGTGCCAAGAAAAGCAACTTCACTCGTTGAGTGACTCTTTCCAGGGGCGGGCAAGAGGACTTGTGCCACTGCCCTCCTGGGAGTGCTGTCAGAGGGTAGCTTTATCCTACTGCTGTTACTGTGCTGGTTGGGTCTGTACGATCGTGTGCTTGATCAGTGCCTTGACTAGTGCCACCCATTTGGGGGAGCTACATTGGCTGGCTCCAGAGAGGCACCGCAGGCCTTTTATGCCACTGCATCTCCCATCCATGGAGGTTTTCAATCTCTTGGGGCTCTGGGACACACCAGGTCAGGTCTTAGTGGACATTTTAAGAAAACCCTCTACCCAGGTGCTATAATATAATAATTATGTCAGTTGGCACCCTCAGCAGAGAGGCCAAGGACCGAGGCTGTAGACCGAGTGATTGAACCATCCTGAAGGGATTAGTTCTTTGAAGTGAGAGAAACGAGGTGACACAGCAGCAGAGCAGTATGAGGAAACCTGAACTGCTGTTATACCTCCTCTTGGAGTAAAGGGCTTCCTCTTATTCTGCTGTCAATCTGCTCTCCCAGGTATAACTTTCTGTGTTTGATTATTACAGCCTTTGTGTTTGAAATATTTAAAAGCTGCATAGACAAACAATCAAAACAGGCCGT
>ML675629.1:42361249-42377022 GCA_007922155.1 Mesoclemmys tuberculata
CCCCCCCCTCCTAATGCAGCCCGCGTGACAGTAGTCTTTAAAAGTAACACTTGAAAAAATGCAGAGTGGTTCGTATTGGAGTAATTACCAAGGCCTTGTTTGGAAAAATGTACTGTGGTGCGCCCCCTAGCACAGGTAAAACATATTGTATGTACATACATATTTTCTAAATGGTTCATAAGTTTTTCAAATACTATGGGGTTTCAATTTGCTTTCAGTGACTTTAGTTTACTAGTTTAGTGACAATGCGCACAGCACCAGAATGGCTTATCTTGACAACAATTCAATAGTTCTTCCACTACTACCTTACAGTACTGTAGTGGGAATTGTGGGACAGGCACCCAAAGGGCACTGCAACTGAAATGGATAAGAACAGTGCTACGTTTCTTGTCCTTCATGTCATTGCATAACATAAGGGACTGGTAGAGCTATAGACTTTTGTGTGATGGCTGCTGTAATTTAGATATTTGAGGTGCAATTCACCCCAGGGTAGAAGGCCCATGGGAAGCCTTCTGAACCATATAGATCCTCCATTCTATGGTCATAGGTAGATAGCCTAGAAAGGCTCCATGTTGCAGAAGGAAGATCTGCATTGGTTCCACCCCAAATCCCCTGAATTTCCCAGCAAACTCTATTTAGTGGAAAGACTGAATTTCTTCCTTGGAGCATAGCAGTAGCCGCTTGTCCCTCATTATTCCAAGATATTTAAAAACTCACAAAAACTCTTGGAAATTTTTCTGCTCCTAATAAAATAAAAATGGTTTGTCACAATAAATGATCAGCAATACTTTATGCGTACCATGCATATATATTATATGTTCACAAAACAATAATTTATGCATGCAAATAACGGAGTTAGGTGCATAGTCCAACTGATTTCCACATGCAAATTTCATATCCATGTAAACTGGGGGAATTTTTATCATTTTGCTTAATGTGATGTAATCCACCTTAACTCCACAGTGGTTCCACTGAATGCATGACACTGTAACTTTAAAGGGAAACTGCTTCATAAGGAAAGTTGGGTACAGGATGCTACCTTCAGGGCCAAGTCAGTGGGAGCTGTAGTTGCTCATTACACTCAAGACTGGCCCCTGGTAAACACTATTGAAACTCTGTTTATAGTGAAGTAGAATGAAATCATAGAATTGTAGGAC
Organism: Mesoclemmys tuberculata; assembly: GCA_007922155.1. Taxonomy (NCBI): domain Eukaryota; kingdom Metazoa; phylum Chordata; order Testudines; family Chelidae; genus Mesoclemmys; species Mesoclemmys tuberculata. Next base: position 42,362,407 of record ML675629.1, read on the forward strand.
TGGAAGGGACATTGAGAAGTCATCTGGTCCAGCCAGTCCCTTGCACCCATGGCAGGACTGTCTTATCTAGACCATCCCTGAGTCTGACAGGTGTTTGTTTAGCCTACTCTTAAAAATCTCCAGTGATGGAGATTTCAAAACCTCCCTAGGCAATTTATTCCAGTGCTTAACTATGAAAGTTGCTTCAATATATTGCAGTTCTTACTATTTACTATTTTATAGTGTCCCATAGTATGCAGAGCTCTTCACGGAAGACATGGGCTCTGCCACACAGATCTTAGACATACACAAGGAGTGAGGGTGAAGGAAAGAAACACTTGGAAGGTGAAAGGCCGGGGAAGGACAAGGGCTACCTCGTTACAATTTTGTGGCTGCTTGGCTGAGGCACATTACCACCCCATAGCGTGGTGACTGCCATGTGGTTAAAGTGAGCTGTACTCGTACTGTGAATAAAACGCCTGCTCTGTAAGAGGGTTCCACTGCATTTGGGAGCTGTTCGTAGTTTAGGAGAAGCTTCAGATGGTTTGAAGTGAAAAGCATTTTGCTATTAGCCATCTGCGATCATGGTGCACAATCCGACTCAATTTAGCTCACTAGGCTGCTGTTAGTCAGAGACCCCGCATGGAGAATGAGTCACTTCCCTTTAATAGAGTGGTAGGGGTCATCTAAATAAAAGACAGTTGTTATGGCTATCTGTATAGCACGGCAGAAGTAAATGGTGCAGTGAAATAAGTAAAATGTATGGAACTAATAACAGGAGTCCTGAAATAGGTAAGGTCGTTATGGGTGGAAGCTCTAATTTCATCTGCCTGATACTGACTTGGATGAAAGCCAGGTAGCAATTTGTGCAGAACTTCTTATCCTTCAGAAACAATAACAGCAATGTGTAGGGGGAAAAATCTTCTAGAAACCAGCAGTGATCACTGCTTTCTCCCACAGAAATGGAGTCCTTTCATCTAGCGTTGAAATGACGACCCCATAAGAAGAAGCCCCTGCCCCAACATGAAAGGGCTGAATAGTTATATTTTAAATTTCCCCTGAAGCCTCTCTTGCTGTAAGGCTGAGAAAAGGGCTGACCTTTTCCCTTCCACCGTTCATTGATTTTCTTGCTTTATAATGTAGGATTTTCCATGGCCCTTTGACATCAAATTAAACTTGAATTCAGATGAAGATGGAAGCAACGTCTGCTTGAAAGCTCTCTGCTGGGCCCTAAAGGAGAGCTTCTGGGAGTTAATTACACTGTGATTCTTTTGCTGTTTTTTTTCTCCTTAAATCCCCTTTCCATCCCTTTAAACAGTTCTTATTACCAGTTAAGTTAAGGGGTTCACAAACTTTTTTTGCTGGGACCCCCTCTGAAAATGTTTCAGGCTATGATGACCCACTCCTCCCTCTCAAGTCATGACAGCCCCTTCATGCCATGCCATCCTTACCGGCATGCACAGGGGCTGACAGCTCATGATCCCTCCCCACCATAATAACCTCGTGACCCTGGGAGGGGTCACCAGTTTGAGAACCTCTGAGCTAAAGGCTATACATCATCCACAACCATCCACCAAGTGGTTGAACTGCTGAATATCCAGTAAACTGGTGCTTCCCTGGTCCTGCTCTAACCTTCCTTTTAACAGCACTGGCCTTTCACTGATAGCAGATTTGATTTGCCTGCTGCCAGGGAAAGCTTACCAGCCTTGCTATGGAGGACAGTAAACGAAACTCGTTAATTAGTCATGTGCAGCCAGTTCTAGATTTCTTCGGCTAGGCATTACCATAAGTAAACAGAAAATCCACATCAAGCTTTGTACTTTTAATAGGCAAAATTAACAGCCCATTAGTACTTAGGGACAAGTAAGAACAAGGAGATCAATGGCAGGCATGTAATTCATCATGGTAATTAAATGCATATCAGTACTGTACTAATCTCAAAGAGTTTGTTTGATATCACAAGGAAATAAAGGCGGGCGCAGAAAAATCTTTCTTCCCCCTTTCCCAGCACAAGCTAAACCAAAAATGTTTCATCAGCTGGATTTTTCTCCAGCAATTGTATTATTTCCTCCCCTCTCTATCCCCAGTTTAGTGCTACAGAATGTAACAGTCAAACACACAGAACTAGGAATGAAATCCTTCTAGGTCAGCAGCTGCAATTGGAAGGCAGTATTTCTTTGTTCATTTCCAGTTCCATTTCAACTCCAGTGACCTTCCTGATAGTGCACATTGTCCTCTTTGATTCCAATGTAAGGCTCACTATAAAAAGTACTAGAGAACAGCCTCAGTTGCAAAATCTGGCTCCAGGCCTAGTCTATGCCAAAGTTTCAGGTTGTTTGAATGTGTGGGTTTGGTTTAGTTCATCAGAGATGGCAGAGAGTCTGCATTTCAACCTCCCCAAAATGTTTGGTTCAGACACATCCCCAGAGTAGTCTTGCCAAGCCCACGCATTCCAGAATCACGTGTCAGACCTGGAAAAATCATGATTCGTTTTAAAAATCATGAGATTTTTTAAGAATAACAACTTTTCAGCTCTTTATACTTGTCTTGTGATGTTGTAGCGTTTGCAGGGGGCGCGAAGGTCACATCTTCAGGATTTTTTTCACTTTTTTAAAAAAATGAAAGCCAAGATTCTCACATAACCATATGACTTCAGGAGCTACGACTTTAAGAAAGCACCAAACAGACATGATAAATTCACAAGAGCTGGCAACATTGCGGGACATCTATCAGCAAATTGCCCTTATTTAGACAACGTGGCACCTTTCATACCGAAGGACCCACAAAGCACTTTACAAACTCTGGATCCAATTAAGAGGTTGGCTTATGCTCTGAAGTATGAGGATTTATGTCCCTTCTAGACTTTTTTCTTTGACTAATTCTATCTAATGTAATTCTGCATGTTGTTGTTCTCCAGATAATCCTTTTTTGAATCCTGCTGCACTCTTGGCCTTAATAATATTTGGCAGCAATGAGTGCATCTCCAGCCCCACTGCCCACTGTCAGTGTGCTCCGTTTCACACTGATGGGGCAGGTAGGGATCAGTGGGTGCACATAACACTGACTAGTCAGAAGCAGTACCTTTAATTTCAACTCAGGCCTGGAATGAAGTCCTGTGGAGAATCGTGTAACTGACTCACAGGGAGAGACTGATCCTCTGGGAATGCGTTTGCCTCATTCATTGTCAGTGTGGAGCAGGAACTTATGGTGACATCAGGTAAGGCATTGCTAGGAACCAGTGACAAACAAACACTGTGTGACACAGTAGCCATGCCTGTGGATGTGGCAGAGGCAAATTTTGCAGTCATGCAACCACCAGGTTCAACACGTTCCTAGCCAAACAGCCAAAATACAGGAACAGTAGCACAGAGCTCCTCAGATCTGTGTACATTTGTGAGAATTTGGCAGTCTCTGTATAAAGTAGCTGTCTGCGGGGTGAGACGTGGCAACTCTTTTAATAGCACATGGCAACTCTACACAACATTTTAGGCCTGGAAGTGACATCCCGTCGACGTCACACACCGAATTTCAAGTACAGGTATGCGAGATGCAACTACTGGCCCAAGAGACTCCCACTGTGGCCTGCACCACTTGTTATCACTCATACAAAAGTGCTGGCTTTCTAAACCAGCATCCGCAGAAGACCTCAGGGGGCTGACACGATGACAGTCACACTTCTGAGCTCCTGCTCCAGCCAGTGAATATAAAGCAGTGCATAGCTGGACGCTTTTGGACCAACTACTGGATTGCCTATTATTTTCCATTAATCTTTCCTGCAGCAACTTTCCCTGAGCATGCCACAGATGAATGCTCTCAACAACAGCTGCTTTATCCTTAGAGAAATAAGCAAACTGACTTTGTGTATGGCCCATGACTCCAACGCTGCACAGCTGAGATGGATCATGGAAATCAGAACTTAAGGGGTTTTTTTATAGGAAAAAAATGGCTGAGGGTTCTCTAGCCTCTATGAACTAGATTTTGGCTAGCCCTTCTGCAGGTGTATCATGCAAGTTCATGAGGGAGGGTGCGAGTATCAGCTTTGAGCTTCTGTATATCAGAGCTTTCCAGGATCCTAATGGAGAGGATCGCCCCTGCTCCTTCCTATTCCCAGTGGGTCCCAGTTGTTGAAAGGGGGCAAGAGAAGGGTAGGGCAATGGTCCTGCTTCCCTTCTGGATTGGTCTGAAGACTTGGGTGGGCACAGAGCAGGACTTATGCAGTCCTGATGTAAGTATGGCAGTGCGTGTCCTCCTTATGAGATCGCAGGATGGTTATTGTGTGTGGGTCTACCTGCAAAGTGGCTTGTGCTAGGAAAGGGTTTTATGGAGGGCTGGCTGGAAAACCTTGTGCTTCATGAAAAATTTTGAGATTTCAACATTTGATTTTGTTCCACATTGGAAGAAAACCAAGACTGTTTGAGAACCTCTGGCTGTACAGTCCCTCTCTCTCCCCTTGAAGTTGTTCCACTTTGTATAACTAATTAAAGAGTCATTGGGCCAGAGAGAGACTGACTCTATAACCTGGGATATGGGAGACCCTGGTTCAAGTCCTTGCTCTGCCTGATTCCAAGCATGGACTTTAACATGGGTTTCCCACATCCCAACTAAAGGCCCTGCCCATTGGGGCAGCACTTTCTCAAAGTTGGGTTTTGACCCCAAATTCCTTCCTGAACCTAAGCAACTTTCTTGAGGAAATTTCCCACAAAAAGTTTGTTTCACTGAATCAGCATTTTTCAACAAATAAATGTTTTGTTGAAAATTTCCCAGCAGCGTCTTGTTTAGTGTTCTAGTGCAATGGCAAGGAATGTAGCATATGTACTGCATTGCTGTACGTGCTGGAGGCATGCAGAATGTATTCCTAGAGGCGTGATGGCTGTCAGTGAAAGTGTTAAATGTGAAGGATTGCGGTTTAGTTAAGACGTATGCGTTAGTTGGATATTTCCTTCTTTTAAGGATTTGTGTTGGTGAGTGTTCCTTTTATGCAACTGTAACTCATTTACCAAAGCATTTTTTTTTTCTAACGAAGTTCTCTTGGTGAGAATGCATATTAAGGCTTAAAAAGGAACACCATGTCAAGTGACACTAACTACGTAAACAAGAGAAACAGGGTGTGCTGGACAACTTAACTTTGAATTTCCTGCCTTTCAATTAATAGAAATACAAAGTATTACATGCCAGGGTTTTGTTTAAACAAATTGTAAAACAATGATACAATGCCATGTCAATGTTCTGCATTCTTCTGTTGATAACAATACATCTTAGATGCATACAGTGTCCTTTGTACAAATTGATTACAAAAATTTTCACAGATGAAATGAAATGTTTGTTTTTTGTTTTTTGTTTTTTTTTTAAAGCAAACTGGTTTGATTTGCAGTTTGGGAAGTATCAGCTTTATGGTACATTAAAAAAAAATCCTTTGCATCAGCTAGACTTGCGTGTATAATGGAAAACATCTCCCACAAATATTCACTGTCATTTTAAAATAAATGTACATCAGCCAAACTTTGCACACCTGTTTGTTTTCACTTTCTGTGAGCATTTGAGTGATCACTTTTCACTGGAACAAAATATTTAGATGCCCTGAAGTTCAAAATTCCATGTGCAGGTAATCCCTGAAACAAAATTTTAAATTCCACATTTCACATTGGAGGTCCTTGTAGTCTCATTCATAGATTTAGATTCCAAGGCCAGAAGGGATCACTGCGATCATCTCATCTGACTTTTTGTATAATACAGGCCATAGAACTTCCACAAAATAATTCTAATCAGGGAACAGAGCAAAACTATGCGACTTATTTGAGCAATCTTTTCCAAGTAATGTATCTCAAATATTTGCATTAAGTGCACATAGTACAATTTTTTTTAAAATCATTGAATAATGGGCACATCTGAGGAAACAGTGGCCTGTAATGGATATTTGTGACAAGAAAAGTAGGCTATATTTATCTCAAATTATCAATTGCAGACTTCACTCAGTTCTATAGTAAAATCAAATGCCTTTTCTGTGTCCTGGATTCGGTGGGTCAAACATCTGTTAGGGCTCAAAGTGAGAGGTAACTGGAAGGAACAGACATCCCCAGCTGAAAAGACATCCCTGCTTCCCTCTTGCTCTAGAGGTTTCACCTGCATTAGGTGGTGGTTGGGGGCCGAGCCAAAGCTCTGCACACTTGCTCTTGGGTTGGAGTTAGGGAGGAGCAAGCTGGAGTAGGTTCACTGCTCAGTTGGGTGCACCTGGCCCCAAGCTCTGGGTAGGCTGAACATAGGTGTCAGGGGGGTTCTTATGCCTCTGTGTTAGCATGCAGCCCAAGTCAGAATCTAGCCTTGCATTAGATAAATGTGGATTAGAAATGAACATCCTCAAATGAAGGGTAAGTTAGGATTTGGATCCAGGCGGGAAGTTTGCTGCTCTAATATATCAGAATGTTATCAGGTAAAAAGATATATATCAACATCCAAACGATAAACAGCTTGCTTTGTCTCTCACACATAGTTAAGCAAAATAAATTTTTGGGATTTTGGAATTACATACATGTGCATGTTCTGATTTAGGAGCATTATATTTACTATTTATGGTTTTTCAGCCACTGAGGTCAGTTGTATAAGAAGCAACATCAAACATCACACTCTAAGGAACGTCAGCAGAATGAACACATTCTAGCCATTCATTTAACCTATGAAAAACAAAGTCTTTTATTTTTTAATTCCCTGTTTGCCTCCTCATGAAAACATGGATATTTATTAGCCCTCCCCCTCTAGCCAGAAAGAAAGACAAGAAGTTGCTTGTTTAGCTGTCAGAAACGCCACTCTTTGGCCAGCTAGTCAGAGGATTGATCAAGCATGGGATTCTTGCTCCTTCCATCCAGAGAGTGATCAAAGGAGCCCTAATTTAGCTTCCTGTAGCCACAATCCTCCACTATTCTGTTACTCATCTTCCACAAACACTGTCACTCAACAGAGGCAGCAAGGAAAAAAACTGAACTGAAAGGAATTACATACAAAGAATGTCCAAGATTCCCCTTTTGAATGTTTTGGCCAAGATTATGCCACACATGCCTTTGCTAATTGCTGAGCTAGCTGTGTAAATGACTGCACTCTTTGCATTTTGGTCATTTCATTCCTGATTTCCATGGTTTGACAAAGGAGGCAACAGAGAGAGAGAGTTGATGTTCATTTTAACTCCTGCTATTCAGTGGCAGCCATGCCTGACAGATGGCTGCCTACAATGCCAAACTGAAGGCTGCACTATCTCTTACCCATACCCCAGCCTGCCTCACACAAACACTGCAGAATTATGGGTACAGCAGTGCAACCTGTGGTTGGCAGACAGCAGTTCCCCTCTACTGGGAAGTCCCCACTCCACAGGTCAATAGCTGTGCTGGAAAGGCTGGCTGTAACCCAAGAGCCCTGATTGGCTGCAAATTGGCAGACCTCACCACCCTCACAGGGTCCTGGTTGGTTACAGAACTCACAGGAAATCCCTCCCTTACTTCCTGTTCTACCTCTTCTCTCTGATTGGAGTAAGGGAATGCAGTTCGAGAAGGGACTGCACAAGCTGCCAGAAGGAATGGATGCTGCTGCTACAGAGACTCAGCAGGCCAAGAGACCTTGGCCATGGGTGAAGATTTGCTAACATATTTATACCACTGTAGTTACAGTGACATAACTCCCCATTTGGACACCCATAGGCCAAATAAGAATATCTATTTGGGGAGTTATACTACTATAATTAGACTGGTATAATTACACTGGGGTAATTATGGTGGCAACTTTCCCCATATAGTCAAGCCCCAAGTTTGGGGCTGGAGGACAGGCCTAAGGAGCAGCCTTGAGCACATGGTCCCTATGAGCCTACTTCACAAGTAAGAATGGGTCACTGCCCAAAGGGAAGATGGTGCCTTAATTGGGGGCTAAGGCTCTGAGGCTGAGGGAGGCATCAAGATATTTGTGCCAATGGAGTATGAGTTACTTTAAGCATTTAGATTGATGTTATACTCCCACTGACTGTAATTTTCAGTAACACTGAGGTTCTGTCCATGCTAATAAAGGCATTAGGATAAATCTCTGCATTAGAGTGATTCCTGTGCAATTTTTTTCCTCCACAAAGTTTGTAAGAGTTTGGAACAACCTAGCAAAGAGGTCAGTGCTCCCCTTCTCCCCCACCACCTTTACTGCCAACTTTTCAAATGATGCTCTGCTCCTTTTTGCAGAGAGCCATGCTCCTACCTCACCGTCATGGATTGGTTTGGGGGGCCTGGGGATGGCCATACCCCTGTGGGATAAGCTTTGGAAAGGAGCAGTCAAAGAGGGGTGGAGGGGGGAGGAAAATGGCTCAGAGAATAGATTAGGAAGAGGTGAGGAGAGAGTGGAGAGTGGAAGGAGGAGATAAATTGAAAGGGAGCAAGAGGGGAATTGGAGGCACAGATAAGGACTTGGAAGGAGAAAGATGAAATGGGGGAATAAAGGAAACTTGAAAGGGAGAAGAAGAGGATGTCTTAAGGAAGATAGAGATCAGGAAGTGGAAGGGAGAAGAGAAAGAAGAAAAGGATCTGAAAGTGTGGAAGTCTGGGGTACCTCGGGGAAGGAAATAAGTGCTGGGGGCCCTGACAGAGGGAAAGTAAAAGAGTGGAGAGAGAGGAAAAGAAACAAAACAGGAAAGAGAATAGAAGCCAGAAGGGAACCCTGGGAGGAAAACAGATGGGGTGAAAAAATGGGGTCCAGAGGGGAACTGTGGAGAAGGGAGTAGTTTGGCTGGAAGATAGGGGAGAGAAACCTGTGGGAGGGACTGATAGATTAAAGAGAGGGAGGGAAGAGAGATGGGGATAGTGGAGAGGCAGGGACGCAGAGTGAGAACTGTGACCCTGAAGAGGATAAGAAAAAATAGATGGCAAGAGAATGAAGAGAGACAAGGAAAGAGAACAATAAATAACTAAAAGACTCTTGGTGGGGGGAGAAGGATGGACAGAAAGGAGAGAGAAGATATAATAGAGAATAGAACATAAAATGAGAGCTGGAAATGGGAAGGAAAAGAAAGAGCTTTAGTGTGAGTGCATTTTATTTCCATTTCATTTATTCATTTTCACTTCAGCATGTGGTTTGGACTGGCTCTCACGTGCTTTATTTCTTTTAATTTCTTTTTAATGTCTTTGTCAAGGCGATATGGGGATTCCCGCAAATATCTTGAGTGAGGTAATATCTTTTATTGGACCAACTTCTGTTGGTGAGAGATACAAGCTTTCAAGATTACACAGAGCTCATTTTCAGGTCTGAGAGAGTCTACAGCTATGCTGCAAACAACAAATATTTTCACCTAGGGCACCTGGTTATTTCCACATAGAGTTTTTCTCTTTGGAACAAGTCCAGCCTAGTCAGATCAACAAAGAATGAATTTTCAATTCTGCAAAGAAGGATGTGGAGTGTATTTGATATTATTTAGCTGAACTACTTAAAGCTGAGGAACTGAAGGATGTATTATCTTAATTCATAGGTAACCAAAAGTCTGGTTGCGGCAGAGCAAAGCAATCCAACCTTTTAACCTCTTTGAATTGTTTTAGTGACTGAGTCTGAAAAATCAACCAACTTGGAATCCAATTTATATACATAAATATACAGCTTAATTTGTTTTCTTTTTGCTGACAGAGGACTAGGTAGTACTGGAAGAGACTAATCTGATTGGATTTGACATCCCCGGAAGAAGGAAATTAAATTGAAGACAAAAAGAAAAATTGAAACTCACCAGGACTCTGAATACCAATTAGCCAAGTACTTAAATTCAGGTTGTCACAATTAATTTTATCTATTGGGGCTTGATCCTAAGACAGAAGGTGTGGGTGATCAGCTCTTTTAAGATCAGCTCTGTAGTTTGAAGTTGTGCTAATACCTATGGTAATTGTGCTGTACATATTTGTGTGCAGTTAGTACATGTATAAGGACTAAGGGGCAAGATCTGAGCTGATTTATACTGCGCAGGTCCAGAGTAACTGAGACCCAAATAATTGGATGCTAAACAAATTGAAGGCATTGGGTAACATTTTCAAAAACATCTAAAAGACTTAAAGCTAAAGTCTTATTTTCAAAAGACACTTAGGTTCCTAAGTGCCTAAATCACTTTTTAAAAAGGAGATTTAGGCTTCTAAACCAGTTAGGCATTGCAATTTGAGCTCAGCAGTACCTAAATACCTTTAGAACGCTGGGCCCAAGTCACTTTGAAGATAAGATTTAAGCTCCTAAGTGACTTAAAATGTTTTCACTGTTGGTATCTGATAATTAATAAGAAATGAAGGTGGTCACCAAACCTGTTCTGTGGTATACTTTAATATCAGATCAGATCCAAATTTTGCCCAAACTCAACAACAGAGTGCCTTTTGGCAACTCATATTTTGCATTTAGTTGATTCTTCCACTCTCTGCAAATATATTCTCACACTGGCTGTTGACAATAAGTTGATTGAATTACAGATCAAGGCCAGGACCCAAGGCCAGCTGAATCTCACTGAAGACACAAAATAGCCAATAAAGGTGACTTGCTGAACACAGAAATTGATCTGGTACCCAAAAGGGGATTTAATCTGATGAAAGTCATGGTGAGTTTTCGCTGATATTTCCTGTGTCTCAGAAAAGTGCTAACTTGGCACTTCCTTGTTGTTTAAAGTGTCTTTGAGCCTCCAAGCACTGGCAGTGCCCCATCAGCACTTGGGCAGGGATTCCTCATCAATTTAGCTGTCCAAATCGCTGTAGAGCTTGACCGTCTCATCTGTGGACACGGCCCGAGCTGCCACAGGATAATAAATTATCAGGCCAAAATAACTAACCAACATTCGTATAGGGCCCAGTCCTGTTTCCATTCAAGCCAATGACACGAAGCACATTAACTTCAATGATGCAAGATGAGGTCCAATATTAGGGACTTTAATCGTAAGTTATGTATGGGGAACTGTCACATTTGGTACACAGGACTATTAATTAGGTACATGTCATGAATACTTTTGATTGCATGGTGTGGTTGAATACCTCTTAGATTCTTATTTCAGCCTAGTGACTTCATTAAGTGACAAGTGATTAATCTGATTATCAACAAATATCCTGGCAGATGCACAATTCCTACAGTCCATGACGCTATTAATTTGGAATGCACCACCACAGATGCTTTTGGTGGGAATGACACGCAAAGTTGGTGGACCATAAAATACATCCTACATAACCACAGTAAACCTGTGTGTGCTGAGTGGAGCTGTTAGCAGTACATCCAGCCAAGGGTTCGTCCAAAAGTGAGCTCATAATAATTGGCTTTGTAATACAAGATTTACTGTATTTCTTCTCTCCTTGTATATATTGCAATTGGTGGGCTCAGTAAGGGATGGGGAACAAAACACAACTGCGGAACTCCCTGGGCCATATCTTCAAATCTGGCCCTGGTGCATTTGATGCAGCTCAGGCTGAGGGCGGAAGCAGACCAACCTGAAGCTGGGGATTGCTCCTTTTACCCTCAACACACCTCCTGTGCTGGTGGCTGACTTTCCCGCACAGCAGCTGACTCAGAGCAGCTTTGTGCCACAAGAGCAGTTTAAATAGAAACAGCTCCTGCTGCAAACAGTAGCCAGAATGATGATTATTTAGTATTTATGTTACCATCCCGCTCAGGGCACCCAATCAGAACTGCAAAGCATTGTGCAAAGTACAGTACAAACACATATGAAGTGGCAGATCCTGCTTTGAGGAGCTTACGTTCTAAGAATACCAGTGCCATGTGAAGGGGTAGGGGGAAGAGACGCCACTAAACGTGTATAATTTTTATAAACATACATTTGCAATTTTTAAGTTTAGACACCAGAGATGGGGGAATGAACAATCTATGGAGGGGGAAGTGAAGGCAAATGTTTGGAGCATGTTGTCTCGCCTTCTTTCCTGCCTGTCCTCTGTGCAATAAGAAAGGAAAGTAGGGAGAGGGAAAAGCAAGGACTCTAAACCTTTACTCCTCTGCGTTTTCTGAGACAGGCCTCTCTGATACATCATTATGTAGAATCTGGAACCTCATTGTATTTCACAAACCATAGCATTAATTTCAAACTGGTAAACAAAGTAACATTTTTACTGCATCTCTGGCTGTCACTAGGCTGTTGACATCATTGTTTCAAAAGCATTATGCAGCTCTTAGCCTGCATGAATTTTCTGTGCAGTCATGGATATTTGCTCTTTTTATGGTGGCTTGCATGGAAGCTGCCATTTACAGATTCCCCTACTGTGCCTGCTCACAGCCAAAGCTGGGGCTAGACGATTCTAGTGATTGGTTCATAGCAGCTTCAGCCTTAGCACCAGTCACTCTAATCTATGCTGACAGCTCCCCTCCAGCAACAGTGTAAATCCCAGCTAATGCAATGTTACCATGTTCATAGAAAGGAGAATCATCCTGGAGAGCTGAGTGCAGAAGCATAGTGCTGCTGGTGGTGGTAGCAAGCCTTGCAGGGAGAGTCCTAGCTAGCCTAAAGAGAAGAGTCCCAATCGGGATAATGATGGAGTGAGGGGGAAAGGAGAATACCATTTTGGCTGGAATTTGTAGGGTGCGAGAGTGGACAAATTGGCTGGTGCCAGAAAGTAGGAAGACAGAACAGTGTGCCTGTGGTTAGCAAGGAGAATAGGAAAATGGGTGTGATTCTTCTCTTACCATTCCAGTGAATTGTTAACAAATTAAAAACATATTACTTTGTAAAATGTATTCTCCCCATATGTGGTAAAATATATATAAGAAAAGTGCTGTCACCTTCCCTCCAGAAACAATGCCCAGGGGAATAATTTTATGGTGATTGCAATTGTATAAATAACATTTCAAACTGACACATAGGCAACTGAAATTCCCTTCTCATCCCCATGATAGGCAGTAGCAATGGATCTTCCTGTACTACCCTGGCAATGCTCTCTATCCTAACATAGAGGAGGGCCAGGTTCTAGAGGACAGAGCAATGTAGTCTCCAACCATTTGATAAGCTTTTCCCTTGAAACTTTCCAGTATTGCGGGGATGGATTTAATGATGTCCACTAGGAACACAACTGATATCAACAAATAATTTTATAAAGGTTTCCATACAGCCATTTGAACTAGGGGTGAATTTTGCCCAAAGATTTTTTGTCTGTATGATTCACCTTTTCTAGATTTGAACTGACAACTTAGGAAAGGCTTTATTTCCGATTACCAACCTCCTTACCCATCCACTTCCCAACGAGGTAGCATTTTTTTTGTCATGAATGGCTGTCTAACTAAGATAAATAGATCCTCCTTTTACCACTCTTTCATTATGCCATAGTGAAAAGGTTGGACATGAAAACTCCATGCTGATTTTGATTTTAAACTTGTGTAAATGTGAAGTGACTTCACTGCCATTACTAGTAACTGGATCTACCCTGGTTTAACTGTAGAGCACAGAGTTAAAATAAAAAACACAGTACACAAGGAAAAAGAACTCCAAGGAATGTGGCTACCCACCTTGGTGAGAGTGTCCATGAGAGAGGCCAATTATTCAGTAAGTGTTGAAACTGAATTACTTTTTGGCCCATAGAGAGAATAGTCCCTTCAGATCAGTGAGGAGGTGCAGGGTTTAATACCCTGCTAGACCACAGTGGTGTTGCCCCTGATTATTTATCACATTTATATGTCACACTTAGCATTTATTTCCCATTCCTTTTGTTAAGACCTTGATATGATTCTATGCTTTAGGAAAGGTTAAGATGTAAAGAATCCTCTATACTGAGGAAAATCATAATCAAAGGAAGATAAAAAGGAAAAAGTTAGGTTCTGTATTTCTCTTCCAAAGGAAGAACGGACCATTACAGGGAACCAACAGACACTTGGGAGGCATATAGGCAGCTGTTTCGGGCAGATGCTCTGGAATAGCCTAGACTAGTTTCAAAATGGAATCTGGGAGAAAGATAACATCTTCCTAGTTAGTCATAATAACACAGTAATATATCTCCACCCTATTCTAATTTGGTTTTCTATTTTAAATGAGCCAAATATAAATTCAGTGACAAAGAAAAGCGTGTTTCTAAATATAGACACATAGGTGTGTTTTACATTTTTTTCTCATCAGCACTTTGTATAAATATCAATTGGAAGAGCAAAGAAAAAAAGGCTACTCAAGAATCCCAGAGCCGCCCTTCACAGGTTAAAAAATGCAGTTGCATTCTCATCTCTAAATTATGTGTAATAACTTCCTGGTCAAGGCAGACTTGCCAGTTTTCCTGACAAACTCCCATGTTTCAGGTTGCTCCCTAACCTGAGAGGATAGTCTATTCCCCCTGCCAATTTTGAAAACTCCATCTTTGTCTTTGATCTACTCGTTGAGATGGTCAAGTTGACAGTGATTCGGTAGCAATCTTCCTCGCTGCTCTCAGTCAGGAGTGAAATCCTCTTTCTCTTACAAAACTCAGTCAGAAGCATATTAAATAGTATGATAACTAACACCAGGGACATATACTTTAGGCCAAAAATTGCTCACTTTACTCACACGAGTGGTCCCAATGATTAGATTTAGGAGACAGTTTAACAGCACAGAAGCATATCTCTGGACACCTAACAATATCCCAGAGGTATTTTTGTGCTAGTTAGATTTCTCATAGACTCATAGGTCAGAAGGGACCAATATGATCATCT
>ML675629.1:42387022-42427890 GCA_007922155.1 Mesoclemmys tuberculata
CTTTTTTGGGTGCTGGCTGGTGAGTCTTGCCCACATGCTCGGGGTTTCGCTGATCGCCATATTTGGGGTCGGGAAGGAATTTTCCTCCGGGGTGGATTGGCAGAGGCCCCGGAGGTTTTTCGCCTTCCTCTGCAGCGTGGGGCATGGGTCGCTTGCTGATGGATTCCCTGCAGCTTGAGGTCTTCAAATCTCACTTTTGAGGATTTCAATAACTCAGTCATGGGTTCGGGGTTGTTATAAATGTGTATGGGTAGGGTTTTGTGGCCTGCCTTGTGCAGGAGGTCAGACTAGATGATCATATTGGTCCCTTCTGACCTATGAGTCTATTCAGGACTGTGCATACAACAGGGTGTATCATATTAGTGCTGTTAATTGCAGGCAAGACAACCATGCTCTAAACAATGGTAATGGTCCCATTATTGTCCAGAAAAATCTTCTGAGCTCATTTCCCTTATGTCCTGTCACTATCGTAATCTGTGGAGTCTGAATGAATACCAAATAATCTCTTTAAATGTTATGAGCCTTTTTTTTTAGTATGAATATTGAATGACTAAACTACACGTCCTTGCCCTCAGAGGAAAAGAGGTAGTGAACAAGATCAGAGGAGTGGATAATGGGGCTCTGTATATTGTAAAAATGTTATTGTCCTTCTTTATTACCAGTGCATTACCCAGCTTAAGTACATTTTGTAAAACAGTTTGTTCAACTGGGCTCATACAAAGCACTTGATTAGCTAAAATGTCACATCATGTCTATTGTCGCTATTGTATTAATGTTTTTGGAAAGTATATCCAATGGCCCTGAGGCATTGTCTTCCTGTTTGCTTACATGAAATGTTTATACTCTGTATAAATATGGTGCTTTTTAACTGACCTTTCAGCATATATTACTATGATATGTAACCATTATCCCTTATTTATTATAAATTGCAGCTAATTATTATCATTCAAAATGATTAAAAAATATATATGTAAAAAAGTACTTGATTTTTTCCTTTGATTTGATACTTTGAAAAATCAGGGGAAAATATAGGAAAATTAATCTGGTATTTGAAATCAGAGCAGTAGGTTGCCTGGATCGATGGGTTAGTTTAATTCCACAGAAACAGCTACTGGACTTCACTATCTCATCAAGAAAAATGACTTGTCCATCCACAATAATTCGCCTGCATTTGTCTTGTTGCTAGTCCCTGGTTTTGAGCACAAATTTTAGAGCGGAAAGGAGGTGTCTGTCCAACAAGTTTCTGCACCAATGATACCTCATCCTTTTTATTTTTATATAAATATCTCCTTGGTGTATTATTTTGTTGAACTTTATAAACATTCAACTTGATTATGATTAGAGATGGGTATGATCTGCTGAGCTGAATTCTTGACCTAGATTTCAAACCCGTCTGGTATGCAGATCTTATATTTAGTTTGGCCCATTATAAGTTTGGGTGAAATGTAAAATTTTGATTCAGATCTGGTTTTGGATTCTGAAATACCTCCCTCCCAAAAAAGAAATGTTTAGGTTTTTTTGGATCTATGATTTCGTGTCAGACCCATCTCTAGTAACAAATTTGGGACACTGTTGTTGACTACAACAGAACAGTTTTATCCTACTAATATAACTATTGACATCCTTAAATTCAAACATCTTACAATTCATGCCCCTCTTTGAAGTATTTGTCGGAACATTTTTATCAGCAGTAAATCATGTTTTCCCAGCTGCTCAGAGAAACAACCTATAGAAAACATATAGGTACGTGGTTCAGATCCTGGAATTTTTATCAGAGCAAAAGCTCTATCCATAGGCCTTTGCATTTTAAAAGCAAATCAGTGAATGTGATGTCAGAATGTTTATTGTTTCTGTCCTGAGAATGTTTTCTTGGCATCTGGGTTTGATTTTATAGGTGTGTCTAATTGTTCTAATGCCACAGCTGTGTGAATTTGATTTCCTAAGAAAGCCTGCCATATCTTATAATTTCAGTGCCATACAACTTCCTTCTCATTTCTCACCTTTGAATTGCTCTGAAGCCTCCAGCACTTTTATAATTGAATTATGAGTATTGCAGGAGAACATAAAGCAATGTTTTCTTCAAACCTCAAAGGTTGAATTCTTGCCTTTTTGGATTCATGCATAGGAGCAAAGACAGTGCAAAGTTTGTCTCATTATTTAGGCCCTGGAGCATGCTTATAGTTTACAGCTTGAAAAAAAAAATAAAACAAAAAATTCTTTACTTACTTTTCCACTTTACATGTAAGACTACTAGGCTTTCCCTTACGTTGTCTTATGTGGGCGTTAAGGGGAAAGACAGCTTTGCAAATACACAACATTTTCAGGGAATACAAAAGGCTGAGTTTCTCAGTGACAGGCTGACAGCAGACATTTCTTATTCAATCTCATTTAGACAATCAGCTGGTTTTTTTCAGAAGAGATAAACATGTGTACACCATAGAAACTGTATTATCACTGCAATTTTCTCCGTAAAGAAATGTATTGGGTGTAAGCACAATGTACTTTGTTGTTTCAACAGTGTTTTGACATGAGGCATCCAATTGGAAGTCAATTGCCAGAACAAAGGGCATGCAGTTTCATTTAAGCTGACTGACCTCCCTCCATGAGGTACAGTCCTAAGATTTTTTTCTTCAACCACTTGAGGTCAGTCCTGGGATAATTCGTCACTAGCTACAGCCTTATTCATGGAGGTACATGAATACATACAGCTTCTCTCTTGCCACTCTCTGGTTATAGTGTCGGTGGTTTGGAGGTAAGTGGTTATATTCCTCCTCCAAATGCAGTTTAAAGCAATCTTTGAGTGGAATAAGTTTTAGATGTGGGATAGAATTGAAGTCCTCGGTTCATAGTGTCTCCTTTCTTTTAGGAAGCCATTCGAGCTCCTTTCTTTCATGTCTTCAGGACATGGCTGTGTCACTTTCTTGCACACCACTGCAACCTGTTTCAGAGGTTGCCAAACAGGCAGAGCTTCAACCTATGGAGTGTCTGCTGCTTTCGCTGAAGAAGTCATGCCTGATGCAACACTCTTCTGATTGAATCGAGAAGCAAGAGCCCAGAGATCTCCCTCATACACAGAACAAAGTCATAGGCCTCTGCTCACTGACACACTGGCTGAGTCTGCATTAGAGATTTGAACTAGTGAGACAGACCCTGTTTAAGTAAAGTGTGCCCATGCCAGCCTTGCTGATCTGTGTTCTGAACTGTTGCTGTTTTCATCCACATGAGAATTTTTTCAAGCATTTTTTCACAGTTGCAATGTCCTCTGGGTAGTAGTGGATTTTTTGAAATCTTGAAAGGCCACTCGTGCAGTGTGAGACAGTAGAGGAACATCTATCTGAACCATTTTAGTGTTATCCACTTGGGCACTAAAAATAGTAGAGACTGAAACAGAGTTTAGACTTGGTGAAGGGAAATCTAACCCAAAGGTAATTAGCAGGCTCCTAATTCACACCAGTGGCTTGGCCCCAGAATACAGAGAATGCAAATATGGCATAAAACTCTGCACGAAGTGCAGGAATGGAGTAACTGACAACCAGGACCCAGAGGTATACAATAGACAAAACTAGTATATCAAGCTATTTGTTATCTGCCATACAATCAGTTCCTACATACGGTAGAATCTCACGTTGGGGCCTTCATTTACAAAGATATCTTGTTACAACAAAGCTTCTATAAGAGGAGTGTTCAGTTGAAGGAGTTGTATTGCCCCAACATTTTAGTTTCTCAGGAAATAGAACAGAAGCTTTTCCACCCAATTGGACTTATTTCTAAGCAAACCATTGTACAAATTGGATGCATACAGAATACATAATGTGTTTTAATGTTTCACGGGTGTTTCATTATTACTACAGGAAGGTAAAAACAATGGAAAATCAGCCAGTTGTATAAAGATGGAGTTCCAGGCACTCAAGTGAAACTGTGTTGCCATGAACTATACTATTAAGCTTTACATCAATATAAAAGGACGAAAGTTTACATCATGCATCAGTCATTAAAATCAAACAGGATGCTGCTGCTAGCTCATGTCATTCCTTGAGCTACAGTTCCCAAGTGACTAGTATTAAGAGGATCAAACTAGCAGCAAAAAAATCTGAGTCCTATGTGATTCCTCCAAAATACCCTAATATCTAAAAAGAAAAGGGGGCCCCAAATATATTGTTGGTATAAGGCCATTGAAATAAGATCTGCTGCATGTGAAATGCTTCTACATTCGATCTGCTGCCTCTGAAGTCAATGGGCTTACTTCAGGGATGAGTTTAGTCCATTGTGTTTTGGGCTGTCCCCCCTCATAATCAATAGCTTTTGAAGAGAACAAATTCCAAATAGCATTTATACAGTGCAGAGACCATAAAAAAACCCAGCTCTGATTTAAAAAAAAGAAAAGAAAATAGAAAGCAAAAGAAATTTTTGTATGAGGGCTAATGAAAAAATAGGTACATCATAGTAACTGACAAAGACTCAGTCCATGGAAAGCCTTCAAAATGCAGGGCAAGTTTCAGTCTTGCCATTTCCATTGACTGTAGTGGGGGTTACACAGTTAAATTACCACACAATGCTTTGAAAAGTTACCCCTTTGAATTTAGATTTTTACTTAAAAATACCAATGACCTTCTGACGTTTGCCAGCACTTGCCCTGAGCTTTACTTCCAAGTGGCCTTACAAGTAGACTTTCTATTCATGTGGACTTTCTTTGGCTAAGACTTCTCTTTTGAGTGTCTCCTGGGTGAATGCATGCCTTTTTTGCTGTAGTGTTTATACTGTAATTTTTAATATCCTCAGACAAACTTCCCCCTTGATTGCTATTTCAGATAATGCTGGCTACTTTTTCTTAAACTCATGGCTGGCATCCTTTTTGCAAACATGTCCAAAAGTCTAGGAAATGTTTCCAGCTTCATTCATTCTTGTTACAGAAGATTGATATCTTTTGGGGCTGTTCACTGTGGAGGCCAGGATTTGCTATGGAAAACAAGGGGGGAAGAAAAGCTGGCCGTGATATTTAGGCCATAAGAACCTAGAACACATTTGATCATGCCAAATGCAAGAGGAAAGGAGAAGATAATTTAACCAGAGAACTTTATTTATTTATTTTGTGGGGAAAGCAATTTGTTGACACAATGTTTTTTCATCAGAAAATGCAAACTCACTGAAATTGAAACTTTTCACATGAAAGAGTCAGTTTTTAATAAAGTTTTGGGAACGTTTCTCAGGACCAGGATGGAATTTCTGAGGGGGGATGGGAGGGAGAGAAAGAGAGGGATATCTGCCCTAGAATAGCCAATAGCCTGATATGACTGCTTGGTGAATCTGTTGGTGTAATTTAGGAATTCTTTGTGAGATTATGAATTTTCTGTATGTATTTTTGCTTACCTGCAAACTACATTTTGACTATGGGGCCTGGTTGCTTTCTCGGTTGCCTCTTGCCCTCCATGTTAGACTGAAAACTCCAGGGGTAGTGATAAAGAGCTGAGATTATACGGTCATTAACTGATGGTAGTCCCCTATTCTCATACAAACATCCTAGACAATAGACTGGCTCTCAGGCAGGAAAACTGGCTTGTCAGGGGAGAGGTCACCTAAAGTAAACTCGCTTAGTTAACGTCTGGAGTCACCTGAAGAGGCTAGTCAGGGAGTCACCTGACGAAGGGACTGAAAGGTTATAAAAGGATTCACAAGAAGAAGACTGGAAAAGACAGGAACAAGAGGTTTGGGTAGAAGAAGGGAAGGGGACAGGCTGTCCAAGGACAGAAAAAGTGAACTGGATGGCGAAGGCTCCATGTTTCAGAATGCAAGCCATGCATTATGAACAAAAGGACCCTACCTAGACACAGATGAATCTGAGACACGCACAAAGGATGTTCTGGAGTGATAAGGAAGCAGCGTGAGGAAAATGTGCATAGATAAAGTCAAAGTTACCCTGAGCCAATGGCTCATGTGGGAACCAATTGAGTGATGTGGCCAGCATCATGTCCAACCACTTTAGATCATCCTCACCTGGTGGATGAGGTACCCATTTTACAGATGGGTGAATTGGTCTGCTGGTGGCGTTCCTAAGTGAGTTCAAGTGAGACTCAACCCCATACCCTTCAGGATTATAGTTGAGTGCTTTAAACACTCAGCCACCACACTTCATTAGTCTACATAGCAGTGGTTTTCAACCTGTGGTCCACGGAGCCCTGGGGGTCTGCAGACTATGTCTAAGATTTCCAAAGGGGTCTGCCCCTCCATTTGAAATGTTTAGGGGGTCTGCAAATGAAAAACGTTGAAAACCACCGATATATAGGATTTATTATTTTTGTATAGAACTGTGTGTTAAATGCTATCATGCTAATAAGGAAAGAGCAATAATATGCTAGAATCCTGTGCAAAGTCGGTATGTGTTATATGCTACACCTTATCACATGCCTCTTGAAAAGGTAATCCAAAAGGTTCTCAACTACAAGTAGAATTTTGATACAGGATGTGTTTAACCAATGTGGGAAGGCAGAGGGCTCAACACTGGTTCCAAGAACTGAGCAGTAGGCTATGTGTTTGCAGCTTTCAAGAGGGGGTGATAGATAGTAGATTTGCACCCTGAGGGTATATCCAGTGCCCAAAGGCAGGGACAATGCCTGGGCTCTGTTCTGACTCCAGAAGCTTAAAAGACACAAAATCTTAGGTCTTCCGCATCTCTAGGCTATTGACTATTCTGAGGTGGGTCTCTCATTTCTGTGTTTTTCCATGAACAAATTCAAAAGATCTTATTTTCATTTCAATGTGAAACAAACACAGATTTTGAAACCTCAATTTGTTTTTGCAAAATGACTTCTTGTTTTCAAGCCAGCCCTAGCTGAGGGTTCCTATAGTCCAAATCCAGGCCTTATAGATCTCTTGGGACACTTGTATGTTTAAAATGTAATTCACTAAGGCTGGGTCTACATGATGGCGGCAAATTCACCGCCCTCACATCGATTGCTCTGGATCGACTGAGCGGTCTGTATAAACGCGCTCAGTCGATCCAGGAAGCGACACAGGAAAACCACCTCGGTAAGTGGCGTAGCACTGCGTTGAAGGGAACAGCGTGGACACCACGCAGAGGAGATGCCGCAAAGTCAACAGGAGATATGCAAGTGTTTTACGTCACTTGCATATCTCCCATCGATTGCCGCTGAATCGCAAAGGTAAGTGTATACCGGACCTTAGTTACTGAAACAGGTTAAACCCTCCTTAGTCTTTCAAATAGTAGGTGTAAACAGCAGCAGTTAAATGGGTGGATTAGCAATAGCTAAAACTTGGACACTGCGACAGCCACTTCTGGAAGTATTCTAACAGTTCCTGGTCCTGGATAAGTAGTAATCTTCTTAAATGTTTATATTTTGCCACAGTAAGCCTTGTTAATAAGCAAACCATATAATAAAAGGACATCACTCATAGCAATTTGGTTTGGCAGTGCATATAGCCAACTAATTAGAGAAGCAATTTAATTTTTTTTTTAAAGGGCTGGGGGAAAATGGAATATGAGCTCTGACACAGAGGATATTTTGACTTGTAGGCAGCAGACTGGAGAAAGAGTACAAGCCACATTGTTTAAAACTGCTTGATGGCAACCAGAGCTTGTTAATGTTTCTCTGAAGCTAAATAGAAAAGAAAAATAAGTAAGATAAAATAGACAGCAGTTACTCTTCAAGTAGAACTGGATATATATCCTACCAAAAAGCAAAAAAGGAGTTATAGAGGTACTGTTTCTAATACAGAGAGAACCAATAATGTAACTGTTAGGCAATACCATCAATCCTATCATATATTCTGAAACAAAGATGCCCTGAGTGTGTCCCAAAGAGTCTCATACCTTTACACATGAGTATGCATTTTTCTCTTTAGGTACAGAAAAGGGTTTAGTCCCTGCCCACACAATCTTACCCACTTAAAGCTTGATGTCAGATCTTAAGCATCACCTCAAATAATCAAACTGAAAAGGGGACGTGGGGTAGGGAAAAGAGACAGAGGGAGGAAAGCCTAATTTTCTTTTATAAGGACCCAGGTCATTTAAATAAAGACACTTTTTCTCAAAGTGACCATGCCTTCAGATCTGATGTTCTCATTTCACAGCCTCTCCTTAATTTGTTAGGCCATAATTCACTGGGCAGCCAAGAAATTATGTCAGTGGAGCAAGTGGAAATGTGAGAGAGGATAAGGGGGAGAAGTCAGGGTGAGAGAAGTCGATTTAGGAATTACTGGAATACAGATGGTATCTGCATCTGATGGAGAGGAAGAAAAGTTGCAAAATGTAGAGCAGGGCATTTGTCCTGTTTTGTCAATACCCACTGAACTTCCACTACTGTTGGGCTGGAGGAAGACTGAGCTGTATAATGAGGGACAACTTCACCAATACGTCATTTTATAGTGACTTTAAGGGGAGTTGTAGTGTGGTATTTACAAAATGGATGTCAGGTGTCTTTCCTGGAGTGATATCTAATCTCATTGTGATGTATTTTTTCTTTGCCTGAGCGTACTTCCCTTTTCTCTTTATGTGCCCCACATCACTGACTTTCATAGCCTTTTGACTGACTCTTCAAAGTATTTTGTTCCCATTTGTTTCCCCTAAGGAGGAAGTTTGGAGTCTCTCTTTCCCAGTGGATTTCTTCCCTTGTTTCAGGATAGAAGCTTGGTTTCCTATTCAAAGAAGCTGGCCTTGTGCCTGAGACTGGACATCTTGTCAACTGCAATCCAAAGACTTTTAAAAATAGTTTGCTGTGTTGGCTTGTCAGCTTCTGTTGTGTACCTGCTGATGGATTTGTCAGGGGAGGAGGGCCAAACCTGTGCCTTTAATGTGGGAAACCAAAATTAAACATTTTCAATTTTAAAAATTATTTATGCATCATTAATATTTATTATCAATATTGACATGAAAAGGGAGCTATAAAGACTTGCACAGACGTCTCTGTACATAACCTTTCATATAAACTTTTGACCGTCAAGCCATATGTTGTTTAAAATAGAGAAATAGGAATAAACATGAGTGAGTCAAGGTTTCTACATTTTTACCACTTATATGTATGTTTAATTCTGTTGGCCTGGAGTTTTCTAGCACTTCAGTCTTCATGGACGGTTTCCCAGTGAACAACTAAAGGTGTAGCTTTGAGATTGGGAAAGAATTAAACAAAATCTTTCTATGGTCTTTTGATCTACTCAGACAGAGGAACTCCAGAGGAGTTCAGAAGAGGTGATTCCCCAAAGGAGATGTCACTGAAATTGCTGCAGGCAGAGGGAAACATAAAGCTGTATAGTTAGAAATTATCCACTGTATTGCTTCTGTCATTATTGAAGAAAAATAATCTCATGTACCCTTCCTTCAGCACCCAGTTTTCTTTGTGACAAATGATACTGTTTTATCTTATATAAAAACACAACACTAATTTCTTCTTCCTGTTTTTTACCTGACTGTAACAGTCCATATCAGTTGTGATAAAGTTAGGCCGGATGCCTATAAAAGGGTGTGCTGGGGCCATTATGAGGGCCTGAAAGGGTTAAAAGCCCTTTGCCCACTATTTGAAACCAGAGGACGCCCACCCACCGCTAAAGGTTCCTCTCCCAGCCTAGGGGAGGAATCACTGGACCCGGGTCCAACAAATTACGGGGGACAACAAATGAATAAAACAGGAAAGGGCGTGAAGGTCACAGGGTCAAACGTAGGAGACCAAAAGGGGACACCGAGCAGAGAACCCCGCCTTTGCCCTGCAGGCAGGAGAGAGAGCACAGCAGGGCGATTAGAGGCACCAGGCTCCAATGAAGGGCCAGGCCAGGTGTATTTAAACCCTGCCTCCCCCCTAAAGGAGGGTGAGGGAACAAATACAGAGGAAGTCACTAGTTTGTAGCAGCTGGTGGAGATGGGTCCTTTCCAGGCTAGGAGATAAAGCTTCTCTACAGCCAGATGAGATGGGGTAGCTGGGGGTGCCCTGGCCCAGGAAGAGAAGGTAAAGCGTGAGACCCACCAGGGGGAAGTTGGCAGTTCGCCATCCAGTCCAAAACAAATCAGTTGGCATCAATACAAACTGAAGCAGAGGTAATGGGAGAAAAGTGTCATGGCTTATTTTGTTCAAAATGTTCATTGTTTTCATGATTTAATAAAAAAAAAAAGCTGCATAAGTTGCACAGCTCCTGGAACATTGTGCTCCTGCACATTGATTCCATGAACATTAATAGTGTCTTTTGTGCACTCCCTTTCACATGATTTCCTTTTTAATGAACCAGAACTTTCCATTAAGGTTACACTGGTCTGTTTGTTTACTAGCTACTAGGCTTTCAGCTATGGAGGATTCCAGGAATTTTGGGAAATAGAATGGAACTGAAAATCAAAAGGGCTTAAAAATCCCAAGGAAACAAAAATGATGAATTTGGTATTGGGTTAGTAATTCAGAGCCTTGAAGCATTGCTTCCATTGTCCCCAGAGCCATGTCCTGAAGCCAGGATGATAAATCTGGGAATGTTTTGTCCAGCCCTGGATATTTTTTGGTTTTCTTGATAACACTTGGCAATTCAATGAATGGCCAAATTGAATTACAGGGAAGGCTGATCTTATTAAAAAAAATCTGGTATTCAAACTCCATGAGGCAGGTAAGATATATTTCCAGATTAAAATATGGCTATTATTATAAGGTGTCAGTAATGCTGCGTCAATCAGCAGAATTTATATTACTCAAAATTTAATCCTCTAGTTGTTTGGGACTAGAAACAAAAGTGCACAGCAGGTTCCCTATCTTGATAAACGTACTAAGAACAATGCCAACTCTCATTGCCATTGCTGTCTATGGTTAAATTGTCCATGGGCTCAGAAGGTTATTCTGTGTAGCAATGGTGAATGTGCTGTTGGGTATTACATCTGATTTGAAGCCTTCTTATTTTGGTAATAAAATAGCTATGATATTGCTGGTTCTTTGGGAAAGAATCTGAAAGGATTTCATCCAGTCATCCATCCCAAGATCCAGCATAAAATACTGTTTATATACAAACAATATATGGTGGTCATTTTGGGGAGTGCTGTGATCTTGGAAAGTTGATCATGACAGTCTTTGCTCAACAGAGCGGATTAAATTCACACAATTCACTGGATTTCCATCCCTTGCTTTCTTAATACCCTCCACTTAGTTGTGTTAATATGACAGGCAGGGCTGGTAGCACCATGTATTATTCAGATTGCCTGACACTTATAAGCCCCTGTTTTCAGTTGCTTAGAACTTTGCCAGACTTTAAGCTTTTGGGCTGAAATTTTGTATGCCGGGTATCTGCCACAGTCTGATGGCTCAGGCATTTCCCAGAATGAGGCTAGGGCACAATATGGTTTGCCAGTGTTAACAAATTCTGGCAACCTTTACTCTGAAAAGCTCTACCTCCCCATACTTTGAAACAGGGACTTGAAATTTGCTGTCCCTGTGAAAATCTACCCACATTTAGCCAAGTTATAGAAGCACTTGAAAAACAGAATTTTCACCTGCTCAATAGAGAGTTTTCAGATTTTTAGCAGCTAAATCCCTAAATATCCACAAGGGCCTACAGCAGCTCAGAGCTGAGTCAGATTTTCCCAGCAATTGCAGCTCTGAACTGCTGTAGGCCATGCTGGGTCTGGGCATATGAACTGAGTGGAGAGAGCCTGCCTCTACTGTGCTTTCAATGATTCCCCTGCTGGGGGCCAGGTAATAAGAAAGAGAAGCTGCTTGATTCAAATGAAGAGGGTTGCTGGAGCTGAGGAGGGTGACTGCAGGATGGGCTGGAAAACTGGATGTGGTGGGCACGAGAGATTCTCATTTGCTGTTTGAAACTTCTTGGGTGATTTTAATTGGGGGAAAGGAGCATGGCAGAGTCACTCTCTGGGAGTGGAACCTATGGGAACTCAAGGGGAAGGGGAGGAGTTTATAAATAGGAGGAGAGGAAGCCTGCTAGATTGAAAGAATTCAGCAGGGGACGGTGTAAGGACCAGATGGGTCTGCTGTAAACACTGTATTCAGTGGTCTTGGTCAGTTTGTGGATTAGGCAGCAGGCTGCCTCCCCCCACCAAAGAAGAAAACTAAATTGCTGCAGACTGTCATTGCAGAGCCTTGAAGGGTGTTTGAAGTTGCTCATGGGACTATCACTTGTTTCCCAGACTCTGAGGCGTTTGCGTGTCCTACAGAAGGTTTGGACACCATTCCACAGAGATGGAGAAGGTTAAATCCCCCCAGAGAAGAGCTTTTGGGGAATGTATATATGTGCATGCACATAATTCTATTTCACATTTGAACTTCTGATAGCAACCAGTACTAGATCATGGGGAAAAGCCCCTGAAAATGTCTTTGAAAGAGTAGTTATTGACAAAAGTCACAATTTTTTAAGGGTTATAAATGAACCATTATGCATAAATATAGGTAGGTAGATTTAGTAAACCTTTTCTTTTAGAGATCTTGTGTCACTCTCTTTCAGTCAGAGATTCAACTCTGTCCATGTGTCATCTCCAAATCCTGAAAAGACTAAACTCCGGCCTGTACCAAAGCAGAAAGGTAAGCTAATCCAGAGACCTGAACAGACAAGTGCACAAAATTGAGCCCCACAGTCACAGGAAGTCCCCCTCCACCTCTCCAGATCTCTTTCCTTGATTGATACATAGTCAACTTGCCCTGTGTCAGGAGGAGATTGGCAAGAAGGTCTCACAACTTTGTTGGGCCATGGAAGGGGAAAACATAAATAAAAAATTGCATGGAAAAATGCAGCCAGAGCCTCAACAAGAGGTTCTCGAGGAAGTGGAAAAGGGACCGCATGGTGCACTGTAAATATGTTTGCATCAGGGTCTCCCTCTTGTCACAAGGAAAACAAGTGTTGGGAGTTCAAGGACCATGTTAGCAATGCACCTGTGCTTGGTGAAGGAACTCTGTGAAGGAGCTATTCCTGGCAGGCTGAGGAACTAAGTTGAAAGACAGGAACTAAGGTGAAACCCATTGGGGTTCCTAGCTCTCCACAGAAGGCAACAGGTCCTGCCATTTTGTATTGGGACAGGACATGGGGGCAAGGAAATGAATGATATGGAGCATGAAAATATATAGCTATTCCCATGATGTGGCTTGAAACTGGACCAGCCTGATCTTAAGTTAGCTCATCAGGGAGGTTTGAAGCACCCAGGGTAGAGGCCTGACATCAAGCTCCAGAGAGCCAGGAAAACAGGCAGGCGGGGAACACACTGCCTCAGGAATTGCTCAAGGAAAGCTATAGAGGCTGGGGGCAGGGCAGTCTGTATCACTGGGAACATGCAAGGTGGGCAACAAGTTTGCTGAGTGAGTGTAATGGGATCCACTCAGTCCCACTGATCATAGTCCAGGAGGTCTCTGACTTTGGTGACACCAGCCAGGACCAACCTCCAGAGCACCTAGGGGACCTCCACCACCTGTGCCACAAGATGTGAATTGCAGAACAGGTTCTGCAAAGAGGTCTACACCCTTGGCGGGCACAACGGACCTGGCTACGGAGATCAACTTCCAGGTCCTGAGAGGGTTCTGGTAAAATATTGGCAGCTCAGAAATATCTTGAGGGAGACCTTTCAGGTGGAGATAAAAATGCTGCCTGTAATATTGGAGCCTTGGGAGGTGGTGAAGGAAGTTGTGCCCTAACTGGTTCCATGCTGGATTATAAACACTATAAAGGAGACTCTGCAGGAACTGAAGGCAGAAAATATGGACCTGGTTGCAAATGCATACTAGGCCCTGTCCTCCCTCTTCCAGAGGGAGGCTCAGGACCCCTGAAGAGATCCAGTGCTTCC
The DNA here is from genome assembly GCA_007922155.1 of Mesoclemmys tuberculata. Lineage (NCBI taxonomy): Eukaryota > Metazoa > Chordata > Testudines > Chelidae > Mesoclemmys > Mesoclemmys tuberculata. The sequence goes on from ML675629.1 coordinate 42,400,779, forward strand.
CCAGCCAGAAGAATTCCAGGACCTTCCCCTGGTGGTTGGCCAGGATACCTGGAGGAGGACTCAGGGTGTTGAACTGGTACCAGATTATGAACAGAACCAGCTGGTTAACAACCAGTACCTTCCCCAAAAGGAAAAGGCACTGGAGATGCCCCCATCCAGCCCACAATGGTTCAGACACCCTGACCTTCAAGTCGGTCCAGTTTTCCAGCAGAGAGTGAGAGGATTGTGGCCAAGAGGTAAATGCCCAGACAGAGTAGTGGACCCATGTCCTACTGGATGGTATGGAGTGTGGGTGGGAGGGAGCTTGCCTACCACCCACACCTGACCATTAGACCAGAGATCTTGCCCCAGCTGACCAAAGCAGAGGAGGACATTGAGTAGATGGTTTGGCATGCCTCCACCTGCACTAGGTCTTCTCGGTCCTGTGACACAAGGAGCATGTCATTGGCATACACCGACAGGATTATCCTCAATGCTGGGTCACCGAGCACAACCCTGTCAATCTCTTGCATAAGAGACAAAGCAATGGCTCAACAACAATGACATACTATTGGCCAGCCAGAGAGCAGCTCTGATCCACTCCCTGACCGAAGATGACAAGTATGGTGAAGGCCCAGTTGAGCTTGACCGTAAACTCTGCAGAGGTGCACAGCACCTGGAGGAACCCTACGAAATGGGCACCAAAGCCAAACACCCACAGGGTTCCCATGAGATACACATGGTCCACCCTGTCAATCAGCTGTGCCTGGTTGAGGGTCAGGAATGAGCGAGGCCAGATGGAGAAGGTCCCAGACCAGATACAAACTATCAAAGATAGTCTGTCCTGGAAGAGTGTACATCTGGTCAGAGTTGATCATGTCTGCCAGCACGGAATTCAGCAGCAGTGAGTTGGCTTTTGCTACTACCATGCTGAGTAGTGATACCAGGAGCCAATTCCTTAGGTAGGGGCCCTCACTTCTTTGGCAGTAGAGCGAGCATGGCCTGCCTACATGGTCCCCGGAGATTCAGCCCAGATGATGGTGCGGTTTGGGCTGAGGACATCCCAGAACACACAGTACCACTGATGCCCAGTGATTTATTAGTGGGCATCAGACACAGGGATTCCGATAACTCAGCCAGACTGAGATGAAGCTCCAGCCGGTCCCAGTCGCCCGCACTGACTGTTGGGAGTTCATCCCATAGGGTCTCGCAAGCATTGGCAGCAGTCGGATCCCGAGAGACAAGGTCAGCATAGAAGGCCCTTGCCCTTTCTCACATCTGTTCCAGATCCATAAGAGGTTGCCAACCCCCACCAGGAGGCAGGTGATATGTTTTCTGGCAGCCCTCCTCTTCTCCAGGATATAGCAGAAGTGGGAGCTGCAATCCCTCTCCTGTAGAAGCTGGATGTGTGATCTAATGAATGCCAAATAAATGATGGCCATCAAGGGCCAGGAGCTCATCCCACTTCTTCTGACACTCTGCAGAAGGACTGATTCTCAGGATCAGCAGCAAGCTGCTGCTCCAGTTCAATGATCTCTGATTCCTGCTGCTCCATTGCCACACGCCTGCTCCAGCTGGTCCCCCGCCCCCTCATAAGAGCCTGAAACGCACCTTCCCCACATCCCACCATCTCCGCTTCAAGAGGAATTTGTGCCTCTGCTCTCAACAACCCAGCCAAAAGTCCCAGAAGAACTCCACAAAGCCCACGTCCTCTAACAATCTGTTATTAAAGTGCCCGTAGGTCATTTCCAGTCACTCAGGTGTAAGGTTGACCCATACAGATACCAAATGATAGTCTGAAAAGGGGGTCTGCCAAATGTTAGAGGAGTGGGCTTGTGTGATATGAAACTGGGAGATGTAGATCCTGTCCAACCAGGAGTGGTGTGAACGAGCTGCCTCCACCCAAATGAAGGTGAAGGAGGTAATCTTGTCTTGGCGCTGGTTGCACCAAATGGCCACCAGGGACTGCTGCTCAAGAATCTTCCTGAGAATGTTAACAGCAGCCCGGCACCTCTGTTTCCCAACACAGTCCTGCGCTTCAACGGTGGTGTTAAAATCTCCACCCAGCGTGAAGCACTTGTGGGGATCAAATGAGCTAAGGAAGGCTGACACCTGTTGACAGAACCAGAGTTAGGGGCAGGCAACCACTTGCGGTGTCAGGCTTCAGGCGTGCTGGGTTTGGGGTGCTGTCTTTATTCTTGGCAACAAACAGGAAAATACATGGTTTGAAGTAAAATGTTTCAGGTATTCTGTGTGTGGATTCATTTTTCACTAGCCTACGGGGACAATGGATTTGAAGATGCCATCACGGCTGTCCAAGAAATGGTGAGAAACTTAAGAGTTGAGCTTGTCTTCAAGGAAACTTGCATTCATCAGAACAAGAGACAGTTTGGTTATGAGGGCAGAGATGTGGTGATGGGAAGCTTGAAAGAAAAATTCAAGAGGGAGTTTTTTTGCTTGAGGTTTTGGACACTGCTCGAGTGCCAATTGAAGAAAGATTTGGACAATTGAAACACCACAAAAACCTTAGTAAGCTGCCAGTGGACAGGAGAGCATGCTTATTGCTTGGACCTTTGCCATACGCTGACACACGGGGAACGTTCAGACATGAGGGACAAAGTGGGGGCCCCAGGTGGCTGTGGCTCCCGCTGTCAACTGCTGGCTGGTTGACCGCGGGAGCCCTGGCAGCAGGGGTGGATTGACAGTGGGAGCTGTGGCAGACCAGGACTGGCTGACAGCAGAAGCCAGTCACCAAAGCACTTTCTAAGTACAATTAATCCTGACTCATGGTCTGGGGATAGAAATTTCAAATGTCATCTGGGAAAAAAAAAAAAAAAAAAACCTCCTGACATTTGAGAGTTTATCCCCAGATCATGAGTCAGGCTTAATTTTACTTAGAAATCCCGTCTCTCATGAATAAGTCACAAGAGCTGGCATGTCCCATCTCCTCCTCTGTGAATGAGTCCTACTAAATGCCCTCCCAGTCTATCAAGAGTGCAGTGGCTAAAATCATCTTCTTTGCTTGCTGCTTGGATTATGGCTGTCCTCTGAAGTCCTCCATCTTCTGTACCCGGTTCCAAATTCTTACCTAGGCAGAAGTGGATCTTGAAAGTAAAGGTATCTGCTTTCCTTTCTTATCTTTCTTCTGCTCTCCCTCTTTATTCTGCCAGTGAATTGTAACCCCCTTTTAATCCCTCTTTTTATTATGCTGTTTTCCATGCTACCTGCTACACTTGGAACAACTTCCACTGTCCAAAACCCTTTACATTTTTCATAAAACCCACAACTGGTATAACTAATGCCAATGAAAATGCTGAATGGCGCAGTGCAGTTAAAGATGTGCTAGTCCTAGCATATTAGAGAGACAAGGTGGGTGAGATAATATCTTTTATTGGACCAACTTCTGTAGGTGAGAGAGACACGCTTTCAAGTTACACAGAGCTCCTCTTAGCACAAGACAGATTCATCTTGCTACCCATGAGGTCATTCTAGGCTGGCCAAAAAGTGACTTGCTAATGCCATGCAATATGGGAGAGAGAGACATACTTTCCTTCGATCCTGTCCCAGAAGGAGATGGCAGTGTTGCAAAGCCCTCTTTTTCAGAGGGAGAATCTTTAATTGCTCTCTCATTCACTCTAGCCAGCACAAAGACTGAAACTGATGGATCTCCTAAAGAATCATGGGTGAAATCCTGGCTCTGTTGAAGTAAATGGCAAAATTTCCATTCACTTCAATGGGGCCTGGATTTCATCCCAGGTCTTCATTGCCAGAAGGAGGTTTGCCACAACATATGTCTATTCCCTCTTTTCCTCTTACATTTTTATCCCACTCTTAAAGCATAATCTAAAGAAATCAGGATTTTGCATTAAAGATAACTTAAGTGTAATTCAATTTTTAAAATTTCTTGTGTTAGAAACTTTACTTACCCAACCATTTGTGCACCTCTATTCCTCCCATGCTTAATGGTTGGCTCCAGAGACTAGGCTCTGCCAGTCTGCCATTTCAGCTTTCTATTTAGTGCTCTTTTAACTCATGATGACATACACTAGTTAGATCCATAACTGCTGCTAGTGGTGCTGTATGGTAATGGGTGAATTACGCCCTTGTGCTTTTCAGGGCAGATGCGCGCGCACCCACCCACCCACAAGTAACTAGCTGCTTTTTACTCCAATTATTTTCTTGGAGAAAAGAGCCAAGAAAAAACTCTCTAGCATCATAAATAGGCTGCTAAAGGGACATCAGTCTGAGATAGGGTTTTTTTAACCCACAAACATTCTGTGAATACATACCTTTAGTCATTTGGCAGATTACCTTATTCACCACCATAAAGCCTGAGCTCATTAATTAAAATGAGCTCATTAATTCTTTTCATCAAAACCACATGGATTTTGTTTGTATGTGGGTTTTTTCCTCTCCCTTCCTGGACGTCTATGTAATAATAGCTGGATAAAAGAATTTCTGTCATTTCGTATTGATGACTAAAGGGTTAGCAACATCAAGGAAAAAGGGGAATTGTCTGGGTAGACTTAAACTAGCCAGTTGACATAACAGCTACTTGGGTGGTATGAGGTTTCTGAGATGTATATGGTCGTTTACTGCTTTCTCTTGCCAAAACATCTGGAATCCAAAATCCAATCACTAGACAGCCACACGTTAGAAAAACAACCGGACAGAGAAAACAGGACAGACACACACACACAAAACTGGATAAGACATCATTATTACTACTAGGAAATTAGACATTTAAGGTTGTACTTCAAAGCAACTATTTTTATTATACATGCTTAAACAGTTTGATTTATTGCACAGCAGAGCAAGACTGTAGGGGATAGTCCCGCATCACAGGAGGCAAAAAATTCCTCCTTATACAAAGAAGCTGCATGCTAAGTAGTTTTAGAGGCAGACTGCAGATAAGAATAGAATCTTTTTCTTCTCTGCAACACCCCCATCCTTAATACATAAACACAGAGCTGTGGGAGATACCCTTTCCTAAATGATATCAAAGGTGTCATTTCTGTCCCCTGATATTATGGCATCTTGCTCTTAAAAACAAGTAAAAGTGTTCACATTTTTCCATATCCCAGGGTAGAAACTATTTAAGGAGGCAATGACAGTGAAAATAGCCCATCTAAAATTTTGACCCATGAAGAGACCTTGATCTGGGCTAAGTCAGCACTAGCATCTATAGAAACTGCCAAGCACAGAGAGTTTACACTCCGCACAACTTAGCCCTGGGAGTTCTCTCAGCAACAAGAGGAGGCGGAGGAAGGGAAGGCATGGCATGGGATACTCATGCTCTCATTGTTTCCAGAAGCTGATCACTTGACAATTATGATGCTTTCCACTCTAATCTTTAAAATGTTTTGAAAAATGTTCATAAACATGTTTCCAAATCCCATTGTGTAACGGAAACATTTTTATAAGATTAAAAAGTGGAGAATGGTCGCACAAGGTTTGTTTGAACAAGGGGGCTCATGATTGCTTTTCCTAAGGTACGTGAATATTAGATTAGGGGTCTTAGCAACTGCGTGGGTGGAATTTTGAACTTTGTTTATTGAGGGCGTGAATAAATTGCTTGCAAAGCCCAAGAAGTTTGGGAGACTGAAAAGATGAGATCTGAGGGATGTAGTTGGTGTCTTGGAGGAAACTGAGGGAGAACATGTTTTCTAAAGAGTAGAGCTGGGGTGTCAGGACTCTGAGGCTTAATTTTTCATTCTGACCCTCACTCACTGTGTGACCTTGGCTGACTTAGTTAACCTGCCTGTGCCTCAGTTCAACCATTTATAAAAAGGGTAAAATAATACTTTCTAGGGTGGCTGGAAGCTTTAATTAACATCTGAAAAAAAACCAGATCCTCGGATAAAATGTTACTGTAGGTAAGAGCTAGATATTATCTTGTTATGAAAACTGAAGCAAATAGAGACAATAAAAAGCCACTTTTGGATCCCAATTAAAGGACACCAACAGAATAAAAGCACTCCTCACCTAAACATGCACAAAACTGGCAAGACAAACCCAAGCCATAGGTTTTCAGGACCAGAAACTCTCTTCAGTTAGCAAAAGGTCACCACTGATTCTCATGTCAGTTGGGGGCGGGGAGGGGGGCTTGCACAGAAGTTGGGTGGTATATATTAGAATCTGACCCTCAGTTTCAGAATTCAAAGGCATTCCTCTCAGACTGTGCATCAAGGAGATATTTCCTTGAAGTCAAAAGTTTCATCCTATAGTAACGACCTGTGAAGAACTGTTTTTTTTTTTATTACAAGGACAGGGAACAAAAGTAGGTGATTTATTTAAGCAGCAAGCAGTCAGTCTTAGATAAGAGAGAGCCTATCTTAGCCTCCACATTTTCAGCTAATGAATGACCATGGGAAACTGGAGCAAGATCAAAGTTGCTTTGTGACAAAATTGCTGACATTCCTGAAATAGCTCAGAGTTCCTTTGCTCACACAAAGTATGAATCAAGTTCACTGACATATAAAGAGAACCCACAATGGAACTTTTAATTCTATTGTTACCTTGACTCTCAACTTATTGCCCTGCCGACCTCCTACTAAAGCCGTTAAGAAATGACTGCCACTTCATCCATTGTTCCCCTCCATATAAAGATGTCAGAGGTCAAGATGTGTAGCCATAAAAAAGACAAACCTTTAAAATACAGAGGATAGAGTACTGGTTAAAATATTTAGATTACACTGTGGATTGACATGTATAAGTGATCTGAAAAAAAATACCCAGAAGAGTTTTGAATCCAAAGTGCCATTTGGATTTCCAACATATGTTGACCAGACAGAAGAACATTAAAAGGTTTTAAATACTGAACTCGAGTGTTATTAATTTATCTTGCAGTAGTACAGGAGGCCCCAAGTAGGTATGAGGCCCCATTGGGCCATCCTCTGTATAAACACACACGATGACACAGTTCCACTCCAAGTTGTTCCCAATCTGAGGTCCTAAAGTCAGATCCACTAGATGGGGCTCAGGGATTGTACCCAGGCACAGAGGTTCATGCCAGTGGATCCAATCGTGACATAGAGACTTTGACACATGATCTATGAAAAATGGATGGAAAGGGATGCAATCAGATACAGAATTTATACACAAGTTATTCCACACATATACATTTGTACTTTAAAAAAGAAAAAGGAATGTTCAACATTACAAAATAAATACAATTCTAAACTTTAAGCTCTAGAGCTTTTTAGAGATTTGTAATGTTTCATGCAATAATGGAAAAAATAGGAAGTTCATGCCAATCTAGTGACCTATGACACTGCTGTGGGTCACACTGATGTTGGAGACCTGGCTTCAAATTCTGATCAAAGCCGGAAGGGCCTTTATGCTCCACAAGTAGCACACAGCTCAACAGAAGCACAGCTCTGGTAAAGTAAGAAGCAATAACAAAATCCAAAGGGAGTCCTTACCTAGAAGATGGTGACAGCCCACAATGGGTCTGTGTAGTGGGTTGGCAATCATCCCTCCCCCTCTGGCTCAGAGGGAGGCCACAGTGCCTCACTAGGGTCACAGTGACCTAAGTTAAGCAGCAGGGAAATTAACCAATCAATAGTCTAGGGCACTGGCCCTTTGGGTGGGGCAGAGCGCTATGCAGTTTAAAGGCTCTGGCCCTCTGGGGAGGGCAGAGCGACAAGCCGTTTAGAGAGCTCTGACCTTCAGGCTGGTACACAGTCGCAGGCTGCCTGGCTTAAGGTGGGTAGGCCACTACACCAGGGGTGGGGTTAGCAGTGGGGGGAAGGGGAACCAGGCCCTCAATCTCCTTGGGGTATTCAGCAGCCAGCAATCCTGGCAGCTCTTCTCCATACTTGCTCTCCCCTGGGTAAGTGGCAGGTGGCATTCCCAGCAACTCCTCTCCAGGCTTGGTCTCCCCCGGGTTCAGGGCGCTACCCGGCTCCCTAGCTGAGCTGGAGGCCTGCAGCAGGCTAGAGACATCTGTCTCCTTCCCTGGCTCTGGCCCAACTGAGCTGGAGGCCCCACCTTTTATACTTTCTGACCCACCCCTCCGGGGTGAGGGGTGGGCCCAGCCTGGATCCACCCACCAGGGGGCACAAAGGGGTTCCTCCCCCTCTGGCCTGGAGGGAGGCCACTCCATCACACTGCAGCCTGATTTACCTCTCCATTACACTGGTGTAAATCAGGAGTACCCCATTGAGATCAGACTCAGTATAGGCGAGAGGACAATCTGGCTCAAAAAACTTGAAGGAAAAATAATGTGTGGAGGGTGGGGGAGATTAGGAATGCTTGGGGCTCTGACAGGGATGCTGAGGACCCTTAGTGGAAAATAAAAGGAGGGATATTGAAAATGTATGTTATCCCAGGTCCTTTGTGGGTTCCCTAGAGTGCTGTGGTACCAGTCTGTCCTGCAAGTGCACTTGGTAGCAAGACCCACACCGCTCCCCAACTATTGTGGAACATTGCCCAGGAGAGAATTCCCCTTGATCCGGCGGAAAAAAGCAGCAGCAAATTGTGTCTGAGCAGATGCACCACAATGCCCTCTGCTGACCCATTGCTGCTCAGTGGATTCATCACATGCAGTTAAAATGAGCTTTTCTGGCAAGACTGATTACTCCACATCGGAAAGGAGAAATTGGAATTTTAAAAAAACAATCTTGCCATTTAGCTGCTTTAGCAGGATAAATTGCATGAGATTAGATCTCACAAGCACCTCCTTTTACTGCTAGTCGCCCATGTTTCTCTCTTTATCTAATCAAAGGGGACCCTTTCATTTGCTGCATCAGCCATCATCTTTCTTTTTCTGCTTCTAGATAGAGAAGACAAAATAGATGACTGTTCCACTGCAAGGATGTGGACAATTCATTCATTCATCCACTATGGATAGTCAACTAGGTAGGAATCAGGATGGAATGCATGTGGGGCTATATCCATCCAAAGGAGTTTAAAAAACATGTATTTTAGCCCATGCTAAACAGTGCAGATGCTGGTACATGCTCTTCAGCATAGAAGAAGAGGGAAGGTTTGCTATGAAAGGCAGTGATGCCCTGGACTGGGAGTGACAGGAGGGCTCTATCCCTGGCTCTGATGATTGATATGTGCATGATCTTAGGCAATTCACTTCACCTCTGTTTCCTTTTCCATCCTTTGTCTGTCTTGTCTATTTAGAGTGTAAGCTCTTCAGGCCAGGGACTCTGTCGTACTAAGTGATTGTACAGCACCTAGCACCGTGGGGCCCGAATTTCAGTTGGGGACTGCAGATGCTACTGTGATATAAATAATAATAAATGAAAGCAGCAGGAATTGGGGGAGAAGGCAGTGGCAGAGAAGAAGGAGGTAGTAAAGGGAGTTTCTCTCTCCCTTATTGCCATAAAAATGCTGCTTACTAGCAGACTTCTACTTCTTTACATGCCCATGGTTGCAATGACTTAATGAGTCATCATTCTGAAGTACCTACATCAAAATAGTGAAAGAAAATCAGCTGTCAGAACACCAACCCTTTTGAAAAGTTAGGTGCTATAAGGAAATTCCCAGTCTTGAAGTCTGAGTGGGATTGGCTGCAATTTTCATTTTAGAACTAGATGACACTAATTGCTTCAGCAGAGAATAGTTTTCTTAGCAGCAAATGGAAAAAGCTTGCAAGAGACGCCTACAAGCAGCTATAGGTGGTTCTTGTGTTATAGCAGGAATTTTCTACTATGAAATACATAGTGGTGGGTTGCAGGCAGATCTATCAGAGAGTGATGTAAGGTAGCAGGGATTGATGCAGTGCCATTGACTGAGCAGGTCTATGTAGACCCGCTCAGTCAATAGGAGAATCCTCTCTGGTCGACTCCATTAGTCCACCTCCCTGAAAGGAGTAAGGCAGCATCAATGGGAGGGCATCTCCCATTGATGCAGCACCATGAAGATGAAGATGCTAGTACGTTGATGGGAGATCTGCAAGCTACATTACATAGCTTGCGTATCTCCTGTCAGCCGCTGCTGCCAGTGTAGGCCAGCTCTTAGTTTAGAGCTTGTACATAGGGTCTGATCCAAAAGTCCCTTGAAGTCAATGGGCATCTTTTCATTGACTTCAGTGGACTTTGGATCAGGCTTTTTACAACGTACTGTGTTTATATGCACCCAGTGCTGCAATGAGAGCCCTTCCTTTTCTGGAAGAGAGCGGTTGCTGGTTAGATGGAATTGTGAGTCAGAAGAGATTGATATGGTATATATGAAAGTATGAGGATTTTCCATGCAGTATAATCTTCATGATTTTTGTGATGTAGGCTCCTCAGGTGTGTTTTCTCATAATGAAGCATGTGTCTTTGAAATGCCTGTTCTTTTTATATCACTCTTATATTGCAGTCCTCCAAAAACAGGCCCCAAATGTGCAGAAGAAATGCTGCGGTTCTGTTCTATGATGGCCTTCTGTGCTGTACCATGATCACACTAGGTATATATACTGATTGCTCTGCCACTGCTAAGTAGAATATGGAACTGTTCTGCGACCACAACTTCACACACGAGCTGGTTTTCCAATTCACTTGTAATATTTGTTTTAATGTATTGAAAGACCAGTAGTAGGGATTTGCAAAACAATCATAACACTGTCCTGAAACACATGGCATGCCGGATACAGCCATTTTTAAAAAGTATTGAATCACTTCAACTTTTTCAGGTTAAAGTAAACTGAATACTTGATTTAGAACTTGAACCAAAGTTCACTGAAATCCATGGGGAGTCTCAAGTGGCGCATCCTGAGCACCGTCCCTCGGGGGACTCATGTGGGCTTGCAGGGGCTCATGTGAAGAGAGGAGAAAACCTCATCCTGATGAGTCTTTGCTCACCCTGCTGAAGGTTCAGTTTCACAACTGTCAGCACAGAGGTGTCCATGGTCTGTGATAATCTATTCATTCTCTTTCCCCAGATATCACTCTGGCGAGGTCCCTTCATCTGCACTAGGAAATTGGATGGTGAAGGGCACTACCTCTTCTCATGTCCTACCCTAGTTTACAGCTCAGTGCCCTGATCCTGAAAGCTGCTTTGAACCAGGATCTGCCTGCACCTATGCAGCCTGAAGGCAGCCAGGGGTCAACCCCCATGGAGTCGCTGTCAGAACCAGGGCTGAAGTCCTCCAAATGAAGCCACATCGATCCAGCTGAAGGACTGGAGACTGATTTGGCATGTGAGTAACTTTATGCATGTCAGTTATCCCATTGAGTTGAATGGCATTTCTCACGTGCAAAGTAGCACGTGCATTTCTCATGTGCAAAGTTGTTTGCAAGACTGGAGCTCAAGATTCTGATCCTGCAAATTGCTCCATGTGGGCAGAGCCCTGTTGACTTCAGTGTGGCTCTGTGGGACACAGGCTTTCACCTACATGGAGTAGTTTGCAGGATTTTGGGACCTTAGTTTGTAAGCTGTTGTGTTTACAGAGAGCTTAGCGCAATGGGTCTTTTGGTGCTAATATAAAGTATTTGTATTAGAATTATTATAACGATGAAGTGCAAAGCCACTATTTAGTGTCTTGAAGCAGTTTATATAAATCTGAATAGCAAGGACTAATCGTCAGCATTCAGTACTACTCCTAGTGCAAGGTCATACATCTAGAAACAAAGAATATAGGTCACACTTACAGGATGGAGGTCTGTATCCTGGAAAGCAGTGACTCTGAAAAGGACTTGGTGATCAAGGTGGATAAGCAGCCAAGCAAGAGCTCCTGGTGTGATGTGTAAATAAGAGTGCTCATGCAGCTCTTGGATGTATAAGCAGGCACTGATATCACCTCTTCAGACAGCGTTAATGAGACCATTCATGGAATATGTGTCTAGTTCTGCTGTCCAAATTATACTTCACTTCTGCAACTCCAGCCCTTGGAATCTCCATGCTAGAGCACAATGTGTTACGGGGCAATCAGATGACTTCCATTTTGGTGTTCTACATAGCTCCAGTGATGAGCTAATGAAACAAAACATAACTCCCTTACTAGTCAAGCTACTGACATTTTCTATTAGTTCACCTAATAGAACTTGCAGGACATTTTGCTTACAGCATCTTTCCGGTTTGCCCAATTATTAGAGTTCCTGGCAGCTCTAATACAATTTCTCACAATTGTCTTTTCACCTCAGGTAAAAGCTTATAACCCTCTATTTGGCCTCTGTGGCATGTGGCTGAAAAATTGAAGAATATAGTACCTATTATTTTAAAAACACTGTATAATAAATCACACCACAGACTGGATCAGAAACCTGCAAATGAATAACTTCTTAAAATTAGGATCAGGGCAGTTTGTTGAGATGCAGTCTAATAACTGACCCAAGGCTTTTGCTCATGACCAAATAAAACCTTTTGTAAAACATTATATTGATATTTGAAGAATTTTCCCTATCCTACTTCATGCCCCCTTAGTTTACATTTTTTTGCACTTCTGCATTTTCTGCCTCTGTTCTGATCAGATCTGGATCTGCTGAAATACTACAAGAGATGCTTTGGTCAAAGGGTGCTTTCCTTCCCTTTCAGGTCCTAGTATGTCTACCATTACCCTAGTATCTGAGCACCTCATGTCACTTAATAGCTCCCCTGTGATGTATGAAATGCCCATTTTACAGAGAAATTAAGTGACTTGCCCAATGTGACAGAAGAAGTCTGTGGTGGAGCAAAGAACTGAATCCAGCTCTCTGGAGTGTCAGGTTAATGCCCTAACCACTGGACTGTCTTTCTTCCAAAGCATATACTGAAATCCAGAAAAGACAAAAGAATGCAATGACATTTCACTGAAAGAATACTGGAAAAAGCGAAGGAGATAAGGAAATACTACAGTTCATTCCTCCTGGTAGCACTGGGGAAAAATCAAACGTTTCTGTATTGCTAAAAACATTTTGATAATGTGTATATTCTCCTGTGAATCACTTGTCTCCATAGAAATGACTGGAGAATGCAGGATTTTTGTCTGTTTCAGTGGAAGGTAAGAAAATATATGCTTTGTTATATATATCTTTGCAGAGAAACAACTATCCTTTCTTTTATCTCCTTTATCTTTTATCTCCGGTAGCAGTCATTAAGCTGATCAGGGCAGTTTTTCAGTGTATGGTTTAAAAGGAAAGAGTAATGCTGTCACATCAGAGATTGAGAATCGGAAAACACATAGCAAGACTTAATACCAGCCGAATATACCTTACACTGGGCTTTAGAGTGCCCTGTGATAGTGTGTTAGCTGTACACAGATTGAGTATCTCTCTGGAGCAGCTGTAAAACATCTAAAGCGTGTTGAACAGTTTAAGGCTCCGATGGCCCTTGATTTTGGTTGTTGAAATGTCTGGGTGTCTAACCTGATCTAATCGTTTGGGCCTGATTTTCAGAGGTGCAAATATTCGCAGGTTGGGTTGACTTTGTTGTTTGAGTGTTCAGGCCCTCTGAAAATGAAGCGCATGTGCTTCCAGGTGGATACCTGAAAAACCAAGTCACCCAAAAATCAGAAGCTACTTTTTAAATGTAGACCTAAATGTTAAGTAATAGTTCAGTGCTAGCTACCTTTGAGCTAAAGATTTCAAAGCACTACATATGCATCCATGAATTTAGGACATTAGTTTCCAAACATCTAGAATGAGGTCCTGGCCCCAGGGGAGTTTTGCCATTGATTCAGTGGGTCAGAATCACCCCTCAATTGGATCTTAGATGGTCATTTCTAAAGAATATCTCTATGTTAAAAATTTGACACCTCCTAGGTAGCTCTGAGTCACATGGTACCCACTGGGCTGTGTTGTGGTGTTGCTAGTTCTTTTTGCACTGATTACTTTGCTGGTTGGAATGAACTGTTTTATAACACACTGAAATAAAAGGCTTTAGGGTTTTTTCCCCTGAATCCCCTGTCTTTTCTAGCCTTGTTTGTCCTCTATAATATTGTAGGCTAAAGAAAAGCTGATTGCAAAATAGTCTCTTTTTCCCTTTTGTTTTGCAAGATCTCTCAGATCTAACATGTTTTAAAACCATTCCCACGTATTAAATATTTCACCCTTGTAAACTATTCCATATTTCCCCTCTCAAGACAGCACTAGGCAGCTCCTGCTATTACATTATTAGTTCAGAGACTGAATGTCAGCTTTTCAGTAGAGAGCTGCAGAGAACGCCCAGAATAATAAAATAGCATTAGTTGTGCTCCATGAAAACAAGGATTCTTCTTCCCCCAGATAACATTCCTTTCTCATTTCTTGTGCAGCTGTTCTGATGTAGTCAATACATAGAATACACAATAATGTCTTAGCCTCTTACCATCTTACACTCTTTTTAAACATCTATTAACCTTAAAACATCCCTTTATGTAGGTTAACATAAATAAACTTGACCGCATTCTCATAACTTTGCCAAGTTATGACCTAAACTCCCTTATAAACTGGTTATCAACCAGAGTGAAGAAGACTCTGGAAATTTTTGTTGCTTTCCCAGAAATGTACATTGAAAATGATTGTTCTCCCCTTATATAACCTACCATACATACAATGTTGCTGTAGATTTTATATTGAAACTAACTATATGCACATATTTATAGAGGAGCAGGCTTGTTTTAAGGTTTTGCTTATAACATCTAGTCTATTTTTTCTGTTACTAAAAATGTATAGTTTGAAGTAGAGATGTGACAAAGTACCTAAGAGTTGTTCACATTTTAAAACAGATTTGCTTTAACTGCATTCACGTTTTTGGGAGTCTGTTTTAAGTGACTATTCTAACCAAAAAAATTCACTGCCAGAAAAGCTTGCCAAATTTTAAGCAAATATTGAAGACTATGCACCAAATATTGGAGACCATGCACAGGAAGTGAATATCTGATCCATGCTCATGAATACTCACACCAGAAAGCTGATTCTAAGGATTTGTCTACACTGGCGTTTATGCCGGCAAAATTTTTGTCACTCAGGGGTATGAAAAAAACACCCCATTGTGCAACATAAATTTTGCCAGCATAAGTGCTAGAGAGCTCTCCTGCTGACATAATAAAACCAACTAAATGAGGGGCAGTAGTTTTGTCGGCGGAAGAGCTCTCTTGTCAACATGGAGCTGTCTACGCTAGCACTTGTGCTAGCAAAACATGTTGCTCAGCGGGGTGTTCTTTTCATAACCCTGAGCAACAAAAGCTTTTCCTGCATAAACACCAGTGTAGACAAGACCTAAGAGTTACACATATCTAATCAGAGCACAGATTACAAACAAGGCTACCTAACAGGTTAAATCTTGAATAGTGAATACTCACAATCAACTGGTTGCATGCAATTTACAGATCATAAATTACCCACAGAAATTATTCAGCAAATCAGTTCAAATAGTGAATAAATCCGAAAAGACTGTCATCTGTTCAAAGACAGAAAAAAATGTGAATTTTTGGAACTGATCATGAATTATTTGCCCAGCTCTTGTTAGCAACAACAACCACCCTGGGGATGTCTATGGTGTTTTGCAAAATAGAAGCAGGAATGCCAACATCACTCTTAATGAATTTTGCAAAATAAATACCAAAAAAACTGATTAGAGTATTTTGCAGGGAAATTGACATCCATCATCTTTAGCAACATCACCCTTTGCAGTCATGCACTCAACATCACAAGCCTAAGCAGTTCTAATTGGAGTTGGCATCAGTGGCTCAGGGAGAGTGGAAGTTTTTCCAGGACATTGGCAATATTTCTTGCTTGTTACAGTTAGTGGTGTGGGATCTGCAGCTTTCATCTGAACAACGCAGTGAGACCAGAGGGCACCTCAGGTTAATGACTTGGAAGGGAATCAGATTTCCAACACACTTCACTTGGCAGACATAGAGGTGAGGGGGAAAAGCTTCCCTAAACCATTCAATATAGAGAAACAAAAGTCTGTAAATTCAGAATAAGAATAGAGTTTTTATTGGCAGTGGCAATACTAGGCATAGGCGGTTGCCTAGGGCACCACATCTAAGGAAGTATATTAATATTTGGAGTGACATGGTCACTCACTAAGATCACTGCTAAACCACTCCTCTCTTCCTGTAGAGGCGTCTGCTCACATTTGCATCCATGCACAACTAAGCGGAAACTGGGACCATCCGTCGGAAGGAGGAAATGATGTAGACAGGGAACTGGGTGGGCTGCTAAAATGGAAAGGGTAACGCTATTAAGGAGATGCCACATCCTATCTTATTTAAGATTAGAATCCACATAGCACAGTAAGTGGATGACTTTGAAGCCACCAGCTTCAAATCATGAGATGGCCCATTAAGAGCAAAACATGCAACATTATCCACAGACCAATCCTATGAAAGCTGTGAATACCTGGAGCAGAGCCTGGGGTAGATCATTCTGGAGTAGACTACAAAATGTCAAGGGAGGGAACACCCAATCAGAATTCAATAAGGATATGAACTAGTGGGTTCCAGACTTGGATGTAAGGGTTGTATCTATGATACACTGCACCTACATAATCATGATAGCCTCCTTTTCTTAAGAACCTCTTCCACAAATTCAGAACACTGTGGACAGAACAGAATATAAGCAGGAGGAGTGAAGTATAAATGGCCAGTATCAGTCCTGCTATTATCAGGGCCTTGTTATAAAAGGAACACTTTAAATATAACTAATTTTCCCATTCTCTCCACTGTTTTGCAACCTGCTGCACACTAGCTGGTTGTTTCCTTGCACTCCAGATGTGACTACATTATTGACACATATATCTATATAGATATAGTTTGTATCATGATTTGAGAGCCTTCAGAATGAAAGATGCAGATTACAGAATATAGACTATTATTAATAGCAGTAAATAGTTCTGTTTCCTACATTTGTTAGTGCTGGATGTACACTGCTTGCTTGCACTGAGCTGATAAGGTGTTGAGATATTCCACCAGAAGCTACAGAGCACCTCCCACGGTATGCTTGGTTGTCACTATCTAGTGTACTGCATAACCCAGATGTCTTGTATTGTTGGGAAGGAGAGGAGCCTTTATAGGGAAGTGGAGAAAAGCAGGGAGCAGGTAATTAGAAGGTGCCATGAAGCAAGTCCAGTCTTCATGGCATTCCATAGACTGATTACTGTTCCCAAACTGGGGCTACAGTAAACTTAAAACCAGTCCTTCTTGTTATTGTGCAGGTGTGTGCAGGTTCATGGACCACATAGTTTGCTACTGCAATGGGTCTTATTCTTTATTCAGGCCATGATCCTGTAACTGAATATCAGTTAATAACTTTTCATAATAATTCCTCTTGTATCAACTTCTAGGCAAGGATGGCAGCCAAGCACAAAGCTCCTTTTTTGTCATACTTCAGCTGCTCCTTTGGAACACCTGCAGAGAAAAGGGTCTCTGTAACAGACCACAAGGTAATAACAACATCCTGGGTCCGCTTATTGACATCTGCAGGTTCAAAAAGTGAAGAGGCCAGGAGGTGGATCCTATTTTTTTCTGCAGAGGACTGTGTCTGCCGTTTTAAAGACAAGCTAGCAAGGAGCTGAAAAGCCTTTCAAAAGCTTTTGTCAAAAGCCTTTCCTGTGGGGACAGAGCACGGAATCTGAGAAATTAGGTCTGTGTGACAGGAGGAGCAGAGCCAATCATATTTAGTGTTCTTACCCATCAGCCTACGCTGCAAATAATAGTATACCTGAAGGCATCAGCAGATGCTGAGAGCCTAAAGGACACTAAAAGGTAAGTGACAGATTACACTTGTGTCTGTAGCAGGAAAGATGTGTGCGGGGAGGGGGTTGGATAGAGAGAGGTAGATTATTATGGTTGGATGCTGTGGGTAGGATGTTTCTGAGATGATTTTGGTGAGATTAGTCATACAGAATTATCCCATTGTACACGACAGCAAAGCACAGAGGATGAAAACCAACTGTCCCATGAGACCAGGGGCTGGAGGTCACACTGGGCAATGGAGAATGCTGAACTGAAATGTGAACTGGGGACTGTGGTTGGGATTACGTCATGATCACATTTGAAGTAGGGGATTTCCAGGCATTTTTCTCATTAACTCTTTGTTTGTGCTAGAGTTGAGGGAAGTACACAGGTAGGGCCCTTAGCATCTATGGGATCTGTATGGATCTATGGGTATCTGTCCAAACTTCCACAGAGCAGGGCTCTGTCAGGCATTGGAATGTTCTACAAAGACAAATATCATTTTAATATTCAGACCTCATAGTCCTTCACCTCAGTTACTGCTACTTCCTGCTCTCTGACCTCCCTGACACTCAGATTGCCCCTTCTTCCAAGCCACACAAAACCCAACTGCTAAGTTGACCACCCCATGCATCTGTTCTTATCTCATGTCAGGTTGCCTCCTGCCCTTCTCTGCTCTGACGATGCTGCCAACCTCGACCACCCATTTGTTCATCTCTTCCACAAATGTTTTTGCACTTCCTTCCACACCACCCCCTGAGTTGACCAGTAACTACCAACTACCCACATGTCCTTCATATCCCTCCTCAGGACCCATTTTTGCTGTGACTAAAGCTGGCAAAGTAACAGATCAAATTTTTTGTGAACATTTTGACCTTCTTTTGTTGTTGAAATTCAAAATTAAAAAAAAAAAGGAATATTTTTTACCAGTTCTAGTTGTGACATACATAAGAAATCCATCACCTAATGATGGCAACATTGAGATGTAGGCAGAGATAGTTGATATTTTTATATATATAAAACACTTCTGTTTCATTTGGGCAGGGAATTGGACTAGACCTCCTGAGGTCCCTTCCAACTCTAATATTCTATGATTCTATCCAGTTATGCAGATACTTAACCCATGTGAATGTGTGATCTTGTTTCTGTTACCCTTTTTCTCCCTATACTCCCTTTGATTTCCCCTAAGTTATTGCATCTTGCCTTATATGATACCTTTAAATTCTTTGGAGTAGGTTATTATGGTGGATAGTGTATGCAGGCCATTTGTGGGATGATTCCCAGTGAGATTATTTATTGTGCTTCCTGTGTGTTTGTAGAGTGAGGCCCCAGTCCTGATTATGACCTTTGAGAGCTACTCTAATACAAATAAATAACCTCGGTTGTGGCAAATCGGGGAATTCTACACATGATTCCATTTAACTTCACAAGATATATATTAAAGTTCAGTAATTCCCACCTCTCTGCAAATGAAAGCCTAGAAGAGGTAACATTACAATGCTACTCACCTGATTAATGGCTTGGAGACTTGATTGGATCTGCAAGGGACCAGACAGCTTTAGAATGAAAGGGGGAATGTAGGCAAGGGTGGGCCTCCCCAGTCCGAACACTCTGCTGCCCCTAAGCCAGTCAGAGAGAGAGAGATGGGAACCAACTACCTCCTTGCTTCACACAATAGGTCATTTAAACCTTTGTTGTGGGTTTCTCAAGCCTCATGCCCCACATAAGCAGAGCCCACTGTCCAGCCTCGTAATTATCTAACACAGGAGCAGTGTGTTTTAGGATGCTGTGGGTCTGATCAATCCTGTTTTGCGGTCAGAAGGTATTTTTTCTCAATCAGGGCTAAGTTGGCTGAGGCATGTTTGGTTTTTTGCCTTCCTCATAGGATCATGGAGACAGAATAAGTTAAATAGGAAGAGAACTTATAAATGTAACATTAGGGATGTCTGAACATTTAGTTTGTTACAAGTTGCTGCTGGAGTCCATTGTGGGTAAGAGGTCAAAAGGGCCAGTGCCCAGAAACAAGAGACCTGCGATTTTGTTGGTATTCCTCGGGCCTTTGACTGAAGGGGAGACCTGAAGACTCTGCAGACCAAGAACCCTCTTTAGTACCTTCTATCCCCTTCACGGGGGGGAAGGTGAGAGAATTCAGCAGAGCAAGCTGGATCCTAGGGGTAGGCAATGGAGCAACTCCCCTGAGTTATGGACTGTGACAGGTTATACCAGGCTCTGAGGCCCCCTGCTGGAGGCCTTGTGGTCCTACCACATCCTGTTCCAGAAAGTTGTCTAGAGAGGCTGTGGGGGAAACAGCCAATCAGGGAAAGGCTGCAGGGAAGCAGCCAATCTGGGCCCAGCAGGCCCATACAAAGGAGTTGCAGTAGCTGAACAGTCACTTACTATCTGGAGCCAGAGGAGTGAGGATGATGTTCTTAGCTGGCTGAAGGAACTGTAGTATCTGGGACAGAGCAGTGGCTGCTGGGACTTGGTAGCTGTAAACCTTAATACAAGGGTGAAGGAGGTGAAGAGGCCACGGGGAAGTGGCCCAGGGAATCATAGCAGCATTTTGAGCCTTTGAAAGTGACACACTGGCATGTGGATCCTATTCATAGGGTCCCTTGGTTGGGACCCAGAGAAGTGGGCGAGCCCAGGTTCCCCCACTATTTTCAGGTGGAGTGGCCAAGGCCCTGAGCAAGGGAGTTGAACTAACCCCAAAGAGGGAATTGAAGACCCTGAAGAGGGTCAGTGATAATGGAATCTGATATACCCCAGGAAGGGGACCCGAACTGTTTAGTGGCCAAAGTAGGACCAGAAAGGCCCAGAGAAGTCAAAGATATTGTCTTCAGGGAGGGAGCCCCTGGAGGCATGGCCCCCTACCAGGGCAGGGAGTGTTGAAAGACTGTGAGACTAATTAAAGACGGAGCCTACCACAGTTAGAGAGACAAAGAAAGAGTGAGGGCATGTGCACTTGATCCAAGGGGGTGCTTGCAAGAGGTATCACTCTGTTATATCGACTAAATGAATGGAGCTCTGTAATTCCTGCAGCAGATCCACTTAAATGCCTGGTATGGGGAAACATGGCAGATAACACGGGTGTGGCTTTAAGTAAGTTGTGGCCGGCTGCTTAAAATCCATCCATATGTCCTCACACACTTGTGTGTACTGATCATTTAAAATATTCCAATTTTAGAAAGCCATCAGTCTTCAGAAACTGTGGGTGGTTTTGGAGTATCTCATGGGGCAGACTGCCATCCATTGCCCCCTGCTGGTCAAATGTGACGCTGACAGTGCTTCTTGCCTCAATTTCCCCTCAAGTAGGTTTTGTCTCTCCCAGAGACCCTCTAGCTGGTCACTCTGAGTTCAAATCCCTTCTGGGGTAACAAGTCCAAACAAAAGAAGACCCAGATAAACAGAAGGTTCTTCTGGCCTTCAGGGCTTCTCTGCAGTTTGCTCTCTGGTTCCTGTTCCCACTCCTTGATGGGTTACCTTTCAGTGTCTCTCTCTAGCTCTGGGATAGAGCCCTGACTCCCATAGGCTCCTTCCCCATAGTCCCCTTACAATCTCCTGCAGTCCCTTGCTCAGGGCCTTCCACAGAAGTCTGCCGGCTCTGTGGTTCCAACTTAGTTGTCTATTAAGCTATCACCTGAAACCTCCTTAGTCCTGCTCCCCCAGGCTGGGAAACAGCTAATTAATTATAGCACAGGAGTGGCTGTCCCATTTCTCCTTAAATAGGTCAGGAGCAATTGACTTTTTATATCAAGGGATGGAGGGGAACCCTCTTGTCAGTGTCAGTTTGAGTTAGACTGTTCTTGTTGCGATAATATATCCCTTGTTGTTTTTTTGTGTATTGCAACAGATAACAAAAAGCAATTTTGTTTGTACAGCACCTAGCACAATGAGATCCTGGTCTACGAGGGGGGCTTCTAGGAGCTATGCAATACACATAATAATAAATAATACAGGTATCTTATCCTATAATGATAATATCTTACACTTTTCATAACATTGTTCATTGGGGAAGGACCCAAGCTACATTACAAGCTGTGGCTTTGATTCTTCTAAGAGGATGCAGTGACTTTAATGAAGGCTCTTCTCAATAGAAAGGAAATGCGGAAACACATGGAAAGGTAAGAAACAATCTCCACACATTGCACGAGGTTTGATTAGAGGAACACAGAAAGGTGCAGGATGAGTTTTTTACTTCAGCTAAATCAGTTTGTGTAACTGTCACAAGACAGAGAAAAAAGATTGACACGTCTCACCTCATGTAGGAAGGAGGGGAAGGGTCTAAGGAATACTGTGCTCAGATGTTAATGGTGTGTTACAAAGTAACAGAAGCCAGGTGATGGAGGCTAATGCTGGTATTCTGATGTGAATTTATATTCTTTCTCAGTTTGTCTCATTACCTAATACATATTTTTAACAAATTAATTTCCTCTTTTATAAATGATATTTAAACCAGGCAAAATGGTGCTTTGCAGAGAACATTCTTTATTGTCTAGATATTTAGAACTGGGTCTGTAAAAGATTGTGGGACAATTCTGATCTTTGTTACACCAGTGTAAATCTGCAGTAATGCCACATCCGTGGAGCTATTGTAGGGTTAGATGGTTGTAATGTGGCTTTGACAAATTATTTACCTAGTAAATTCTAATAATTCCTTTGGAAGTGAAAACAGTGTGAGCTTTGGATGCTACCCAAGGAATACAGAATGGGACCCTAATGTAAAAATCTCATAGTTTGTGGGTCATTGGCCACTGCAGCTGGGGTTTTTTGCCCTCCACCACCACCCCCAAGGAAGTGCTAAAGTAAACCCTTTCTGCTTTTTAGTTTAGAAATGACAGTGGACCAATTTAATGCCTAGTGTAACACTGCTAAAGTCAGTGGGGTTACATCAGTGACAAATGTGGCCCAGTATAATTATAAACCATTTACTAAGCTTGTGTTTGTTATTAACACCACATTTCACACATCTCTGCTTGATTACAATAGTTTGTAGGACTCCAAGTGAATGTGTGCGCTCACCATTTTCTCTCTATTCTGCTACATTAGATTTTCAGTTTAGTATTCCCCTCACAGTGTTTGTGGTTTAGCATCTCAAGATTACTGCTTACTCAAGTACTGTATAATTTGTATTTTACAGTAACTTTATTCACAGTAAAAAGTTTACCAGATCTATTAAAAGTTGATTGAACTATTATTATCAAGAGATGAGGGAGTATCTTGAAGTTTTTGGTAAGGTCTCTGTATTTTACGGTCTGTTTTGTTCTGATTCCCTGTCCCCGTGTGCTGATTTGCATGTGTTCCTGTCTGACAGTTCTGCCTGATCTCTTGTGTTAAGCCTAGCTCCATATTTATGAGCTGACTAAGTGCAGGAGGTCAGGAAGGACAAAAGATGTCATCTCCATTCTCCACCCCTCTCTAACAGGAAAGAAACACAAGACTGACTCTCTGCAGATGAGCTATTTAATGGAAAATGGGATTATACTCTGATTATTTAAATTCCTTGCTTATTCATGTACATGATGATGCCTTCTGAAAAAAGGAAAAATACATCTTATGTATTTATATGACCACCCATTACTATAGTATCTGATGTCTACCAGTCTTTGTATTTATTCTCGCAATGCCCCCCTGAGGTCGGGAATTGCTATTATCCCCATTTTGCAAATGGGGAACTGAGACATAGAAAGGCTAAGTGACTTGTCCATAGTCTCACAGGACGTCTGTGACAGAGCAGGGATGTCTCCCAAGTCCTAAATTAGTGCCCTCTAGGTTTCTGTATAAGTTTCTTGCATAGCTACACTGGCAAACCTTTTATAGTGTAGACCTAGCCTAAGACTCCAGTATACTAACTTTTACTATCGAGTAACTGTGCAACAGTAGCTCCAATAAACCTATGTGTGACGATAATAAAAATAATAATCACTCATATGCAAAAGTGTTTGCAGGATCTGGGTTTTAATTTTGTGTGCCTAATTTTTTTCTTTTCAGAGGTACTGATGAAGCCCTGCAGATTCAGGTAAGCTTGATTTAATAATACCTAATCCTTACATAGCAGAATTTTCATCTTTAGGTTTCAAAGGACTTCACAAAGGATGGCAGTATCATTATCCCCATTTTACAGCTGGGAAAACAGAGGCACAGGAGATTAAGTGACTTGCCCATGGTCATCAGCATAGCCAGGAATTGAATCCAAGTCACTTCAGTCCCAATCAGCTGACCTATTTGCTAGGCCATACTGCCTTCCATAACAAAAACAAGAAATGTCTTTTATACAAATTGTACAAACCTACATTGTTTTAGCTGAGAAATTTGTCTGCAAAAGGGAAAGCTTTAGTTTTATTAGATTAGAACATTGTAGGTCTATTTTTTTTCTCTATTAAATGGTGGGTCCTCACCCAACCTAACAGCAGCTGAGTCTATCTCCATATTAATATTAAGCCTTTTTTAGTTGAAATCCTATAAACTTTATCAGTTTTAAACTAGCAGCTAAACTCTGTTCCTTAATTACTGGTAGGATAATCTGTGAAGGATTTTAGTTCAGTCTCTTCAATACAGGTAGGCAATCGAAGACCTCTCTCAAGTTTCTACGCTTACAACTATTCTCCAGGGAGTCAGAGTTGTGAGATTAGCACATGCTGTATGGTGTTAAGTTTAGCAGCCAGGGAATGCCTTTGTTGCCTCAATATTTATCATTTTAGTGTCCAGTTCACCAGGTTATGGATCATTGGGTAACAGTTTGCCAGCGGATTGCTCCATTTTCTGTCCAAAAATCAATTCTCTAGTTTTGTTCATAGATTATACTGACAATAAGACCTTTTCTAAATTCCTGTCCACATTCATGTTGGCTGTTCCTTTACACTGAGTTTTGGGGGAGAAAAATCTCCAAAGACAATCTGCTGAGCGCAGTATCCTATCCCAGGCTAAAATAATTTAAAACTGCAATCCAGAAAGGTATTCCATTGCAATCCAGTTACTCCTTATTAAGCTAAATTCTGCAGGCATTCAGGAAAAGCTCCCATTGACTTCACTGGGAGTTTTGCTGTTTAAAGGCTTCAGGATTTGGCTCACTGTGGATTTGGAGGTGTTTCTCCTAAGTACATTTAGTAGAAAATAAACAAACAAACCTCAAAAATGATCCAGGAACTACGTGGAGTGTACAATTAGAGGCAGGATTTTTTCCAGTGATTTTGTGTTTTGAAGACATTTCTCATGAAACATTGAACAACTGGCAGTCTTTAACATTCACGTTGAACAGCTTTGCTAATAGCTGTGTCATTCAGCTTTCATTTTCACTCCCAACACTGTTCCTCATCCTTAACCCTTGTTCCAGTGTCCAGTCTGTGCCTAGTAAATGCAAGAAATTTTATTGCACACCCATGACCTAGGAAGAGCCTTGGGCAAGAGTCCATTCCTTTACTTGTAAAATTCATTCTAGAAGCTAATGAGTGGGAGCCCATGTAGCGCCAAGGTGAATAAAGGATGACTTCTGAAAATAGGTGGTTTGGATTCTTGCAGCCTGATTCGTCTTTAACACTGGTGTAAATCACGAGTAATTCCAATAAGGTTAATGAGCTACATCAATGTTAAATCATTATAAGAGAGTAGAATCAGGCCTTTATTGCTTAACTTGGGCTGTTCAAAAGCTCAAAAATCTTAATGCAAGCCGCCTCCATTGTATATGAGGGCTATATTATGCACCTAGGTTCATTTGACTTCTTTCTTAGGCAATGGTTTGAATTACTGTTCCTCAATATACAACCAATTTAGATTTAATAAGATAGTGCTTGTCTTTTAATAAAATAACAATAATTAAAACCATATTTCTTGTGGTTAAAATACTAGGCAAGCAATATATTTCTGCGAGTAGCTGCTGAGCCGATTGAAATATGTTTTTAATGATCAGATGGAATTACTTTTATGCAGCAAAACTGTTTTTAATAAATGTAAATTAACTGTGCATTTGTAAGAGATGAGGGACTAAACAACTTACACAAAAGGCAAACAGAAGTAACAAGATACAAAGAGATCAAAATATCAAATGCCCAAGAAAAGCCAAATAACTGCAGTCCACATCAAAAATGGTCTTTTTTGAACCCGTTTTTCCACTGTGTGAGTATAATTATTTTTGCAGCCATCAATCTGTTTAGAGTTCTTCTAAAAGGTTTATTCTCATTTTTAACAACCCCTCATCTCTGGTGTAGGGGAATCAGTAGAGGGCATAGTGGGTTCTACACCAGCTGGTCTTGTGACCAGGGAAGGGGAGTGTAGCTGAGATGCGACTCCTCTGGGGCCATTGCAGCAGGATGCAACCATTGCTCCCTGAGGCTATGGTAAGACATGTTGAGGACTAATAAACATTCCTTTTTTTGCTTCCAAATGCATCACCAATAGCTAAGGATTCAGCCAGTGTGTTGCAGATATTTTGAAACTAATGAACTATGACTACACTTGGCAGTATACTTACAACGAGTTTTTGTTTTGGTAGCTTTCTGTGTGATCAAAGGGCACATGAAACAGACTTTTATTTATCAACCACTTTTATTCTTTAACCCACTGGGGGCTCTCATGGTATAAAGAAAACCCTTTCTGTGACCTTCCTATGCAGCTTTGTTTATAAAGAGACATGAGGCAAATTTATAAGAGAGTTACTTGAACTCTAGAAATAAAAAAGTCATTGTTCTGGGTATCCCAGCACCATAAAGCTACAAACATGATTAGAATCATGTGCAAAATGTAAAAATAACTTGACGATTAGTTTATCATAAAGCCATTAAAGCATTTACTGTGTTGTAATCAGCTCACGTAAAGAATATAAAATATGTGAGAAATGTTATCTCTTTCCCCCCAAATCACATGTAAACAAATTCCTTTTCACTGTCAAATATACAGGCTTTTTACTGCTCCCCAGCATATCCATGCTTCTATTTTTATTTATTGTATTTGATTAACAGACTATCACCTTGCTTCATTCACAGAAAAAAATGCAATTTTTATTGATGCTCTACGGCAGGTATTTCACATTTGCACGAATACCTGAGTAGCATTAGTAATATTATAGAAGTATAACTTGAGACATATTTTCCGTCGGTTAAGAGTTTCTTTGACTATGTATGGTACCTAAGATCTTGTCTACACGGCACCGGCGACATGCACTAGAGATGTGTGATTTGTAAAGTGCTGTAACAGATTGCACTCTAACTACCCCATATAAACCCTGCTAGCATGCTCTAAAAGGTTCTACTTGGTGTTCACATCCTACGTTCACATGAATTAGGTGCCTTTTTAGAATGTGCCACCAGGCTCCACAAGGGTCAGTTAGAGTACAGCACCTCAGTACACTCTGCACATCACACTCCTCTGGCATGCTTTGCCTCGCCATGTATATGAGCCATTTATATGGTTTTGGTACCATACCACTGAAAGTTCAAGCATCTGTGCCTGATATTCAGATTTAAATGAACCTCTCTCTAGGCATGCGAGTCCTCGTAGGCACTGAATGTCTGCTTTGCACTTCATAGACTCATAGACTCATAGGTCAGAAGGGACCAATATGAT
>ML675629.1:42428290-42567740 GCA_007922155.1 Mesoclemmys tuberculata
TCAATTGCTCAAATTAAACTATCCCATCATAACATCATAACATCCCCATAACATTATAATAAGGCTAATAAAAATCACTTATACTTGCACCCCAGTCACGATTCTGGGCCTGCTGTGCCAAGCGCTCTACAAACACAGGAGTTTACAAACTAAGGCCCCAACCCTGCACACTGCTCCCTGCAGGTGGAGCCCTGTGTCCCAGAGCCACACGAAAGCTAGTGGGGAGCAATTTGCAAGATCAGCAGCTTCTTCTGCCCCAGTCTTGTAAGCAACCTTGCAGGCAAGTAATGCCATTACATTCAAAAGGGGCTACTGACACACATAAAGTTACTCACAGGCAGACTTCTTTGTAGGGTCAGGGCATCAGTCCCTAGTCCTCCAACCAGGGCCCCCACATGGGGGAAGGGTACATTTTATTGGTGCCCGGAGGCCCTGGGGGGCCCGGCCTAGGCTGCAACCCCCATGGGTATGTGTGTTGGGGGGGAGGGGGGAGCATGTTACAAGTTTGTACTGGGTCCAAAAAAATTATGCTTGGACCCAGTCTTCAACTGGATCTGTGTGGAGTCAATTGGAGGAATGGGACCTTAAATCCTCATTCTGCCCGCTGTTCCAGGGTTTTCCCTGGCTATCTTCAATGGGAGCTTCACCCTGCACCCCCTAAGTAATATAATCTTTTTGTGAGCCTGTTTTCATGCTCTTCTCTCATCCTACTGTAACTCCATGACCATTTCTCTTGTCCGGGGGCAAGATGTAGTGACTTCACAGAGCCTGTTTAAGAAGAGAGGTGGACAGGATGAATAGAGGACTGCCTGGGGGCGGTCGAAAAGGATCCCAGTCACATATGCTCCTCACCCGACTGTTTGGCTCTGCAACCATTCCCACAGACCTATTGGCTCCCTTCCACTCCAGTCTGACTCAGATCTGACTCTGTCTGATTCTCAGATTGGTTGGTCTGGTGTGTAGCTGAGATATGCGGTCGTAAGGGTCTAACATGTCCCTGAGAGTATAAATGGGCCTGAGAATTTGACCCTTTATTATTATTATGGTATTCACTGACCTTTCTGCAAAAACAAGACTAATCTCTTCAGTATAATTAGCACCACGACAATACCAAATACCACCCACCACCAATTTAAAAGTAATTTTAAACCACATATTAAAAAGAAGTAATCCTTACTGTCTGCTTGGAGACTACTGGCTGAATATTGGACACCAGCACACTGAGTTGTTCTATGAGGAAATGCCTGTATGTCGGTGCTAATGGGATGAGGGAGAGCAGTTTGGCTTGACCCTCAGAGGTTGCCAATGTCTCAAATGTTTGGGTGACTAATGGTTGTGAGATGACACAGTGAGTTCTTTTTGGGAGAGGCACAATGGAAGAGTGGTAACTGCTGGGTAACTTTTTTAGACTCACGCCATTAGAGGTAGGCAAGACGGTTCAACTAAAATGAGAACAGGCCTTAACTTCCCTCCAGAACTCAAACCAAACCTTTTCTGAGAATTTAAAAAGTTCAGAGACCTATTTACTATTCAGTAGGCTGTTTTCTGGCAAGTAAAATCACTCAGATGATGGATCCACTTCACCCATGTGGAATCCCATTGACTTCTGCTGAGCTCCATGTGGGCGGAGGAATCTGTACACACCTGGTAACTTTTGGATTGGGGCCTCACGTTCCATTTTTCTGTATCTCTGTACATCTTTGTATCTGCTGCGACCGGGATGGAAATGCTGAAATACCACCTGGAAGACTGCACTCACAGTATATCCTGTTTGATGGTAGGCAAAGCAGGAGTTATCAGGGATCTTAGGAGAAGCCTGTTTTGCTGAGATTTGCAGCTCAACTTGCAAATATAGAAGATTTTGACAAAGTTTAGAGAAATTTCTGAATGTTTGGCTTCTTATCTGAACCATTTAAGGTTTATCCATTGCAATTCCAAACAAACAAAACACCATCCTATTTCTTTTTTTAAATTTAGATTGTACTACCCACAGAGAAACAGGAAAATCAATGCACAAGAAGGAGACCTAGAATAGATATTCATCAATAAAACATTCAGAGGCTGTACCTAAGCAAAACTCATGAGATGGCTAAAATGCAGGATCAACACAGCCTTTCACACATTCTCATTCAAATGAACTGATGTTGCATTTTTGGTGTGGGTTAGTTGTTGTGTATTAGGTTGTATTTACTTGAATATTAAAGTTTTGCTTATTAAGACATAATCTAAACTGAGTTTTCATTGAGGCAAAGTTCCCTTTGAAGTCAATAGATTTTATCCAGGCAAAGACTGCAGGATTGGCCCAATAGTGTTTATCTAATAAAAGCATTCTAGGCGCTATACTACACCAGAATACGAAGCAGTGCAACACACAGATCTAGACTTAATATTCATATAGCTTAAGCAGGCAGGGGAATAAAGCCAGTTTCAAACAAGAATAAAAGCAATGTCAGTGTTCTGTGCTGCAGGGCTCCTTAAATCTAAAGTTTTAAAAACCTCAGTTGAAAGGATCTAACTTTATCATCTTTCTTATCCCACGAGAGAGGGCATTCAATGAGCCAAGAGCACCAGAGGCTACAGAGTTGTACATTGACAAGGACAAATGCTCTACTGGAAAATTCAGCTTGCATGTTGGATTAAATTTGAATGGCTCTGTGCAGGTCTGACCAAATCCCTTGCTTTTTCATCCATAACATGTTGGTGTCTTAAATAAAACTCTATTTTTAAAAATAAATTCTTTCATTTTTTCTAGCATTTATAAGGAAAAAACGCTGTATGTGTGAGACTGTTGAGTTTTTTCACAGCTTCCTGCCAAAAGTGCTTGAGAGGCCACAGTGAGAAGTTTGCATAAGTAACTCTCCTGTTAAAGAACGTTTCCACTTTTCAAAATGTTTTTTAAATGTCTACAGTTTTTAACACACATCCGAGTCAGCCTGTTTTTGAAACTTAGGCTTCAGTTGGTGTCTTTCTGGAGATGCTGTATTGTCAGTTGAAAATACAAGTTTCAGTAAGACTGTGAGGATATAACAAAAAAAAATGAGCGCTTGTTCTTGTATAGGCCTCATCTATATTATAAATTGCACCAGTTTAACCAAAGATGTGCTTTTCAATCAACGTAGTTAAACCAATGCAAACGCCTGTAAAAACATATTTAAATAGGTTTAAAGATTGTTTATGTTGGTTTTGCTTCAGTCAGTAAAGGATCTGCTTATGCTAAATCAATGTAAGCCGGGTTTAACCTGATGTAACAGTGTCCACCCAGGGTTTGCACCAGTTTAACTAAATCAAGTTGAAAAATGTACTGTTAGTTACTGGACCTTCCTACTGACCTCCAATAGTTTGCTACCGGACTGCAATAACAATGCTTACAAATCTCAGTGATGAAGGTGGGAAGTTATTGGAAAACCTGATTATTGCCATTTTAGAGCTGGAGAAACTCAACTAGTGATGTGAGGTGCCTACTACAAAACCAAAGATCAAACCCAGGTCTCCTGACTCCCACTCTTGGTGCCCGATCCATTAAGCCACACTACGTTATCAGTAGTCATCTCCCGCCTTTGATCACACCATTTACAATCTGTTTTAAACACCTACCTAACTGAACACATTTTTAGCAATTCTCTGTGTCTGTCAGTCACTTTGTTTTCAGTTGTATTTCCAGACAAAGTAACCCACCTGCTGGGGAGGTATGCATTTTACTTAAACACTAGTCAGACGTTCTATCTGAAGATACTCACAGCCCAGCACTGACTCTTTAGTCATCAGAGATATTCTAATCAGTTAACATTGCTTAAACAGAAACAAACAAGGATGAGAGTTTTCATATTCAGCCATAATCTGAGCTGTATATATAAAATTTACTGTGTGGTTAATCTTTTGAATTTTGCATTTAGTAAAATCCCAGTGTAAATATACCCTCTGCAAGGACTGTCCCTAATAAGTTGTTCCTGACTTAAATGACCACTTTAAATTATCGCTATGGTTTTCAGCATTTTTTTTTCCTGTTTCGTTAAAGACCCACCTCTGCTAGGCGACTGATCTTGGCTGGAGGTCTCATTGATCTTTGCTGGTGGTCTCAAATATCCCTCTCCACCTTGGGAAGGGAGAGAATAGAAACCAACGCAGTAATGAAAGGCCTGTTTTATTTTCTTGTAAGGTGCTAAGATATTACAGTAATTGGAATGGAAGAGAGGGATAAGCAGAGAGAGAGAATTTGTCTTTAATATTAGTCTAGGACCTAAAACAGCCATCTTGTTAATAATGAAATCCTCAGTATATTTTATTGTGGACATCTGTCCACTTTTTTTAGATTTGTGTTCATAAACTTAAAACACTCCTATTTTAAAAGCACAATTCTTGAATTGATTAATCTGTCTTGATTACAAAAATAAGTTTGTTTTTCCTCCAGTGAAGATATGAATTAACCATTTTTTACTAGAGATGGGTGAACTCCAGAAATGGTTTTGCATTTTTTTAACATGTTTCTGCTAGTTTTGTGGAGGCTGGGAATTAGGGTTCTGGTTTGGCCTAGATGAGAGAGTGACCTTAAGTGTGAAACTGGAGTTTGGTTGGGATCTTCAAACTGCATCCAAAATGTACTGGTTGGTAGGGGTGGGATTCATGGTTCTCTTAAGACCCATCTCTAATTTTGACAGCTAGTGATTCCATCAAGTGCTTTGCTTTAACAAAAAGCTAGTGCAGATCCTGATATAGTTACATATGAAAAGAGGTGACCATAAAACTTTGTTTGGTGGGTTTTTCCATTTTGTCTGAGGCTTTCCCTTTTGACAAAGGCACTATAAATACATTAATTAATCTACCCTCTCTTCTTTTTCTTTTTCTTTCCCTTGTTTTCTGGTGTTCTCCTATTGACTTTCTCCTACGGTGTTTCTTTTTCAACTTGTCTATCATCTGCTCCTCCTCTGATATTACTTTTCTGCTCTTTGGAGCTGGTTGGACACTCTAAAGAAGACTTGCCTCTTGATGGGTAAGTTTTTCTCAAAGTGATTATTCAGCTCTAAGAAAGAAGGATGGTTTGACCTGTATTTGTAAAACAGTGAAGACATACTTCCTAGGTCACACATGTTGCATTGGATATAGGGTGCTTATGTGAACAGTCATTATGTGTCTTCGGTCCAGATCTTGTTGATTAACATAGTCACAGATTTTAAAGCCAGAAGGGACTGTAATGATAATCTAATCTGATCTCCTGCACCACACAGGCCATAGAAATTCACCCAGTAATTTCTTCATCAAGCCCATGACATTTAGTCTTGATTTAAACACTTCAGGTGATGGAGAATACACCAAGTCCCTAGCTAAGTTATTATGATGGTTAATCACCATCACTTTTTAAAATGTGCCTTATTTCTAGTCTGAATTTATCTAGCTTTAGTTTCCACTCTTTGGATCTTGTGATGCCTTTTCTGCTAGATCACAGAGCCATCTACTATCAGAAATCTTCTCCCCCTGTAGATACTTGTAGATTGTAATCAAGTCACGTCTTAACCTTCTTTTGAATAAATTATACAGATTGAATTTATGAAGTCTCTCACCATAATGCACATTTTCCAGACCTCAAATTATCCTTATAGCACTTCTGATTTTTTTTCCAACTTCCTTTTTGAAGTGTGGACATCCGAACTGAACACACTATTGCATTAGTCTGTACCTAATTATTGTCATACACCTTGCATGAATGGCTTTGAGACAAAAACTCTAACCTCATTGGTCTTAACTATACTCATGCTCTACTTAATCAGGGTCATGTCCTAAACTGAAGCAATAAGCTGTTATTTAATGTATTTATTTATGCTTACCAATGGACCTAGCCAAGTTCTAGGCACCTGTACCATTAAGAATACAAGCAAAATGCTAAACATTCTTGAGGTAAAAAGAGGCCTTTACTATTGATGTGTCAGTCCAATGTAGCCCATTAAAAACACAAACATCCTTTTTTTACAACTAAAAACCCACTGTTAAACCCCCTCCCATCCTACAGCCCACTTTTCTGTGAGAAGGCCAAGAGTATAGATGAGCCTGTTAGTATGTTCTGAAAGTCAGCAAAGTCAGGCTCTGTTAGACCAAAGAGGAGAAGTGAGGACCAGAGCTGAGGAACCCCATTGTGTTCCCCCTCTCCCAGAAACACCCTCTCTTCTAAACCCGAGGCTGTTTCCTCCAGCAATGCCAATAGTTGTAACAGACACAGTACCACGTGGGCAGAATTCAGGATAAACGTAGGGAAATGAGCTGATAGATCTAAAATAATCTTTTGTTCTTCTCCCATCGCTAAGAGATCATTAACTAACATAACTAGTGAAGTTTCTTTATCATTCTGAGTCCTGGAACAATGCTGACTACTGTAAATGAACTCTCACAGCTCCAGATGCTGCCACAATTGCCTGGTCTCCACCTGTTGAACCACCTTTTCCTAAAAAGGAGATTGATAAATGGTGAGTTTGTTGACTTGAGAAGATGGAATTTGACCTGAGGGTTAACAAGTGCTTTCTCAACTGATGCTGGCTACCAGCCCATCCAAAGGGAAGCATTGATAATCTTCACCATGATGAGGGGGCCTGGATCCCTTCAGTAGCCAGAAAATGCATAGATCTAATGCATGGATCATAATCATTTTTCGTCTTGTATAAGATGGCTACACGGATGCTCAAATAATGCAATGATGCATGTCTTATACTTAGGTAGTCAGCTCCTATGCACCTGTTTGTGGATCTGTGCTGTCTAAATTTACATACATTTTTTTCTTGGGTTAATGAGAATTCATTTCCTTATGTGATGTAATGTGATATTCAGTGCTCTATTGCTACTGGGTGTCATGGCATGTCATTCTCACTCACATACACACCCATGCACACTGCCTGGAGTCAGAACAAGTTTGTTGCATTGTGTCTCACAATGTCAGTATTCTCTTTTGTGACTTCTATTCATGTGTTATTGCTGCCAAAAAGAAGCAAAACAACAAATCAATGTCTTCCCTTTCTCCATTGTTATGTCATTTTGAAAAGGTGGAGGTGGAGGAAGTTTGAATAAGGAATGGGCTGGGGGTGCGTGTATATGTGCTATCTACTGCAAATTCTCTGGTCAGCAACAATGGTGTGTATTTGTGTAAATCCTTTATACTTTGCAGAAATTATCACAGAGTGGAGGAACCAGTCTTGATTCTTGTCAGTGCTGTAGTCATTTTCTGGACCTCCTTACAGTTCACTACATCACGGAAGTTAGAGCTGGCAAAGACCTGTGAGATCATCCAGCTTATCACCCAACCCATGCAGAATTGTTCCCAACAATTGGGTATATTGATTGGTAATTTTGTCTGGCCGAGTTTTCAAAACCCATGCAAACTGAACCTCAAAATCATCATGTGGCACCATAGAGCAGCTCTCTTTCCCCCTTTTTACCTACTTCTGAAGAGTCATCTGCCCTCCAACTAAACCTGCCCTTTTTTTAGGCTGATCATTGAGGCTGCTCAGATTTTTTTCTGGAACAAAAGCAAAGGAGCCAAAGGCAAAGCAGTTCTTGTAAATTTAATTAATAAAATATTTATTCCTGACAGAGGTTCACAGGAGCATCTGTTATTTGATTTTGGGAGATGCCAAGTTTGTATAATGAATGGCATCCTGGCTAGATTTCAGCTTGGGTAATTATTCTTCCTACTTGAAATTGCTCCTGTTGTTTCAACTGGATGCAATATTTTTTCCCACTTCCTTTGCCAAATTATTGTATATTGTTGCTGTATGCTCTTAACTTGCCATATTTCACTCCTGTGGTTGCCACAGTGTAGTTATGGAAGATGCCAGGGACTTTTTTAACTTCAGAGACATTCAGCCTGTGCCTCGAGCCCTAGCAGGTAAAACGGATATTGTTGTGGTCTCCGATGCTTTGGGGCTGTGATATTAAAAAAAGCCACAGACTTTTTTCTTTTTTCTATTAAGAGTATGCGTGTAAATAAATTTCAGTCACTGGCAGAACTAGTGAAAGTGTTTTTGCTGCAGTTGTGAAGAGCAAAACGTGAAATTTTAACCAAAAATGCATGTTGAAAAAGCTTATATATCTGGCCCCTAAGCACACATGCGCACAGACAGACACACACATGCATATATATAAACCCTACTCCGAGACTCTCAGATCTTCCCTATATTACTATTGTTCAAGCTCCTTATACCCTGATGGTCTAATTCTGCAGTGTCCTTCCAGCCAGCAGGCTGCCTAGGAAATAGTTGCAATGCACTGCAATGCTGAAAGAATGCGTTCTTCAATAATAGTTGTAAGTTGTGGGGTGGTAGAATCTAAGAAAATCCTTGAACACAGAAGGCCTGATTTCCTCTCCCTTGCACCTTGCATAGTCATTTACAGCTGTATAAAGTGGATGTCACCACATTCCGATTTACCAGCATTTTACTTCTCCTTTATGTATGTGTAAATGAGCACATGCATCCAAGAGGGTGGAGAATCAGGCCTACTTTTACACCAGAGTAACTCTTTTGCAAGCTATGGTTTTACCCTTTCTGTTAACATTTGTGTAGGGTTACAGATTGGTCCTGAAAAAAAGAACTTTAATTTTAAAAGCTCCCTTTGTGGTATCATATTTTAAACACTTTTAATACAGTAAGCATTAGTAAAGAGTACTTCCTGTTCCATGGGTATATAAAGCATATAAGAACATAACGTGCTAGACTTCAAGGTGTGAACATTAATCACAAAACAGTTCAATTTTCAGGCATTCAGTTTTTTGATGAAAAACTGAAATTTTCTACAGAAAGGAGACACTTCATGAAAAAACTTTTGTTTAGATGAAAACCCAATTTTCCTTTGAAAAATAGTTTTTTACTGTACATTTTTGACCCAGCCTAGTATTTTTATTTCTATCAGCATGTCAGATATTTCTATTCCATTACTTTTTCTCTGGAATGTACAAAATTAAAAAGAATATATTTTTAAGCTTGTTTGAAGGCGATTCCTTCTTTTACTGTTTTTTTTTTAAGACAGAATAAAACCTAAAATTGTTAGGAAAACCTGCTTAGATTCCCTTTAGATTCCTATCCTCAAGTCCAGAAATATCTGAATGATTATACAGTAGTTCCTAATCATCCATGAAGCAATAGACAAACTGTGGGAAAGGCAAACTTTTGAAAAGCTAAGTACCTGAGAACGGCATGCAGTTAGCAAACAGAGTGAAGTTCAGTTTCATATTGAGATGTCAGGTTAGTTACTTAAAATGACCTTTAAGGACTTTATTTAAATTCGGTTTGTGCCTTACTTTGCCTTTATATGATATGTAAAGAAGACCTAGAAGTTTATTTCTGTCTGTTTGCTTAACTTGGAAATACCAGAAAAGTCAAGTCTTGTCTTCTCTCGTTGTGCTAGATGAGCTATTGGACATATGTGGTGTGAAGTCTCAAATGAATGAGGGCTGGAGGGCATACACGTCTTCAAAGCAGGGCCAGTGCTATTGGGACAAAGGGAACATTTGCCCTTCCAAATTATTTTAAAAATGTAATTGCCAGGAGACAAAGGATCATGTCCTCCCCTGCCCTTTTTCAGTCCTGACTTCTGAATGCAGTCAATAGAGGGCACACCACAGCCTGGCCAGCACCCGGGTCTGCTTTGCATCATGCTGCATGCACACTGTGCTGGCCAGTCCTGCACTGCATGCCACATGCTGCTGGGCCTTCATTTGCCATCAGCTGCCAAAACTACAGCAGTGGCTCCTCTTGGCCTTGGTTGCTGCCTTGGTCCAGGAAGCAAGACGTTCTGGAAGTCTAATCAGGCTTACCAGCAGGGGAGGATACGGTAAGGAGCGAGGGGGAAGGCTGGGCCTGGAGGGTCAGGCTAGTGGACGGGGGAGGCAGAGGCTCTGGGAGGGTCGGGGTGGTGTGGGATGAGGGGAGGGGAAGAGGGGAGGGTGTCTGGAGACCCCAAAATACCCTTGCCCTGCCAATAATGGGACCCTAGAACTGGGCTTGTGCCTAACTCACAATGATTTCAGTTGGAGTCAGTTTAAATACCTTTAAAAATCTGGTTCTAAGTGCCTAAACCACTTTTGGAAATGAGACTTAAGCTCTTAAATTAGTCAGGGGTTGCAATGCTGAACAGAGAAATGCCTAAATACCTCTAAAATCTGGGTCTTGGTCACTTTTCAAAATGAGGCTGAGGCCATGTCTACATTAGAGAGCTTAAAGAGAGGCACAGCTGTACCGATGTAGCTGCGTTGCTGTAAGGTCTCTCGTGTGGCTGCTCTATGCTGACAGGAGAGAGCTCTCCCATCATCATAACTAAACCACCCCCAAAAAGTGGCAGTAGCTATGTCCCACTGACATAGTGCTGTCTACACCAGAGCTTCTGTTGGTGTAGCTTATGTCACTCGGGGAAAAGGGGGGGGTGCTAGTTATACTAACAAAAGTGTAGCCAAAACCTTAGGCTGGGTCTACACTGATGGCGGCGAATTCGCCGCGGTCACATTGATTGCTCTGGATCGACTGAGCAGTCTGTATAGACGCGCTCAGTTGATCCAGAAAGCGACGCAGGAAACCCACTCCGGTAAGTGGCATAGCGCTGCATCGTTCCTTTTGACGCAATGCAGTATGGATGTCGCGCAGAGGAGACACTGCTAAGTCGACGGGAGATACACAAGTGATTTAAGTCACTTGCGTATCTGCCATCGACTGCCGCCGAATTGCAAAGGTAAGTGTAGACCGGGCTTTAGTCTCTTAAGTGATTTATACCTTTGGAAATTTTACCCTTAAACTTCATTTCCCTCCCAGGTGCTCCACTTTCAATCTTATCTTTGTGATGTATAGCCACTAGTTCTCCAGCCACCATAGAATCTGCTAGGGTTGAGAAGACATCAGTTTCTATAAAAAAAAAAAAAAAAGCAGAATATATATATTTTTCAGATGCAAATCTTTCAGACCTTCTTTATACATAGTAAAGGAACACAGGGAAAGACTGGTGCTTTTTTTCTTTTCTTTTGGAGGTCACCTTTAATTCAAGTCAGGTGTTTTGGACACAGAGTAGTGATGGTAGGAATAACAGAAGTATAGCTTTTGAAAAAAAAATTATTGTTTATAACACATACTTTCCTCTTTGAAATCTTTTGTGATTTGAATGAGGAAGGGGAGGAGTCAAGATGGATACACTTTAAATAAAGCCTTCTAATCGAACACTTGAAACAAGTGCAAATGTACACATCCTTTGTTTAGTTTGTAGCAGAGAAGGAACTTTGGGAAATGCTTCTTTCAAATAACAGACATTCTTTTTGTTTACATTTTTGTCTCCCTCCTGGTGTGCATAGGGGGACATTACAATGGGTCCTTTTCTTTATATAATCAGTGACAATTTGGCTGAGGGAGCAGCAGCTTTCAGAATTCAGATCTATTGGAATGGCATCCCTATGAGGGAATTCATTTTTTTTGCCCCTTGCAATCTACCTGTGGACATATAATGTTCATATTGCAAAGAGCTCCTCATTTCTCCCAGAATAATTTATGCTTGTCAACCTGTCACTGCATCCCAGAATAGGCAGTGGCCTGAATATATGGAGGATTTCTGTCACAGAATTCAAAAATTTCAAATGGAGGTGGCTACCACTAGGCACCTAAATAAAACTGACCAAATCTTCAGAAATACTAAATACCTTGAACCTCGAGTCACTATTATTTAAGTGCCTAGTGATAGACACCCACATTTGAATATTTTGGTCATAGAGGTTATATAATTACCTGTTAAAAGAGAAAAATCTGCCACAAAGAATATATATTTCATGAACCTAAGAAAGATATATTGTTGGCATTTGAAAGGAATGTACCTGTCAAGGATTGTTTTCCTCCACTCCAGCCCAATCTTTCCTCACAAAGCAGCCATGGTCTTGATTCTCCCCTCACACCATTTGTAACTTCAGTATGGGTGTGAGGAGAATCTCATACCATGTGTTTCTGTAATCTTCGGTGTGTGCTTCTGTCACTCCTTGCAGTCACCAGGCTTTCACACTGCCCTCAAATTCTCCACAACCAGCATCCCACCAGCATCTTTTGGCAATGAGCACACGCTGACCTGACAACTTGGAGTGACTATCCAGGCCAGATATCTTTGCCTTGCTTCTGCTTCTCAGTAGAAGTTTGGTGTTTTCGTCTCCACAGCCATCCACAGTGCTTATCCCAACCACAAAGTAATTCCGAAAGCATCTTAAAGAAAGCAATGTTTATCCTTTGGATACCCCAGGGTCCTCAGAGATTCTCGTGGGTGAATGGGAAATCACTGTCATCCTCACAGAGTCCTTGTGTTATGCTGGCTCTGTCCTCCTGGCACACCCTTCTTGTCACTCTCAACTGGGGCTGGGGATTGCTCAAAAATCTACATACGGCTTGCTGTTACATTATCCATCTATCTGAGGGAACACCTACAGGTGCCAATGCATCCACCTGGCCCATCCACTCTCCCCTAGCCCACCCACCACTAACCCCTAGATGTCAGAGAGCCCTTTGTGGCACAGAGGGGAATGGAGGGTAGTGCCCTGGATTCAGTTCACCCTTTCTTCCACATGGGATAGAGAAAGCTGCACAGAGATTGTCTCCTATAGGATCATTTGCAGCCTTCTGTCTACCTCTCAGCATATGAGTCACCCCAGTGAAGTTTTTGTTCTTCACAGCTTGTACCTTTCTTATTTAGACTGTGTAGGCCACTTTGATTTTTTCATTGTGAACATCCTTATGTGGCTTCTAATGAAACATACCATAGATTATTCAATGAACTCTGATGCCAGCATATTATTTTCTGTTGGATATTCCAGTTGATCAGTATGTAAAGGAAATCCACAACCCTTGAGGGACAAGCTTTTTTTCCCATCACTTCCTGTCACTCAGAAAATCTTACTTGTTTGCTGCAAATAATTCACCCAGGAAAAGGGCAAAATCTTTTGAGAATCTAGCCTGGAGTATAGGTTTTGTTATGATGTTTGTCATCTAACATATTTTGTTTGGGATTATTATTGAAAAATGCTGTAGAGAAACAGAGTTTGGGGAAGGAAAAGTTTTTCAATAGTCTGAGTTACATCATCACTGGTTCTGTGACCTTTTCAACTTGGCTGGGAATCTGCTGGAAAACAGCTGTGATGTTTTTCAGTCTTGAATTGTAAAAATGAAACTCTTTGCCCTAATGTCTTGCTTTGTTAGTATTACTGTTGTAAACTTCTTGGGGATTTTGTAGAATACTCAGTGTTGGTTTTTTTGACTGTGAACTGCTGATTTGTTTGTCATTTATAGGGGTTACCCCAGGGTGAGCCAACACAGTTTAGGTTTGGGTTACTTTGGTCTTTAGGCCTGTAAAAAAAATTTCAGACCCTTAAAACTACAATGGGAAACCGATTACATACAGACTTATTTTGTTTCCAGAGACTGATGTGTGCTGTGCAGAGGCTGCCAAGGTCAGAATTTGGGGGGTTGTATTTTTCCTGTTCTCATTCTAGGACTGCTAAAATGCTTAGTAGAGCTGATCATGGTTACATTAGTTGATATGCTGGGGAAATACCTACTATTTTCAAGTAATAAATGTGAGGTACTGTTAGAGATTGAGTTGTCAAAAGAAAACATGTTGGAACAAATTGATAAATGAAATAGCAACTAGTCACCAGGACAGGATTGTATCATTCAAGAGTTATAAAGGAACTAAAGAATGAAAAGACTGATCTGCTAGCAAATATATACTATGATTTGATTTTCTTTTGTTTTTCTCCATGGATTACTTGACGATTACCTGTTCTGTTCATTTCCTCTGAAGCACCTGGCATTGGCCACTGGTGGAAGACAGGCTACTGGACTAGATGGACCATTGGTCTGACCCAGTGTGGCCTTTCTTATGTTTATTATGTTTAGTGTTGGCCTAACTCTTCTTCCAATGAAGTCAATGAGAGTTAGGCTAACCCTGAGTACTCTGGAAAATCTTTCCCAATATCCCATCAAAATCAGCTACTATCCTGATGGACTGGAGGGTAGTAGGTGTCACCTGTCACCTTATGTCTCTTAAAGTTAGTTTTTGTCTGTGTTCATTAGACATTTCCTGTGCATCTGGAGGGCCTACAAGTGACTCACCTTTTGGGAAAGGACTCGAATCCTCAGTGAGGTGGGCTCCACACACACATTCATAGATCCTAATGCCTCTGTCCCTCTTCTTAGAGGCTGATGGTTTTTCACCTCTTCTAGACAGCCTGAGTGAAAAATCCAGCACAACGATCTCAAACCACAGCAGTTGTAGTAATACAAGATCTATAAATAGAAAATCAGATTAAATCATCCGGCTGGACACTATTTATCTTTGGCTACACCTATGGTCAAACAATTTTCAGTACCAATACATTGCATCTGTTGTCAACAAGAGATATTTTTGCTATGGTGGAAAAAGTTAAAAAAACAGAACTCAAAAAGTGGGACTAAATGGCAAATTTTCAACACATCAAAATGTCAACAGTAGGGTGCCCCAAAGATCCATGCTAGAACTGATAGCGTTTATTATGATCTGGGAAGTAGGGAGCACAGTGAAGTAGTAAAATTTGCAAAACGCAGAAATTATTTAAGATAGTCAAAATTAGAGAAGACTGTGAAGAGCTTCTGAGAGCTGACAAAGCTAGGGTGCTCAAAAGCAGATGAAATTCAGTGTTGACAAATGCAAAGCAATATACATTAAAAGGAATCATATGAAATACTGATACATATTACATGGTTCTAAATTAACCATAACCATTATGCGGAGAAGCTGAGTGAACTAGGCTTGTTTAGTCTGCAAAAGAGAAGAATGAGGGGGGATTTGATAGCAGCCGTTAAGTACCTGAAAGAGGGTTCCAGGGAGGATGGAGCTAAGCTGATCTCAATGGTAGTAGATGACAGAACAAGGAGCAATGGTCTCAAGTTGCACTGGGGGAAGTCTAGGCTGGATATTAGGAAAAAGCTTTTCACTAGGAGGGTGGTGAAGCACTGGAATGGGTTACCAGGGCGGTGGTGGAATCCCCATCTTTAGAGGTTTTTAAGCTGTGGCTTGACAATGATTTAGCTGAGGAGATAGTCCTGCTTTGAGCAGGGGTTTGGACTAGATGACCTCCTGAGGTCCCTTCCAACTCTAATCTTCTATGCTTCAGTAAGACTTGGGTGTCATTATGGACAGGACATCTCAGTGAAACCATCTACTCAATGCACAGCAAAAGTGTGAGCAAAATGTTAGGACACAGAAGGAATGGAATAGAAAATAATATTGAAAATAGTGTAAAGCTATTATATAAATCAGTGATACACTCTCATCTGTACAGTTCTGATCATCCCCTCTCTATGAAAATATAGCAGACATAGCAAGGGTCCAGAGATGAGTGGCAAAAATGGTTAGAGGCCTGGAAAGACATTTATATTAGGCAAGACTGGAAAGCTTAGGGTTGTTTAGCTTAGAAAGAAAATGAGTAAAAGTAGACAACATAGAAGTATATAAAATAGTTTAGCTTCACTAGCATTAATTTTCTCAAAGAATATGGGGACAGATCATGTAAGTAAAAGACAGCACATTTAAAACTGATAAAATAGTACCTTTTTACATAATGCATAATTAAATAATTAGACATGTACATGGATAACAAGAACATCCATAATATTATTAGATAAGAACAAAAATGTGAAATGTTTAAATCCTTGTGCCCATAAACTGATGGGTTTAAGAAGAAATTTATCCTATGGGCAGATGATGGGGCTTCTAGCTCCTTTCTCTGAAGTATTTGCCACTTTTAGAGGCAAGATTCCAGAACAGATGGACCACTAGCTTGACACAGTACAGCAGTTCCTACATTCAGCCGTTGTTACCAGAGACAAAAACAATTCTAACAGATGTAATGTAGCATGTAGCTGTAAGATCTCACTTCACCATGTCTGACATCCTTCCATAAGCTACACACAATAGTTTATATTAAAAACATAGAAGCATTTATTGACTATGTGGTGGTAATGCAACTCTGATCAGTGAATGAAAATGATGTGTACCCTGAGTCTCTTTCCTGACAGGAAGTTATACAGTTGATTGACAGTCTGTATTATAAAATATTTCTTAAAGGTACAGTTTACTTCTATCCAGGGGTGCTGGCACTACGGGTGTTGGGGGTGTAGTCACACTTCCTGGCTTGAAGTGGTTTCCATCATGTACAATATTTATAGGTCTGTTCAATGGCTTTCAGCACCCCCA
The DNA here is from genome assembly GCA_007922155.1 of Mesoclemmys tuberculata. Lineage (NCBI taxonomy): Eukaryota > Metazoa > Chordata > Testudines > Chelidae > Mesoclemmys > Mesoclemmys tuberculata. The sequence continues at coordinate 42,444,512 of ML675629.1, forward strand.
GTATAAAAATGGTTCCAACACCATTGCTTTTATCCTAACTACACACTAAAAACAATATGGTGGTGGCCTACTACTGTTATCACCTGTCAGGGCCCCAAGCGCAAAGCCAGGCCCTCAGGGTCCCTAAATGAAATCCTTTGCTGCTGCACCATGGCAATGTGCTAGCTAACAGCTTTAGTGTACAAAGCCTACAACACCTCAGCAGCCAGACTCCAGGCTCCTGATTGGCTGGACAGACTAGCGTGCCTCAGTGGGTATCTAGACTATATAAAGACCACAACAGGAAGAGGAATAGGCCATTGCCTGCTGATTGCTCCTGCCTTGCCACCTTGTCTACATGCCCCCTTGGATTGGATCTCCCAGCTATCAACCTCCTGCACATGCTCCAGCCATTGCCTCAGATTGCCTCGAATCCCAATTGACCACCCATGCACCACTTGACCGTTTTTTGATAACCTTTCTTGGCAGACACTTCTCAGGCTCTTAGAACACTTAACTCTCCAGTTCGAACAGCTGGGAGGTGTCCTTGTTACTAATCTTTCTGGCTCAAGGGTGATATCTTGACCCTACTGAAATCAATAGGTTTGCCACTGACTTCAAGGAGGCCAGGATTTCACCCCGGGTATTTAAATCCCCTTTTTAGTCACCATGTTTGCTTTCCTCTTTCTCTACAAATTTCTCAGACTCGTTTTTTATACGAGAAAGGGGCATTTGGAATAATTCATATTTATGTGGCATGAGAGAAACACCCATCCCTGTTCAGTAGTGGCATTACTCCAAGACTGAAACTGACCCATTACGTTTTCTTCAGCTGATCTACAAACTCATTGCCATTCCCATCTGAATCATCCAAACGTTTCAAAGATGCAGGTGAATTTCGTAATTATTGTTATCCTGTGTCTACTAACAATAAAACAACTTCCTGATTTTACCATGAGGTTTTATTTCAGTAATAGATGACTGTCACAATAGGCCCACTGACATCTCTTCTTAAATGATATTGTTTAGACTGTGGTCAGTGAATTCATTTCCCGCTAGACAAAAATACCAACAAATTCAAACTTCAGTCTGTGAAATGACTGTCCAAAACGCTTAGCTCTCATCAGCCTCCTTCAACTGTCAGATAATCTGGGCAAGAGCCTAGTTTGAAATCAGGATGAGAAAACTGTAGTTCTTAGCTCTGTCACTCTGTTCTGCACACAAAGTTTAATAGATAGCACATGCTGTTTGCTAAACCTTTGTTCCTGCCCCAGCAGAGTCAATGCACTGCCAAGTCTCACTGAGTTTGTGCGTCTCACCCATTTTTGGCTTAAGTTACCTGCAGTCTGAAGCAGTCTCGCATAAAACTCAGAAGATTCACAGTACATTTAAATGGAAACTGTAAACCATCACTCAGAGAATGCATTTTTCAAATTTTCTCCTTTAAGTGACCGAAACTTGGCAGGTTTGCCAACTGTCTGATAAGGATGGATGAGAGACCATGGAGTCTCCTCCCTGTCTCCACAACAAAACCCTAAGCAACGATCTCGAAAAGTGACATTTCAAGCAAAATGAATTATTAAGCTGTACAATCCTCTGTTTGTTTTTTTAACAGTATTTCATTATTGAAGATGTATTAGAACTGCCTTGAAGCTTACGATATTAAAAAGGTATCTCATCTGTGGTCTTCAAAAAGATCTGAGGCATGTGAAAAGATACCAGTGTTCCCTCTGGTTGTGTAATTCTCTGATATACTGTCTATGACCCTTTCCTCCAGGGGAGTTTTCCAGATGAAGAATTGTCTGGTTCTTCCATAACAGGCCTGTTAAAGGGCTTTGTTTTGTTTAAGTTCTTTTCTCTGTCATTAACTTAAATTGCAAAAGAATTGTACAGATGTTTAGCTGTATGCCTCTCATTAAGAGATTCTGATTAAGAATTCACATAGTACTGACAAAACTCCATGCTATGCTTTGAAAAATTAATGGTTAGATATCTGCAAGTGGAGATGTGCTAGTTCTGAAAATCCCAGAGGTTTGTTTTTATCTCCCCAGTTAGACAAAAATACCCATTTGTAACTCATGGCTTTTTGGTGGATTATTTGAATCAGATGTTTCCTACCCAATAGAAAGCTATGCTGGGCAATACGTGCTATTTGTAAGATCTGCGGGAGACAAACGGAGAGAGATTTTGCTTGTGAATTTGATTAATGGCATTTATTTGAAAAGCCTCCAAGAAACTGTTAGCTTTGCAAACTATAGCTGGCGCATCAAGAATGTGTGAACATGCTCACAGTTATGTGTTTAATGGCTTGGGGAGCACCCCATTAAAAAAACAACAGTTTAGCTTCAGACAATCATTTAAGTACCCAAATTATCTTTAAATAACATTAATGAAACATAGTTGGCAGAAACTGACAAAAGCTACGAAATTCAAAGTTCAGACTGGCATTCCATCCATAAGTCATCACAGCCCATTGTGAGAAGAATAACAAAAACTTCATGGACAATCTCTCAGTTTTGAATTTCCTAGTGTTAGGCAGCTCCCCATCACCATCACAAGGATACTGAACAGAATTCTGTAGAATACATTTTCTAGTTTAACAGAACCAAAACAACAAGCCAAGTGGGGGAATGTTAGAAAAATGAGCTGGCTGCTAAGGACCACACCCTGATTTCCTTACTCCCATAACATTTTTATATGTAACAGTGATAAGCATTGTGCATTCGGGATTTGCAGTGGGGTCAAAGAGAATTTTGCCCACTGACTCAGATCCATGCCCAAATGTAAAAATGATCCAGAGACAAATTTTGGTTACCAAACCTTCCTCCCTACCCAGGCCAGAAATAAACCTCTGACAAATAGCCCAGGCTTTGTTAACTAAGCTTTTCCTCCTAATTTAAAACAAAACAAAAACTCCACAGGGCTCCCTCAAGCTCCTTGGGGGGGATCCTGAAAGCTGATTTTATAAGTCATGCCACGTTCTGTGCCTTTGCTCCGAGACTAGAATCTGAGCTTTGGTCCTCAGTGGTTTGAGCAAACCCCAGCTTTGTTAACGTGGCATAAGAATGATTCATTGCTTTTGTGTCACAGTAAGCACGTGTGAGGAAACCGAATAACTATCCCCTATTCATCTCAGATAATGGAAGGAATTAAATCGGTTGGCACTTGGACCAAAGCTCATTAGATTTGCATCTAACACTTGACAACCAAAGATAATATCAGAAAGGGGTTTTTCTTATGCCGTTTTCTGCATGTGTAATGAGATCATATCTTAGTGAAGAATGAGAAATAGGGCTTTTGCCGGTTGTCAAGACCTATCTGAACATAAAGTTTATTGAAACACTTTTTTTTTTTTTGCTGTGAGCTCATCTTTAATCTCAGAAAGTTTATTCATCTCTAATTTAGTTATATGGTCTTTACATGAAAAATCTATTTCAGATAAAGCAAAGCATTTTCATCTGCTAGTTACACGTGTGTCAGGTCACAGCAATTATGTGCAAATGCCAGATACCAAGTGTGCCACTGAAGGATAAAGTTGTATATGTTTTGAAGTAACAATGAGGAGTCTACTCTGCACAACAATGTAGAGAATGCGGCATTGCATCCCAAGGCTCAGAGGGGTGGGCTGAGAAAAAGAGAAGCGTTTTCCTGTGAATGAGCTGAGTCCTTACATAGTCTTAACAAAGCACAGAGCTTCTGAGTTAGCATCCAAAGTTATCCCCCCTTTTTGGGAGTTGGCTTTACTGGTAACAAAACAATAACAAAACATACACCTCACCCTAGGCTTCCCCCTTGATCTTGACTGTCCCTCGGGTTTCCTGGATATCTCTGTCCTAGCACTCTGGTTCCTTCTCTGAGACCACCACTGTCACCTCCTTTTATATCCAAGATGAAATTAAGGAGCCACATCTGCCAGAATGTTTTAAAAATCTATCTCTTCCTCTATCTCTATCTGCACCGACAGCCAAATTGCCCCTCCGCTACTACAATCTCTTCCTCTTATCTCCTCCTTTCCGGACTCCTTGCTCCATCTCCTGTCAGTCAAAATGTTACGGCCAAAGTCATCTTACTTGCTGTGACAATATCATCTGCCTCTCTAAATGTTTGACGATTTCCCCATTGCTCTGCAGTTCAGATGCAAATGATTTGTCCTTGCCTTCAAGACCTTCCATTATGCAGCCCTTGTCTATATCCCTAACCAGTTCTCCCCAAACTGCTGTCTCCTTTTAGCCATCCTGGATATGCCTTCTGTCTCCTGTCACAAAAGTCTCTGTGCCCTCTTCCATGATGCTCTATGTTCTTGGAATTCTCTAGCCAAAGCTGTTCACTCAGCTGCTTCTCTAGCCTCATTTAAATCCTTCCAAAAAACTCACATCTGGCATCTCACCAACAAAAAGTGAGTGTAGAAAAACAATGAAAAGAACCTTCAAGATGTGTTTCCACGCCTTACTGAGATCCCATATGTTCTTACTATTGCCGCTTTTGTCCTTCCTCTTCTCCATCCACTTGGCTGGTCTATGACCCTCACTTGTGTCACGTAGAAGTTGGGCTTGTCTATATTTTAACTGCTACAGCTGTGCCATGGTAGCACTTCAGTGTAAACATTACCTATGCCGATAGGAGGGACTCTCCTATCGGTGTAGGCAATCCACCTCCTTGAGAGGAGGTAGCTAGGTCAATGGAAGAATTCATCCATCAGTCTAGCACTGTCTACACTTGGGTTGGCTTAACTGTGCTGCTCAGAGGTGTGGAATTTTCTAATGTAGACCAGGTTTTAGACTTGCAGATGCTGTAGGCTACAGTTTCTGGTCTGTCAAGTTCAGTGGAGCAAGATGTCTCCCTGGAAGAATTTCCCCTGTGTAGGGATATTCTCCACTGCCATAAAGCTGTCACATAGATGCCATCTATACCAGCCGTACTCCCCCACCCCCATCATAAGGAAAAATAAGGGGTGTGTCAGGGGTAACCTAGCTCAACTTTGTCTGGTCTTCCAGAGCTTATGCCAAACAGTTGTGTGAGTTTGAGCAAGTCCCCTACTGCTCTAACTTCCAGTGGTGCTTCAGTTGGCTTCCTGTAACTGCCACTCAAATTATAATGGAGAATCAGGACCAATATTTTCACTTATTTTATGAGTCACGCAGCATACTTTTGGGATGCTTGAAAAATAATTAAGAGCTTTCCAGTATTTCCTTAGCGTACTGTGCCTTTGTGTTTGCAGCATTTTCTGTACTTCCCTCTACTTAGAGTAGGGGTTACCAAGGGAAGCTACAAATGCTGAAGTAACATTACTTAGTTATCCTATGCCACTGACAAGTTTTTAAATTATGACCATTTATGTTCTGGTAAGAAGTCACAAAGTATGTGCAATGGACACATCATAGAATCATAGAAGATTGGGGTTGGAAGGGACCTCAGGATGTCATCTAGTCCAACCCCTGCTCAAAGCAGGACCAACCCCAACTAAATCATCTCAGCCAGGGCTTTGTCAAACTGTACCTTAAAAACCTCTAAGGATGGAGAGTCCACCACCTCCCTAGGTAACCCATTCCAGTGCTTCACCACCCTCCTAGTGAAAAAAGTTTTCCTAATATCCAACCTAGACCTCCCCCACTACAACTTGAGACTATTGCTCCTTGTTCTGAATAATCACTTCCCTCGATCTGCTAGCAGTGCTCCTACTAATGCAGCCCAGTATGCTGCTTGCCTTCTTGGCAATAAGAGCACACTGTTGACTCATATCCGGCTTCTTGTCCACTGTAACCCCCAGGTCCTTTTCTACAGAATTGCTACCTAGCCAGTCAGTCTCCAGTCTGTAGCAGTGCATTGGATTCTTCCATCCTAAGTGCAGGACCCTGCACTTGTCCTTGTTGAATCTCATGAGATTCTTTTTGGCCCAATCCTCCAATTTGCCTAGGTTACTCTGTATTCTATCCCTGCCTTCCAGCGTATCTACCATTCCCCCAGCTTAGTGTCATCTGTAAACTTGCTGAGGGTGCAATCTACCCCATCCTCCAGATCATTCATGAAGAAGTTGAACAAACCCGGCCTCAGCACCGACCTCTGCGGCACTCCGCTTGTTACCAGCTGCCAACTAGACATAAAATCATAAAATCATAGAATATTAGAGTTGGAAGGGACCTCAGGTGGTCATCTAGTCCAAAGCAGGACTAACCTCAGCTAAATCATCCCAGCCAGGGCTTTGTCAAGCCGCAGCTTAAAATCCTCTAAAGATGGAGATGCCACCACCCCTAGGTAACCCATTCCAGTGCTTCACCATCCTCCTAGTGAAAAATGTTTTCCTAATATCCAACCTTGACTTCCCCCACTGCAACGTAGACCATTGCTCCTTGTTCTGTCATCTACAACCATTGAGAACAGCATAGCTCCATCTTCCCTGGAACCCCCCTTTCAGGTAGTTAAAGGCTGCTATCAAATCCCCCCTCTTTCTTCTCTTTTGCAGACTAAACAAGCCTAGTTCACTCATCCTCTCCTCATAAGACATTAAGCCATTCATCATTACCATTGAGCCCAATGATTTAGCAAGCTTTCTACCCATCTTATAGTCCATTCATCCAACGCATACTTCTTTAACTAACTGATAAGAATACTGTGGAAAACCGTATCAAAAGCTTCACTAAAGTGAACCATCCACCACTTTCCCCACATCCACAGTCAGTCATTTCATCATAGAAGGCAATCATGTTAGTCAGACATGACTTGTCCTTGGTGAATCCATGCTGACTGTTCCTGATCACCTTCCTCTCTTCCAAGTACCTCAAAATGGACTTGCTCCATGATTTTTCCGGGGATTCAGGTGAGACTGACTGGTCTGCAGTTCCCCGGATCCTCCTCACTTTTCAAACTATAATACTGTAGTCAGTTTAACTGAAAAACAAAACCAAGCAGCAAGGCTCACACATTTTAAAACAGCTAATATTTTAATTGGAGTGGGACAGAAAACATCATATTTTGAAACCTTAAAAATGAATCTTGACTTTTTCTGGAACAATTAAAAGAAAAATGTAAATGGTTAAATAAACAAAGTCATCTGGGCTAACTATGGGAGCATGTAATATAAACCTCAATAAAGCTAGGTCCTGTGTCTTGAAAGAAGGGTTTGACAATGGAAATCCCAGCTGACCTGTAGCTAAAGCATTATAATTACAAGTCTATCATTATTTGTCTCAGTGGCCCTGTTTAGAAAACAGCATAAGCAGTGCCAGACATAAAGATGTGGAAGAGCAAGGGCAAAGTCTGCAATCACAGAAAAATACCAAGTGAATTCCTGTTCTGAACATAATCAGAGCCATCCATCACTGTTCTTATTTATTCTTTCGAACTCCAGCCACACCCATGTTTACCAGATCAATCAGAATATGTCCTTCATTTCCTTTTTTAAAAATGGGTCATAAAATGAAAAAAACAAACCCTGTATATTTATAAAATGTATTAGTCACCAGAGACAAATAACACTTTTGGAACTGTGCCATTCTCTTGACAAAGGGTGCCATTTATTTCCCATCAGAGTGATGGCAAAGCAATCAGGCTGTAGGTATATAATTACTCTATACAACACTTTTACATGAATATATTTTAGCCAGACATCTATCTCTTAAAATTTACTCTTTATTGCTGTGAAAGGATCACATTGGTAGATATTTATATGGCCCCCGTCGCTATAGCATCGAGTACATCACAAATGTTAATAAATGTATCCTCCCACAACACTCCTGGAGAGGTATTATAATTAGGGCTGGGCAGGAAATGATTTTCCCACCCTGTGAACATTTCTGACATTTCTAATTTTTTTCCCATCCCAAATTGGGACGGTGATGCTGGCAGACCAGGCACAGCTCATGCCAAGGTCCCCAGATCTCAAATGAACACTGACAGATGCATAGCTGGAATCTCTCTGGTTCACTGGTGGGATAATATTGATAGAATAGGTATTAGAGCTATGGGAAAGTGTGTAGTGTTTGGATTCTATTGAGTGCCTGTGCGTTGCTGCGTGCATTAATCTTTCTTGTAATACCCATGTTCCATACTGTAATGTGGTATTTGAGCAGTTATAAGTGAGCCTCTGTGACTGTATGAATCACCATACAGGAAGGAACATTAATTAGTGTGAAGAGCTGCTCTTCTGCAGAAATTGTTACATTCCTCCCAAAAGAGGAGACCCATCAATACTGGATGGGTTCCGGTTGGCTCTTACAACTGAAACTCCTTACATCTTGTCAACAAAAGGGCTAAAGACTCTTGTTGTTCTGCACTCCTCCCCATGAAGATCAGTCATGCAAGCAGTCTCCTTTGGTAAGCTGGTTTGCAGCTCCAAGCACATAGCAGCAGGGGGAACCCTGGCACACCAGACCAAAGGAACTAAGCATCTCTACTTAGACTCTGAGGGGACAAGGTGTAAGAATAAACAAGGGATCCTCAGACGCCTAGCCTTGGTTAGCTCTAGATCTCACATAGAGCTTGCTGATTACAGAAGCCTATGTTACCTTTTGAAACCTAAAACTGTAACTCATCGGTGTGTTTGTTTGCTTGCTTTAACTTTGTAAAGAACTCTCTTATTTCCCTTTCCTATTTAATAAAACTTCATATCGTTTACTATAGGATTGACTACCAGTGTTGTCTTCGGTGCGAGACCTAACGTACAATTGACTTGGGTAAGTGGCTGGCCCTTTGGGATCATAAAAGATTAGAGTTGGAAGGGACCACAGGAGCTCATCTAGTCCAACCCCCTGCTCAAAGCAGGACCAATCCCAGCTAAATCAGGATTGATACTTGGTGTAAGGGGTCATCTGTCAGAAGTCAGGGCCTGCAGCAGAGCTAGTCTCTCAGCGGATTCATCAGTACAGATGGCCTGCAGCAGGTTGCTTGATTAGCCATGACTGGCTGCAGGGGCCAGCAGGCTGGCTCTTGGGCTAGCAGCTGCTGCTGCAGGAGCCCCTTGCAGGCTGTTCACTGCTCATACCCACCACTGTGGTTGCTCCTGTGTTATTTGGTTCCTGCTGCTCCTGCTTTCAACCCAGCCCTGCATCTGTCCTGCTCCTGCTTTGCCTGATACCCTGCTCCTTGCCTGGTATCCTGCTCGCTCCAATTCCTCACTGCTGGCTTGACCTTTGGCTCTAGCTCCTGGCTGTGGACTCAGACTTGGCTCCGGTATCCAGTTCCTGCTCTTTGGTTTGATTCTAGGCTTTGTTCCTAATTACAGCTATGCTCCTGACCACTAGGCATGCCACCTGCTCTGACTATTAGGCTAAACCACCCTTGTCCCAGTTGGCTGACATCATCTATCACAGAGATATGCTCACCTGGGTGGCAAGACAGACTAGAGCAGAGTACACAAGGGGACTGTCCGTGACTCTTGGTTAAGGCTGTTAAAGTGCCTGAGGTGTTTACACTTGGTGCAGTTGGTTGGTGAAATCAAAGTTTAGAACTCGCAGCCAGTGAGGGGGTGGTGGCCTGGTTTTTAACTGTCTGCCCTGAAGTTGGCACTCACACTGTGGCCTCACCAATGGGAGCATTACAGGGATAAAAAGTCACAATCTCAAATTTCCACAGAATGGAAATACAAAAAATATTTCCTCTTAGGTCAATGAAAATGTTTCATTTAGATCATCTTGAAATATTCCATTTCAGTGTTGACCTCCCCTGACCACCCTTTTTTAACCTTTTTGGTGTAAATTTATTCGCGTGTCTAAACAAAACTGTCTGGGTTTGAAACTTTTTTTTAACCAAACTTTTTTTGGAATCCGTTGAACCCAATGAACCGAATCCATTGAACCCAATGTTTTCATAAACAGTTTCAGTTTTAAGGAATCAGGAATTTTTTACCCTTTTTTTTTTGGTCAAAAATGCTGATCAGCTCTAATTATTGTCTCAGTTTGACAGATGGGGAACTAAGGCACAGGGAGACTAAGCCCTGGTCTGCACCACAGACTTATGTCAGTGTAACTACTTATTTTGAAAATCCACGCCCCGAGTGATGCAGTTATATTGACCTAGCTTCCGGTGTAGGTAGTCCTATGTCAATGAGAGGGCTTTTCCCACTGACATCATTACCACCTCTTGGGAGAATCGTCGGAGTAGCTAGCCTCTTCACTCCACAGCTGTGCCACTACACAGCTGTACCTGTAGACAAGCCCTAAGTGACTTGCCAGGGTCACACAGGAAGTCTATGACACAATCAGGATCAGAATTCCCAGTCCAGTGCCTTAATTATAAGTGTATCCATGGTATTATACAGAAAGGACAAATAGCATAGTGGACTGAATGCTAGAGTAGGCAGCACAAGGAACCCTGTGTTATAATCATGGCAACATAGGTAAGGCTGCCACTGTCATCTCATTCTTCTTCTGTGGGGATCTCTCTCACTGAACTTGACAGGCCAGAAAAGCTAGCCTACAGGATCTGCATAGAAAAACAAATAAATTCAAGGCCTGGTCTACACTAGAAAATGAGGTTTGTTTAACTGCATTATCAGTATGGTATTTCCGCTTTGTACATTCCAAGTTGATGTTTGCATTCAAAGTTCAGTAAATTTTCCAACAAAATCCAAAGATTTTACTGAGACAAAAAGTGGACATATCCCTGTCTAAATAAAGGGAACAATTACACATCCCTCCAGTGGTTCTAAATTTGTTTCTCTCCTACCATCTTACCTGAGTCATACCTAGACTGAGCAAAGCCAGCTAACTTTTCTCTAAGATCCTACATCTATCAGATAAAAAGAGAGGAAGGAGACTGCACAATCTGGGCCTGTTGAAAAGGAGCAGAGCTATGCATCATCGTCAGCCTGATGATGTCTCCTGCCCATCCATCATTTTTTTGGGGGGAGTGGATCCTGGCCACCACTTCCATCGAGTTGCTGGGTGGCCTTGGACAAGTCTGGGTGCTTGTTGGGTGCTGCACCATTGACTTGCTGGGTGGTCTTGGACAAGTCACTTAATCGCTCTATGCCTGCACCCCATCTCCAAATATTTACCTACTTCACGTGGGTATTGTGGTGATTGACTAATAACTCATTCATGTTTGTATAGTACTCTGAGATGTACAGAGCTATGTAAGTACAAAGTATTATTATCACATAAGTTATTTCTCTTATATATGCTGTCAATAGGATTGCTTTTTGAGGAAACTGCTGTGAAACCCATGCCACCTCAAACTCCGTCAATTTATTTTAATTTTTATAAAGTATATTTTGTTCTACAAGCAAAAAGTTCTCAATCTGAGCCATCCACTTGTTAGTGGTTGGCAGCAGTTCAGCATTCCAATGTAAAGTGATCTTTTTTTGTCTGCCAGTGATGCAATATTAACAAATTTGTCTTGATATTTATCTGTTATTATGTCTGTTGTTAGAACGTATAAAGAAAACAAAACATAAAACACAGTGGCAATGATACTTCTATGATATCTGATATGGCACCCAATACCTTCCCTCAGAGCATTTTCCAGTGCAGAGCAACTCAGAATCACATACATGAGTGTTCCCTCACCAATTTTAAATTACTGGCCATTATAAATAGATTTCTTTAAAAGTGACAGGAGCTCAGATTTTCTTCCTACCCAGTCAAAATTAAAGATTGTTCCCTCCCTAATTATCTCTGCTAGTTTCAGGGTAAAATGTATAACTGGCTGAACCATTTGGGAAGAAATTCAAATCTGCAGTTTTCTGGCCTCTTGAACTTGAACATTTGGGTTCTGTGGTCCTAGAGTCTGCAATACCTAAGCCATCACATAGCTATGCTGGAGAAGCAGCACAAACCAAGAGGTTGGTTTAGATTTAGTTAATTAAACGTTGTAGTTAGCACTAGAAATGGGCCAAAGATGGACATATTTATATGACACCAAGTTTTTGGGTTAGGATAAAATGAGACTCCAATTAGAACCAATCCTTTTTTTTTTTTTGCTTTTGCATAATGAAAAAAACAGACTAACGAGATTCCGCAAAAGCAGAAATCCTGTGATTTTTCACTTCTCCAATTAGACCCTAACCCAGAAGTTCTTTTGATTGCCACACCTACAAAATACCAGAGAAAGTACAGTGACATTAATAGAGTAGTATGGAATGATGTTGCGGCTGTGTCATCCCAAGATATTGAAGAGACAAGGTGGGTCAGGTAATATCTTTTTTGGATCAATTTCTGTTGGTGAGAGAGCTACACAGGGCTACAAGGGCTACACAGCTACACAGGGCTACAAGCTACCCAGGGCTCTTCTTCAGGTCTGGGAAAGGTACTTAATGCGTGTTCACATTTTGTGTTTAATTTGGAAGTAGAAACCATATCTAACCCAAAGACGCAGCCTCACGACACTTACTTGAACTAGATTTTCAAAATGCAGAATTTTGAATAACAAAAGACCAACAAACCTTCAATTCATCAGTCACGACCTGAGCAGACCAGTGGGCTGGAACTGAAAAGAAATTGCAATTTTATCCAGATTGATGACTATTTTTATTGCAATATTGATCATCAGCAGGGACTTTTGTAATGGATTTAACAGATGTGGCATCCCTTATGCTGCACGTAGGAGTCTTCTTGCCTAAGTGGGAGTTGTAATTATCCAGTGTTTTTCAAAACCTCTGGCCTGCAATTGAGTTGTCACAGTCTCCCAGACACTGCTCCAGGCACCACAGATGGTACCGGCTGACACACTTGGGGCATATCATTATGAGCATGTGTAAGCCACATGATCTTGACTAGTTTCCTAATGCATGACAAGAAAAAGAAATGTGTGTCAGGAAGAAATATGGGCTTCATGAAGCTGAAGTGTGATTGGGGGGAGGAACATGAGAGAAAAGGGGGTTCAGGAGAGGACACATTTGAAAGAAACTGTTAGCATGAATTACAGCAACTAATGATCAGCATCTGCTAACAAAATGCTGTTTCCAGCTTGAAATATCCCAACTTATTTTACATGCTACTAGATTCTCGGTTGTTGAAGGCATTTTATGTTTATTTTTAATGTTTCATAAATTGAACTATGTGAGTATGGTTTTTTAAACTGGGAGTAGAGCTATTAACAGTAACATTTAGCAGTCTATTATAAATAATTTGTTTCCTAAATAATGGATTTGTCCAGCTAGGACAAAGAAAGCAACTTCAAAGGTTAACTTGGAATTTACAATAATTTGCTTGCAGATAATTCAGTTTGATGCAATTGGTTTCACAAGCTTGACAGCACCATACCTCACCACTAGAAATTCACTGGAAGCACATTGACGTTAGCCTGGTGAGAAATACAAAATAAAATAAATGCAGTAGCCTACAGACTTTTGGGAGAATAATTTCAGAGTAACTTGTGCTAGTTGGAAATTATTATTCATTACTACATCCCTGCTGGCAGCTACTGCTACTGTATAAAGTAGAGCAGAACAAATAATTTGTAAAAATAATGTGTTCATTGTCTTTTACCTCTGTTTCTCTTCACAAGCTATTGCAAGCAATCTAGAATTTATTCATTATTTGCAATTATTCACACATTTCTTTGTAAATCTTTCTCCCTATTGGAACATTACAGCAGCAGTTTGCCACAATATTTGGTATTCAAACTTCAAAATTTATGCTGTGTTGATTATTTTAGACTGTAAGAGCTTTGGAGCAGGGATTGTATTTTGTGTGTTTGTGCAGTGCTAAGCTCCATTGAGCCGTACTCCTACCAGGCCTTTGGAAGCTACAAATACAAATAATGAACAAATAAACGAATGACGTGGATCTTGTAGCACTGAATTCTCTTCCATGACAGTAAGACTTATGTGCCATTAACACAGCAACAACTGCACATTTTTAGTATTACAACTGAGTATATAACTGGGAATTCGTTTTTTACAAATGTTTGAGCATTCATTTTTGCAAGTATTCAGAGTAGTGAGGTCTAGTGCTCAAAGATCTGTGGAAAGTGAACATGAAAAGGTCACAATCAAGATCAAATCAACATTTACGTTTGAATCCAAATGAATATTTGTGCAGTTTTTCCCCACTCAGCTCTAGGGTCTTGTGTGAGACATTTGGTTTTATGTGCTTAAATTTACTGAGACTAGAAAAAAGAACAGATTTGACATAAAAATTCTCAAATATGTATGAGCACAATTGTGTCGCCATAGTCTTTATTCCCAAAACACACGTCATGTGATTCCGTAATACTAGGCAAGATACCTCTGACGTAGAAAGGACTAAGAAACTGGAATGTAATTGAGATTTTGAACAGAAAATTTCAGGATATAAACATGAACCATGAATTCTTGGGAGATCTTATTTCTTTAAAGATACAGTTGGCCCTTCAACATCAAAATACAGCAGCTAAATGGCCAGTAAGGAATCTAGATGCTAGAGTGAATCTGTGTTTGAAAGTAACACTCCCTAAGAATGGAAGCCAATTAATCATTATCATGGTAGCCCAAACAATTGGTCAGGTGCCTCAGGTTACTGTTTATTTTGAGGTTTGCATTTGTGCCTGGTTAACTATCATTTCGGTCGTTAGAAGTTGGCTGTCCTAAAAGGCATTGATTACAATTTGTTATTAAACAGGATGGTGTCAACAACACAAGAGGTTTGTGTGAAATGATAGACAGCAGAAAACAGCTCTTAAGTAACGTCTGGTCAATCATTTGAGTACTCTTTGATCCTTGCTCTTTTAGAATTCAGTCAGGGTTTGACCATCTCACTAGCTATTCATTGGTGCATTGGACTTTCTGTTCAAGAATAGACAGTGGAAGGCAGCCATAATGAAGCAAGTTTCTACCTGACAGGAGTGGCCTTAACTGTTTTGCTGGCCAGAATGGAAAACATTTTTGGCTCCTCCCCAACAACCAGCCCTTCTGCCTCGAGCAGAAGGGTTCCATCTCACACTAGTATTAAGCAGGTTTGAAGCTGTAAACTAGCTGAAAAAAACTAAGACCCTCTTCTACCTTCTCAAACTTTTTATCCCAAACTTGAACTGAACTTTCATATTTCCCCCCCATTTTTTTCATTTTTGTGTGTCTCTGCATTTCCAAGTTTGACTTCTGACTGGAGGTGGAAGACTGTGAGAAACACTGTTGCTATTGGTATTTCTGAAATGATGAGATACAGAAAGACATTCATTACAAGATTTCCAGCCCTATTTTGTAGAGTGAAATGGCCTGGATAGTTTGAATAATATCCACTTTTACATAATCACACTTTGGGGCACTTATCTCAGTCTTAGCAAAGTATTTCTGAGGTTCAGCCATCTCTGAATTCCCTCTTTTGGGGCTTGATCCTATAGCACTGAATCTTTCTGCTCACATTATTAAGGGCTGCAAGAACTGGCCCTTGCTGACCTTCAACATTTCTCATTTGCTGAATTCCCCAAACTTTGGTGGTTTGCAGTAAAAGGAACCTAGACCGAAATTATTCCTGGCTCCAAAACCTTAATTGACCACATTTTGCAAAACTAAACCAATCCGGTTTCCTCCCTCATTGTAGAAAGGGGATAAAGTTGTGACCTCTTATCTGGATAGAGTGACCAGATAGCAAGTGTGAAAAATCAGGATGAGGTTGGGGGGGAATAGACGCTCATATAAGAAAAAGCTCTGCATATTGGGACTGTCCATATGACATCAGGACATCTATATCTGGACCACCTTGTGTTGGTGATTCACATAAAATGGAATTTGGACCTGAACTTTCCCTGGTTTTGTGGATTGATTTTACAAAACTAAAACCTGGCCTCTTCAGCCCATGTGAAGATTCGTGTAGTGGATGGTGGGCCATTTCTCTTTTTGCCAGTAAGACAAGAGTAATGCTGTTGAAACCAAATTAATGGGAGGAAGAATCAAGCCCAAAGTCTTAATTTGAAACTGCAGAGGGAATTTTAGGAAGCCAGAATTTAATTCTTCAAGTTGATAGTTGGATTTAGGCCAGCATGAGGATTAACCACCCCCTACATTGGCATAGAACACCATGGAAATTTTAATTATCACAAATGGCCATGATTTCAGTTTAATGTCTGCTGCAAAAGACTGTCTCATTCAAAAATGAAAACTTTACAAAAATTCCTTAGGGCTCATATGGGAAAGAGCTAGCGATCTACTCCATGTGTGTGCCTATTTGAATTCTGCTACAGAACTCCCTTTTTAAATGGCTTTTTGCTAGCTGAATAATTTGTCTATGCACATATGGCTAGGTAGCTAATCCTGCCCTGTTATAGGAGTGTGAGGACACATATGCATAATCTCCCACAAACCTACTTAGTCGTACTTACTTTGTGCCAAAACAGGACAGTTTGATTAAGTGCAGAGTCATAAATCATGGGACACTTGTGTATGAAACTCAAATCTTCAGTTCTATGGTTTGATATATTTTATTCTACTGTCCAAACCTGACACGGCCAAATCACTGCAGGAGGGCCAAAGAGCAAGGGCTCCATTTTCACATGTTATGTGGTGGGCTTAAATCTCAGTGTGAGGCTGGTGAAGTCACCTCCTACCTCAGATGGGAATTTAATGCTTATTTTTATCGTTCTTTTGATTGATATTGCAGGCTTTATAATAATAACAGCAGTTCTGCTAGAAAAACACTATTCTAAAAGAATTGTTCCTATAGCTGGTAATTAAGCAATGAGCCTTGTTGTTCTGCAATGAAAAATAAAGCATTACAAAATCTTCAGAGCATTTTGGTATACTACATGCTGTGAGGTTAGTGACTTGCTGCCCCGAGGCACAGTTACTGAAAGGGTTCTTCCGGTCCCAGAGCCTCTGGGGGATATGATTCAAACCGAAGATTCCACAGGAGTAGAAGAACCAGAGAGAAGAGGCTCCAGAGGGGGAGCCGTGTTAGTCTGTATACAGCAAAAACAACCAGAGTCCTGTAGCACTTCAAAGACTAACAAATTTCTGCAGGCATAAGCTTTCGTGGGCTGCAGCCCACTTTGTCAGTTTGTAAGAGGGTCAAGGCTTCCACTGGACATGAGCCTAGAATGAAATTCTCAATCAAATATAAGCACAATATTTTTTAAAAGTGCACCATCAGCAACGCAGCACTCACATGAGGAGAAGCTTTTTCCAAAAACAACAAAAAAACCTAGTTACAGGTTTCTGTTCTCCTGCTCAGTTCAGATGGTTCTACGCCTCTGACCCTGCAAGGCTGTCTGCAGATCCAGGGCTCCACCCGTAGAGAGACCCATTCCAGGGTCAGTCATTAGCAGAGAGAGGATAGACTCTATGGCTCTCTGCAAAGCAGAACTGTGAATCTGTTTCTTGTTTCACAGCATGATCTGTGCAAACAATGGACTAAATCCTCGGGTGCATGTTCAATCCTCGGTTGGGCAAAATCCCCTTGAGTGAGGACTGAGTAAATGCTAAGTGAGGACCCCTTGATATGGCTTACAGAGACAGCAGAGCAAACTGGGCATGAGTGATGTTTTGGTTTGTAGAAAGCTAGCCCCATATATACTGTCTAGAAACCTTTCATTCAGTGCAAACAATTTTCTGTTATGAGCCGATGAGACTATTACACTTTCCTGCGCCTTTGTGTCGTGTGTGACATCCATGGAAGGGTTAATCTAAAGACACTAGAAGTTGCTAGATAGGTGTCTACCTTTCGCAATGGCTGATCAGCCCACTGACAGTCTCTTTTAAAGATGTGTTGCGTCTACCTTGTGTCTCATTGCATGTATGTTGGCACTGTGTATCCTTCAAGGAAATTCATCTGACCTGAGCTTTGGAATAAAGCAAAACATTCCTTCCTTGTCTTGATTGTATTGTTTCAGATAAGCTCAGGTGAATTTAGTTCTAAATGAAAAGCAGTTGTTGTTATGGCCCCTCCTGGGGTGTATTCTTACCCACATGAGAGGCTCTGAGGACAGCCATTGTTTAGCTAAGGAGGGAAATCCTGTGTTCCAGTACAAAGTGTTCATTGAAAGGGGAAATATTTGCTCTTGCAGCCTACTGCTCCTTCCTTTTCTGCAGCCAAGGCGAGATGAGTGAGAGGGGTGATGGACAGCTGAGGGGAACAGAACAAACAAAAGGAAGAACACAGTGGAACAGATTGTGGGAGGAACAGTGATAACTCTTGGCAGCCTCTTGTGCTCATCCAGCCAGCTCTCCAACCTGCCTGACTTTCTGGGAGGAGGGAAGAGAAGATTGTGAAAGGGTCCATAACCCAACCACCTGCTGTGCCATAATCTGATCCACTGTTCCAGTCTATGGAAAATGCCAGGCCTGCTGAGAAAAAGGCTTCTCTGCTTGGACAATGAGCCCAGCACTTACTCCTGTGGCAAGTTTAAGTGAACTAGCCTGCTGTGGGCTGGATGGGATCTTCCTGTTCTTGAGATGCCCAGTTGAATCCCATCTGTATGGTGGCTACTTTGATGAGCTCCCCAGGGGATGTCCCTGCACCATTGTCTAGTTAATCGATTTGTTAGCTCAGAGAACAAGAGGGGGGAGACTGCGTGGAAACAATCACTTTGCCGTACCGTACTCAAATCTCAAATCGTTTTGGAATTTCTGCGTAAGACCTGTGTTGGACTGTGTGTTTGCTTGCTGTGCAATCTTGTTTGGATTCCTGCTGTTGTTTCAGACTATTTCCCACATACTGGCTGTATCTTAAAAGAAGCACAGAACTATTCACTGTGCAGGTGAGTTCAAGTCAGACCAGTAAGGTCACATTCTGAGGCAACTGTGGGAATGGCCAGGCAGAGGTGCGGAAGGTGTTGATTTGTACATTTACTTTCTGTTTCCTTTATAAAGTATTTCCTTCCCCTCTCTTGTAACTGTCCCCAGTAAATGTCTCCCCATAGTGCCTAAGAACAAATAATTCTTCTTACTTTTTGTATCCTGACCTAACCCTTAGAGCAATGTGTACAGTACGTACTGAACTTACAGCTGGAGACAAGGTGACACCCATTGTGTACACACACTCATGGGAGCTGCGGGCACCATGCTTTGAGTCTGCTAACTGATTACACTACAGCCAAGATCCAGTTGCTATTAAACAAATGACACCATAAGCCAGGTCAACATAGCCCAATTTACAAAGCCAGATCAATTTTACCACCTCTTAGTGGGAAAGGGGTCACTTTACAATTTTCTCATTTGTCCCCAGTCTATGACCAGATTAAGGGACAGGCAGTATAGCCCTGTACCAAGAACCCGATTCCTGGAGTCATGTAATGAGTTAAGAATTTCAACTTTCACTTAAAAAAAAGAAATGAAAAAGGGGAAAGCTGCTAACGCGTGTGGTTGCGACAAAAACTTGAAAATATGACCCAGATGTAACTGACACAGCACTGTCTTTCTGAGTCTGCAGATAGCCTGAAAATCTAGCTCTGAGTGGGATGAACTGCCACATGCATCTCAATGGGGTGTGAATGCCAAGACCCACAAGATGGAGGTCTCTGCCAACACCAGCCCAACAGAAAACTTTCTCAGGAGAAGATTGTAGTGGCCCATCCATCCACCCAAGCAGATATATCCCAGCTGCTAGGATAAGCACTGAGGGCTCCCCGCTGCACTCTTATATCTCTGAGGGGAGGGGGACTCTGCTGTCATCTCTACTGATCTTGGGAACCCCTGCTACCACTCAGGGCTAGGGCATGATAGGATACATACGTCTGCGCTTGTCTCTCTGAGGAGATGGTGCCCCTGCACTGGCAAGCCCCCAGGTGGTTGTGGGGCCCCAGAATGGGGTGGGGGTGTCATGGGAATGAATCCATAGGAGACCACATGTCATGGTGTATGTGATGCTTCCAAGGACTCCTGGGGCTGTGAGGCACTTTATTACAACTGGCCTCCAGTGTGAGGGAGTCCTGCCTATACTAGCTGGGTGTTAGCTCCTAACACCACCAGCCTGTCAGCCACTCAAGCTCTCTTCTCTAATCTACACCAGACCTGTCTTTGCCTTGCAGTTTGACAGTCGATCTGCCCCAGCTGCGGAGTCCTTTCATAGTGTCCTCCTGTGGTGCCCAGGCTCTGATCACTGGATCTGCACAGAAACGCAGGTCCACTGTTCCCAAAGGAAGTGTACCCCAGTTTACATGTTTTACCTTTGCCCTTTGCTCCAGTATTACACACACCACTTGAGTTCAATTATAAAACAAAAGGAAATTTATTTGGGAAAGAAGAAAGAATCAAATAAAAGCCAGTCTCAGATATGAGAACAAAGGTTACATATAAAACAACAGTATGACACACTTTCTAGACACTAACCTTAGCTAACAAGGCATTCTCCTATCTCCTCCAAGAGAGCTTTCCCCAAGTTCTTTCCTCAGTGCTTTCAACTAGTTTGGCTGAGACCCTTTGTTATAAGATCAAGCCTCCTGTCAGCTTGTCCTCACAGATAGAAGATACGGCAGGGTGTCTTCCCAGATATACCAAAACAAATGTTTGATCTTCACCTTGAAATAGTTCTCTCCCCAGCTATTTATCGCTTCCTATTAACTTCCTTCTGAAGTCTCCAACCAGCTCTTCATTAGCATTTGACGTAGACTCCTACTGTCTGCAGTGTTGTTGTGGTCATGTTGGTCCTAGGATATTAAAGAGACAAAGTGGGTAAGGTAATGTCTTTTGTTAGACCAACTTCTGTTGGAGAGAGAGAGACAAGCTTGAACAGTTTTCTCTCCCATCAGTAGAAGTTGGAACAATAAAAGATATTACTTCATCCACCTTGTCTCTCTAATAGACTTCTGTTGTATGATTTACGATACATAGATGTTCACCCTGCAGATTAGTGTTTCCCATCCCCATCTGTAGGAGTTTGTCTCAAGACATGCTACCTTTGAATGACCTGCTTTTAACAACAGACCTAGAGAACATAATTTTTAGTGTGCGTACATAAATCCTCACATATTTTCAATACATACATCTCACAATGGTTATGATGATGAGTGTGACATGGGCTTTCATTAGACACCTTACATGATATTCTTTTGGTGACTCCAGGAGATCCTTGGACCCCCTCAAGGGCCCTCTACCAACTGGAATCAAGAGTTTTCTCACAGTGTGTCTAGGGCCCAAAATTGCTTTGAGCTGACCCACCTCCAGTCTCTTGCATACTAAGGGTCAGATTCTCACCTGAGTCAAGATGTGCTCCATTCTTAAGAGATGTTAGTAGGGAGCTGCTTATGCTTTCTGATTCTTCAGCTGTCCTGTCCACAGTGTAAGTTTGAGCAGTGTAGAGCTCCAGTGTAGAAATGGTTGGTAGAGAACCCAGCTGACAGTTCCAGCCCACTGGGGTAATTCTGAACCCAGCAGCTGCACCTAGATTGTTGAGCCATTTGTGCCATTCACACAGTGCAAGAGGCTGGAACTGAAGGAGAGAATCTTGTCCCATTAGTTCAATTCTCCTGCCATTCCCTGTGTGGAATGGCTACATATCCAGGCCTAATTAGTAAGACTGTCAATTAATCACAGTTAACTCAAGTGATTAACTTAAAACAAATTAACTTGATCAAAAATATTTATAATAAAAAATAATAGATTACCAATTTAAATTTAAGAGTGATTACAGTTTTAATTCTGCTGTTAAACAATACTAGAGTATAAATTTAAATTTATTATAAATATATTTGGATTTTTTTTAGATTTTCAAATATATTGATTTCAATTTCAACACAGAATACAAATTGTACAGTGCTTATTCATATTATTATTTCTGATTACAAATATTTGCACTGTAAAAAAGGTAAACAAAAGAACTAGTTTTTTCAATTCACCTCATACAAGTACTGTACTGTAGAGCAAGCTCTTTATCATGAAAGTGCACTTTACAAATGTAGGTTTTTTTGTTATATAATTGCACTCAAAAACAAAACAATGGAAAACTTCAGCACCTATAAGTCCACTTAGTCTTACTTCTTGTTCAGCCAATTGGTAAGACAAGCAAGGTTGTTTACATTTATGGCAGATAATGCTGCCCACGTCTTATTTATAAGGTCACCTGAAAGTGAGAACAGGCATTCACATGGCACTTTTGTTACAAGGTATTTATATGCCAGATATGCTAAACAGTCATATGCCTCTTCATGATTCAGCCACCACTCCAGAGAACATGCTTCCATGCTGATGACTCTTGTTAAAAAAAATTTAATTAAATTTGTGTCTGAATTCCTTGGGGAGAATTGTATGTCTCCAGCTCTGTGGTTTTACCTGTATTCTGCCATATATTTCATGTTATGGCAGTCTCAGATGACAGCCGAGCACATGTTGTTCTATACAAGAACAGTTTCACTGCAGATGTGACAAAATGTAAAGAAAGGACCAATGTGAGATTTGTAAAAATAGCTAAAGCACTCGACTCAAGGTTTAGGAATCTGAAGTGCCTTCAAATATCTGAGAAGAACAAGGTGTGCAACATGCTGTCAGAAATCTTAAAGAGCAACATCTCAATGCAGAAAATACAGAACCCAAACCACTAAAAAGGAAATCAGCCTTCTGTTGGTGTCATCTGACTCAGATTATGAAAATGAACATGCATCAGTCTGCACTGCTTTGGACTGTTATCAATCAGAACATGTCATCAGCCAGGAAGCATGTCCTCTGGAATGGGGGTTGAAGCACAAAGGGGCATATGACTATTTAGCATATCTGGCACATAAATACCTTGCAACATCAGCAGGGCCGGATTTACACCTTACATGCTCTTAGGCACAGCATCTTCAGTGCCCCCCTTGCCCACAGCGCCATAGGAACTTTCAGATGACATTGTAAATACGAAGTGAGCAGCATTATCTCTCATAAATGTAAACAAACTTGGTTGACCATGAAGTAGGACTGAATGGACTTGTTTGCTCTAAAGTTTTAAGTTGTTTTATTTTTGAGAGCAGTTATGTAAAAAAAATATTCTTCATTTGTAAGTTGTACTTTCATGATGAAGAGATAGCACTACAATACATGTATGGGTGAACTGTTTCTTTTGTTTATCTTTTTCCAGTACAAATATTTGTAATAAAAATAATATAAAGTGAGCACTGTACACTTTGTATTCTGTGTTGTAATTGAAATCAATATATTTGAAAATGTAGAAAACATCCAAAAACAAGATCCCAATGGTGGATTGGGTGCATCAGAGGACCTTTAAGAACTCTGACTGTGGCTGTGAAGGCAAATAACAGCAGCAGCCAGAGGGAGGCCATTGGTTGTCTTGGATCTCCTTGCCACTAGGTCCAGTTTTCCTCCTGCTTGATGAAAACAATGCAGAAATCCTAGCATTAATTCAACAGAAAAGAAATGCATTCTGTAACTGGCAAAATGACTCCTCTAACCAATGAAAACATGAGACCTATCACCTGCTCAAGCTGAAGTCCTGAGGAGGTTAAGCGACATCAAAAACAAGTGATGGCAAGAGAAGGCCTCTGAGGTCCAGGATTTTGTAGTCCAGGATGACATGAGAAGTTTCTTTCAAGCAACAAAAGCGATATATAGGCCAAGTTCCAAAGGCCCAACCTCCTTACGTACCCAGGATGGCTTCTCCCTCCTTATGGATAATGCAACTATTAAGCAAAGCTGGAAGGAGCATTTTAAGAGCCTACTAAACCATGAAACCATGGTCTCTGCAGACATCGAGTTTATTCCACAATGTTGAGCAATGGAATACCTTGCTGATCCTCCATCTTCTGAGGAAGTTCAGCATGCCATCACCCAGACAAAAAAATCACAAGCCTCCTGGCCTCAACGGCATTCTAGCTGAGGTTTTTAAAGTTGGAAGAACAATGCTCCAGCACAAACTCCACCAACTCCTTGGCAAAATCTGGACCTGTGAAGACATTCCACTTGACCTTAAGAGTGCCAACATTGTTATAATATTCAAGAAAGGGGACCAATCTTTGTGCAGGAACTACAGAGGTATTGCCCACCTCTCCATCACAAGGAAGATCCTTGCCCAGATACTACTAAACTGCCTCCTCTCCTTGCTGAAGAATTTCTCCCTGAATCACAGTGTAGCTTCAGACCCTCTCGAGGCACAACTAACATGATCTTCATGGTGCGACAGATTCAGAAGAAGCGCAGAGAGCAATACCAGGAACTGTTCATGGCATTCTTCGACCTAGCCAAGGCCTTTGACTCTATCAATCATAATGCCCCATGGAAGAGGCTGTCTGGAGTTGGCTGCTGTGGTATAGTGAGGGCACAGGGCAGTAGGAGAATAGTAGAAGGGCGGTATGTAAGTGCCAGAATGTTCCGGACTTTATTCCCTGTAGAGTAGCCAGAGTCATTAGAGGCTAATTTGGGTCAGCTGACACCAATTAAGGCCCCAGCCAGGTGCCTGATAAAAACCCTCTACCCCTGAGAGACAGTGTACAAGCTGGAGGAATAGGTGTGCAGTGCTACTGAGCAAAGGAGTGTGTGGAGTTGTGAAGAGGAGTAGAGTGGAGTACAGTGGTGTGTGGAGTTCTCAAGAGGAGCTGAACAGAGTACAATGGACTGTGAAGTTCTGAAGAGGAGCTGAACAGAGTACAGTGGAGTGTGGAGTTGTGAAGAGGAGCAGAACAGAATACGGTGGTGTGTGGAAGAGAGGTGGAGTCCTGAGGAAGGTACTGGGCTCAAGATCCAGAAGGACAGAGGGGGAAAAATAGCCCAGGGGAAAAGACTGCAGCTGTAAGTACGGTGCCAGGAGCACATAGCTGCTACTCGTAGGGCCCCTGGACTGGTACCCGGAGGACTGGGTGGGTCCAGGTCCCTACACCCCCTCTCTAGGGAGACAGGGAAACTGGTGATGCCCTGGCCCACTACAAGAGGCAAAGCGCAAGACCCACTGGAGTGAAGCCGACCGTTTGCTACACTGCCCATAGAAATTCATTTCCATCATTAGACTACTCTATGAGCAGATGACTGCCACCATGCTGTTCAATGGCTCAGACACCAAACCATTCATCATTCGCACCAGTGTCAAGCAGGGCTGTGTCATTGCTTCAACAGTCTTTTCCATTTACCTTGTGATCCTGATTCTCATCTGCAACCTCCTTCCTGACAGAATGGGGAATGAATATTACATGGATGGCCAACTCTTCAATCTCCAATGTCTGCATACAAAATCTAAGATCACGAGAATTGGCATCACTGAATTGATTGTGTCGTCCTCACATTTACAGAGGTTTAACTGCAAAAAATCCGCTAAAGTGCATAAATTGGGCTCTGTAGCCACCTAAAAATCCCGTTGTGCAGACATCATTCTTGTATCAAGGGAGAGCTGAAGAAGACCAGATAGCCTTTAACCTTAATATAACATTGATGAGGGAGACTAACTGCAACCTAGAGCTATGTACTTTGCTCAAATACTGAATAATGTTTAATGGTTTAGAAGCACATTAGTAAGGGGGAAAACCACTGGAAATCCTAGATCAAGTGCATCAGGGACCAGCACATAGGCATGCTGGCCTAGCAATTAGAGTAAGAAACTAGGCAAGACTGTGAATTAGGCACAGTTTATAGACATAAGCACTAGGCAACTAACATCTTGTTGCTGCTGCTAAGCCTAAATGCAGACCTGTTGGCTCCTTGCAGCCAATCAGGTGGGCCAACCAATCAGGTGATTCTGCCTTAACCCACCTTGGCTAATTAACCAACTTGGGGGCTCAGCAGGCAAGCACCAGGCTCAGCTGAGGGCATTCAAGCCCATAGAGCTTGACAAAGCAGTGATATTTGCATTTTATTTGGGTCTGATTGCACCTAATAATTGCTGTGTTATGAGTGTTCAGCATTAAATTGCAATGAGATGACTAGGGTCTCTTTTTCCAAAGATAGATTCAAGTTCTGGCCTCTGAAGATAGAAATCTGATAAAGTGAGATCTGACACCTTGACCCCCAGGTATAAAGGCGTACTTGAGATTATGAATGCTTTCACTCCGAGTGTTCTCAGATTCCTCAGAACACATGGGTCTGCTTAGGTGGAGATACTGAAGCAGTTTCCTGGTTTAACTGATCTTTTGGAATGTAGTCAGATACCTTTTCCTTTTCCTTTAGTTCACCATGCTTGGGAATGCTGAATCTCATTCAGTCCAATTGTTCTTTTATTTGTATTGTGATAGCACCTAGAAGCCTCAATCATGAACCAGGAGCCCTGGGTTCTGCTAAGTTGTGTACAAACACGGACAAAAAAGATAGTACCTGCTCTAAAGAGCTTACAATCTAAATATAAGTGAAAAGACGATCGGTGGATCCAGAAGGACTGATTGGGGGAATATAGGGAAACAAGGACAAAACTCTGGTCAGCATGATAGGCAGTGGTCTGAGCAATCCAACAGCCTAATCATTATCAATGTAGGCATCAAGGCAAAGGAGAGTTCTAAGGAGAACAATGAAGTGACTTTGTGGGTGATTATGACATTTATTTGGCATTTGTTCCTGTTCAATAAGGTCCTTTTCTCTGTCACGCTACAGAACAGTAAGCGCTTTCTGTGGGGTTTATCATTTTTGTCCTAGTTCACCAGAACATAAAAAATTACTTCTACCCCATGAAGATCAGAAATACGATGTCATGGTACATCTCTCATACTATGGCAATCCCAAAAAGCAGGCACTTAAACATGGTGATGATATGGAGAATCTGTCCATATACCGCTTATACATTCTGGTTAAGGTTAGGAAGTTGTTATATCATGGAATGCCTCTAAGCAATGGAATCCACCATTTGTTGACAGGGACTGTAGTCCATTCTTACCAGACCAGGGACAATGAAGGAGAGTTGTTAACCTTAATGACTATGCTCTGACCAAATGATGGGTATGCGAAGGAGGTGGTCTGATCTGAGAAACTAGTTCAACCAAGTTTATTTTCTTGGGCTAGGTGAAATGGAGAGTGGAAAATCACCAGCAGCAGAACAAAGCAACCGGGTGTTAGTAGAGGGACATATAAACTTGACATATAAGCTAGATAGTTGGACTGCAGGGACTCAGCTCTCAGAAGGTAGTGCAGGACAGAGGATCTGCATCCTGAGTTGTGCCAAGTGATCCCAAACCAGGGGCAGTGCCTGGAATATGCTCAGATTCAAGAAGCTTTTAAAGAACAGTAGGGCAATGGAACAAACTGCCTACGAAGGTTGTGGAAGCTCCTTCACTGGATGTTTTCAAAAGGATGCTGGATAGCCATCTGTCTTGGGTGGTTTAAATCCAACAAATCCTGCATCTTGGCATGGGGTTAGACTAGATGACCCTAGCAGTTCCTTCTAAACCTATGGTACTATGATTCCATGAATGGATATGGACCAAGGAGGTGGGTCCCAAACGGCTTGGGAAGTGTCCAGCCAGAGGGGAAGCTCTACCAGCTCTGTGTGCATGATAAGCATATATCTGCCAAAAGAAGAGCTGAAAGGCCAAAACTTTTCATCTTCACTGTCAAGCCTAATGTGCAAAATCTTTGTCTTTCATCAAAAAAAATGTGCATTTTGGAGTCTAGACTTGACCTCTTCAATTACTCTCATGGAGGAGTGCTCCGATTTGGCTTTATTCTAATCTTTTGGATCTGTACAAATCTTTAACTGGTGAAGGTGTCTTTGCAGCAGCATCAGGAAACAAAAAACAACCCTGGTTTCCCTCTCTATAATTCTTTTTTAACCATGTGAAGCGTGTAGGAGTGCCCTCACAATGATAAAGAAGAATGTTCTTTTCAGACTTCCAGCCCATTTTCCACTCTGTATAATTTCTCAGTTTCCAGACCCCCTACCACCACCATTAATACCCTCAAGGGCATTTATGACCTTTAGTAATTACATATATCTGAAGTTTTCCCCTAAGGCAAATGGAAAACAAACACTGCAGTTCAGCAACTATGTCATTCTGAATGAAAGAATTCCTTATACAGTGTGAGTATTGGACTACTCTTAGATGCAGTTAGTGAGAGATTTAATTTATGTTGAACACGTCCATCTTAGTGAAACACATACAGGGCATAATGATGTGTACACAGTAGCACAGAATATTCTTAAACACATACACATGTATATTCATAAAATCAAAAGTAATGCTAATGTACCTGTCACCACAGAATCTATGTATAAATATACAGCATGCACACACTACTGGAACTGAAATTCAGTGGTGCCTCAAACTAATCTCCAGTTGTATGCACATAACTTTGGAGATGTAATCACCTGCGAGTGCATTTGAGTTCACTTAATGCCTGAATATACAGGCAATATAATTTGTATATGTAACTTAAATTTTAATATAATAATCTCAGTGGACAACTAGATTCTATCATCTATGCACAGAGGCATTCTTGCACAAAAAGTGTATGCATGGATATCTAAATTATTGCCCACTTCTCAGAGGAGGTAAATTTCCTTCTCTGAAGAAGACATTAATATTTTCTTTCACCACTCCTCAGAAGTTATATTAGTTTTCCTTCATCTAGCAGTGTATATGATTATTTCTGCCTTTAAATGTAATACCTTTAAGGGAGATTCAAGAGGGGCAAATATGCATTAATAAATATTATTCATGATTATGAATCCAGATAGAAAAGCACACTGGAGCTGTGTGAAGGATGGAGGAATACTCAAGAGTCCACATATAGGAAGAAAGGTACAAGGTTTACTTTGTAGTTGTGGTTCCCCCTAATTGTACCCAAGTGCATTATCATCACGTCAGAAATGAATTATACTGCACATGAGCAAATGAAAAAATGTGATTGTGAAGGATATGATGACAGTTCTGTGTCCTCCACATATTCATCAAAAGGTACTGTGTTCATCTGTTACATATTTAGGCATTTTTTATTAGGAGCTTTGGAGAAGTTAGGAAGGTAAGCATCTACTGATGGAGTCTACATATCAACAAGGATATGTTAAAAGGACATGAGAGGCTGAGAGATTGAAAAGACAAATGTGGCAGGATCCAGGCAATATAACGAAACGTTTTGAGACTATGTTCTAAGAGTTATAGATCTAGTGGCTACTTCTTTATCTTAAGGAGGAGGAGGCTGTGCTTTGAATTACATCCTGCTAATGCATAATAGTGATTATACTAACAGATTGGCTTTAATATTACTGTCTCACTTTGTGGCAACTTGTGGTTATGTGAACCCAAATGCCACACTTACTCATCCACAGCATAAACCAAATATAAACTCAGGAGGTGAAATGCTAGCCCTAATACATTCAGTGGCAATGCTCCCAGGCCTGGTCTACATTTACTTTCAGGATTCAGCAGCAGTCAACGGGAGATACGCAAATGACGTAAATCACTTGCGTATCTTCCGTCAACTTTGCTGCGTCTCTTCTGCGCGCCATCCACGCTGTGCTGCATCAAAGGGAACAGCGTTCCCACTTACTACGGTGATTTTCCTGCATCGATTGCTGAATTGACTGAATGGGTCTACACAGACCGCTCAGTCAATCCAGAGCAATTGATCTGATGGCGGCGAATTTTACGCCGTCAGTGTGGACCCAGCCTCAGTCACTTCCTTGGGTCCAGAATCCCACTCCAGAGCTTTGTGTTCACAACACACCCTCCTGCTAGTCAAGCCAGAGAAGCACCTCCTGTAGCTCAGCAAATGGAGAGAACTGCTATGTCTATAATATACACATCTTGGTACTTTACCTCATAGTCTCTGGCTCTTACCACATTTCTTCTTTCAGCCTCTCCTGTCCTTAACATATGGTTGTTGATATGTAGACTCCAACCGTAGATGATTATGTAGTGTAACACTTACCTGCTAGCTTAACTCCAGAGCTCCTAATAAAAAATGCCTAAATACATAACAGATGAACAGTGTATCTATTGATGTATATATGAAGGACAGAGAACTGTCATCATAAACTTCACAACCACATTTTTTTCACTTGCTCATGTTCTGACACAATGGTAATGCATTTGGGTACAATTTGGGAGACTCACAGGTTCAAAGTGGACCTTGTATCACTCTTCTCCCATTTGGATACTTGCTTATTTCTCCCCTTCACCATCCGTTTCAGATACCTATATACAAAATTTCACTGTCACCATCTTTTATTTGTGGTAAGCATGTTCTCTCTCATGAACAATATTAAATTCTTGTATATGTACACCTTTTCACAATGTGTAGAAGTAAATGTAGAAACAAACATACATGCATGTACGTGCTTAATATGATACACTGCACCAAAATTACATGTGTTGTAATATAATAAAGAATGTAATATTTAGAGTACCTGATTTACATACACAGAAGCTATTTGTGTTCAGAAATTTTCATTTTTGTGCAAATTTAGAGGTTGCTTTTGAAAATTTGGCCCTATGTGTGCATTTTTTGGTGACTTGTTTCAATGTATTGTACAGATAACTTACTCGCATGTGAATTTCAGTATATTTATATTCTACAAATTTTTTTGTAGATCATCTTCAGTTAGAGATTTTCTGAGTATCTTACCTGCAGTTTCTTTATGTTCATGATACTTTTCCAGTGACGTCAAAGGCTTTTCCAAAATTCCATGAGTATTATCAGCAAACAGTTTCTGTGCTATACCACTGATGTGTTATATTTTACTTCACATGGGTTTCATCATGGGGCATATACTGCTCCCTCTTTGTGGCTGACTCCATTAGTTGGGGTAGTAAAATATCCAGCATTATCCATGAGAAAGGGTCCATTGGAGAATAGTGAAGAGGTTAATGAGATCATCAGAGGGAACTGAAGAGGGCTGAAAAGCAATCAGGAAGGTCAGAAAGGAAACAATGTTTCAGAGATGTCCGAATAAGCCATGTGAGATCATTTCATTATCCCAGGTAACTTGAGGAACTAAGTGCCATTTTCAAATACTACTGATTTACATAATACATATCTACATAATTCCCTAATGTAAAAGTACATACAAAAGCTGACCATACTACCTGCGGCTGATTGAATGGCTAGAATCTGTGATCCCTACCTAAGCCCTTTAGACATTTTTCTTTTTTGCCTTATACATCTGCTTTATCTCCTTACTTCATTTTGTATTTTGAACTTTTTCCCCTCTTTGCTGTACCACTCATGAATTCACTAATAATAATACGACAGCCACAAAGTTTGACTTCCCGGGAACCTGATTACTACAAAAAGGGAAATTCCAATAACTTCAGCTTCCTTTAACTCATTGCATGTGTCCTATTAGCCTTGCCTACACAAGATGTTTTGGGAAATCTGCTAGCATAGACAGGCCTTTGGTGGCCACTGGCGTTTTTACCATCACGTTTCCTAGAGCTGCTCTGAGCAAGGCTGGTTAATACAGTAATAGAAACCTTTGTGAGTTTTTACCCAAACTTAGGGCTTCTACTGTTGCTACCCCAAGTTCAGCTGTATCAGTGGCAATGCAGGAGTGGGAGGAAGACCCAGCCATATGCTCTTTCTGTGTATTTCTATGTTGCTCATTCCAATATAAATAAATTCAAACAAACATGGTTATTATTTATTTGTATAGTGCCAACTGTGTGTCAGGCACTTAATTTTCCATCTTGGCCCTGCTCTCTTCGCTATGATACTTCAGGCAGTAATTCTCATACATCAGGTTGATCCCACTCTGTGATTGGCGTACAAGGTCAACTGTCATCAGCCCTGTCATGCTCAAAGGCTACAGTGCTTTGGTAATTAAGGCTGTTAGTTAGACGGGAGGGCTTCTTTTCCTGCTATTTGATGTAGAGTAGGTAGAGATGACAGATTTATAGTTTTAATTCAAATAGGGTATTTGTCTTTGACAACTTAATTGTGTTTGCAGAGAAGTTCTGGACCCTTTCTCTTGCCAAGTCATTACAGAAAGGCCTCACATCTTGGATCTACCAGGAAGCTTTATGGATTAAAGGAATAGCCGAGGGGACTCTGCATTAGTGCTGATGGAGGCAATAAACATCTGCTTTTCCCCGTTTATGTTTGTGGTAAGCATGTTCACGCTGGCTTCAGTTACCAAGTTTTCATATTTTAACACCAAACCAGGAACACGTTCTCCCCGCTCCCTCTTTGTTCAGACTGCAACATTTAAATTAAGACTTTTCCTTTCCACAGATGTCTTACACAAATCAGTTAATTGGACTTCTAAAAAGAAAGGCACAAAGCTGGCTGGAATTTACAAGACATTAACACCAGGCACTAACTTCATTAACAAGAAAGCAAGCACTAAAAAAAATATAACAATAATAAAACAAACACGAACCCGAGGTCCCAAATCACTTCTAAATGCAAAGTTTTGAAATATAAAATCATTTCAACATTTACAATTGTAACAGGGTCCTCACCCTAATGTAAGAAGCATTCCCCTCTGTCAGTTATAGACACTTTGGTTACTTAAGTTTTTCTAGACCTGAAGAAGAGCTTTGTGACACTCAAAAGCTTGTCCTTTTCACCAACAGAAGTTGGTCCAATAAAAAATATTACTTCACTTCCCTTGTCTCTCTCATTGGTGAATATACTACATTAAAAGAACATGGAGGTTGCAAAGTGAAGCACCCTAACTTTAGGAAATACCAGAATTAAAGTTACCCATACAACCTCAGTTCATAAGCATAAGGATACAGTCTTTGACCATGTGCATGTACTAGTTTCCCTCCTCCTGATGGGCAGATCTGGCTGCAGCAGCTGCAGAGGTTTAGAGAAGTGTAGAGGAACAGTATTTTATATTTACAAAGGTAACTTTTCTGCACTGAATTCACACAGAATTGTCACAGAAAACTACTTATTGTTTGAAGCATGGGCCACCTGTCAAATACTGAACACAAATCCCATGGATAAATACATTTTAAAATCCTAATCATAGTCCCTCTAGCCTGCCAGGCTCACCCTACTGCATGTAACACACATGCTGGGAATTCAGAGCTCTGAGGGCAGTTTTTAATACACGATTACAAGGAGGCCCTGTTGCTGCGCACCAGTAAGCATGCGCTTAACTCGAGTCACACGAGCGGCCCTATGACTTCTTCTGTGGGACCAATCACGCCAGGGGAGCGAAACTAAGCAAGGTAAGCGTTTGCAGGATCAGGACATGCATTTGGGTTTTATGGTGTCCTGAGTCCGGGTGCCTTACAAAAATTAGTGAAAACATTGCTTACAAAGAAAGAAAACATGGCCCAGAAACAAAACTGACCCCCTCCTGCCAAGCACGAATTCACTTCCCATTATATAATAAATAAAACTGCACCTAACTAGGTACCTAGGTGGCCCCCATTACCATAGTATCTGAGAACCTCACAGTCTTCAGTGTATTTATCCTCACAACATAGGGAGGTAGGGATGTATTATTAATCTCATTTTACAGATAAGAAACTGAGGCACAAAGATCAAGGGGCAGATTTTTAAAGATGCAGATAAGCATTTAGTGGGATTCTCAAAAACATCTACATGTCTGACTCCAATCCAGGTACCTATCTGCTGCTTTAGACATTTAAACACCTTTAAAAATCTGGCCCCAAGGCACATGCACAAGGTCACACAGGAAGTCTATGGCAGAGGAGGGCGCAGAACCTCGGTCTCCCAACTGCCAAATAGCCAAACACACATTTGATTGCATATCCAGTATTTCACCATTTCTGTAACATTCACCTCATGTTTTCTAAATTGAAGTTTTCTTCTGGGAAAGGAAGAGATAAGGGAGGACACGTACCAGGTAGAAACTATTTAAACAAGAAAAGATCTTTGGGGGGAGTTTTGTGTCCCTGATGTGCCTGGCTCCTTAGTCAGCAGCAATATGGTATTGTACTAATTATATATATAAACAGCCACTTCCAGAACACTAACACACAGACGGTGGAGAACAATAGGTCACACAAATCAATGGGCTTGCTTGGGTGAAATGGAGGACAGACGTTGATCCCAGACATCTATGTTTAATAGTTGGAATAATGTAGATTTATACTGATTTTTGAGGAGGTGGAGAGGGAGCGTTATTTGAGTCTGGCTTCAAATATTTGTCCCACACAAGACAAAACCTAGCCTGTTAGTAAATAGATGGCAAATCACATTTGATGAATGCACCAGGACTTTCACTGTGTAAATAGTTTTGCTGTAGTTAGCTAGAATACCCTCTGAACAGCAATGCTAATGTGTCTTAGAGCAGTGAATTATGAGTCAGCTTCAGCCGAGTTAGCTCCCCTCCTCCAATCCTAGTGGGCGAACCTCTTCAACTTCCTGTGGAGTCAGTTTCCTTCCTTTCACCAAGATAGTCCTTGGCCCAGCTGACCTAACTGTGACTGACTAAAGTTAAGTGAAGTCAGGCTATCAGTTTCAGATGTTTGGTCTGTGGTGTTTGGAACGGGAAACAAGGATGTCATGTGACTGAAGTAGGCTGCTTCAGAGATTACTTCAAAACCTGTTACCACCACCATCATTTTAACTAATTACATGCACACCTCTTCTAGCTCAGCCATGATATAAATCCTCCCAAGAGCTGTCATGCTGGTTCAGCTCATTCCATGCAAGATTTGGAAACAGAACACTGATGAGAGAGGGGGAAGGAGGACTTTTCAGCCCTTTCCAGAGGAGTTCAGATATAAATTCACAAGTGCCAAACCCATCTCCTTTCTGGGGTAAGAGGTTCACAGACTTTTTGGCTGCAGGTAGATGGAAGCTGAAAGTTTTTAGAAAGGTATGACCTTGAAATGCTGGTTAATGATCATCAAAGAGATTTATGTAAAAAAGAAAGAAAGAACAAATTGCAGACACAACTGAAGAGTAACACAGCTGTACAGATCATCTACGTACAGAAACCATTTTGTCTAAAAAGATAACAGTGTGATCTAGTAATCCTTTGTCAGGAGTAAGCAGAAGCAATTAAAGCAGCAAGGTAATAATTTGCGATCCCAGGACTGTGACGCTATTAATAACAAATCAAAGCACGTTTCTTTTTCAATTCTTCAACTTTTCCAAAACCTAGCAACTTCAGGGTCCATAGGCTATGAATTACCTTGCTGAGCTTAAGCCCACAGATAACTTTATAAAGTCCTCAGTAGCTGTGCTTTATTCCAGATTCAGCCCACCTATCAGAAGAATGTTGTGAGTG
Source organism: Mesoclemmys tuberculata (assembly GCA_007922155.1). NCBI lineage: Eukaryota > Metazoa > Chordata > Testudines > Chelidae > Mesoclemmys > Mesoclemmys tuberculata. Next base: position 42,479,389 of record ML675629.1, read on the forward strand.
TTCTCAGTTAAATAGACAACTTTTCCAAACATACAAGGTTTATACAATTGGATATGGCCCAGGTTCTAGTGACCTCTGGAAGACCCTTCTGAAGATTTGGTTTTGTCTAACTTTTACACACAAGCAGCTCTGTATTTAAAAATGTTTGCTACTTAAAATGGTCTGTAGCCAAGTCATCCCAGCAATGTTTACTTGAGTAAAATCATTGAATTTGTGTTCACATAGTTTTTACCTCAAAATGTCTACTTCATCTATACATCCATAGATCTTCCTCATTGCCTAGTGGTATTCAAAATCTGCCCACTGCTTTTTATTTAGTGGGTTTATAACAATCCAGCAGTATGCTGTAATTGTACATGGATGATTAAAGGATATAGCTATATAAACTACAGGCTTTAACAGCCCTGAATTTTTCTGTATCTTGTCATGTAATTTAATTATATAATAGGGTTGTTGTTAGAGAATGTGATGATTCTCCTGCATAGAAGAACTCTATGGAAGCTCTGTGCATTCATCCAAGGACAGAATTTGGTGTAAATGTTTTAAAAGAAATTGAGTTCCTATAGTAGCCAAATGTCGAAAGAAATTCCTAGACTTATTATCTGTGGAAAAGACAAGAGAGAGTCTGCAGAAGATTAAGGTTTGGATTTTCAGATTTAGCTGAATTTTTCTTGGTCCGGGCCCAAGGCTGGGGAGCAAAGGCAGGTTTTTAGAGAAACCAGACCACTTTTATTTAGGTGTCCAAATATAAAAATAGACACCAAGGTTTGAAAATATTGGCCATGATGGATATTTCTTTAGTACACCCCTTAATGTATTTTTAGTCAGTTGTCATCTATCAATTCTTTCCCACGCCATTTATCATGTGTAACTCTCCTCTGAATTCTTTTCATTAGAGACCCTAAAGTAGACACTTATGGCTCAACAGATGTTGCTACTGGCAGAATTGTTTAATTTCTGTTCTTAAAAATAATCCCACCTTAATGAACTGAAAGAATGCTACACAGATCCCATCTAGTTAAATAAGAAAGTGGTCATTGCTAACTGTATTTTAATTTCTTAGAAATTACCCACACACATCCTGAACAAATCAAGGGCCCAATCCTGCTCCACTGAAGTCATTGACAAAACTCCCATTCACTTTGATAGGACCAGAATGCGGCCCAAGAGAATAAATCAGTAAGGACCTGATTTTAGGAGTTTTGAGCAACCTAAGACCCCATTACGTTCAGATGAAGGTGTGAGTGCTCAGCACCTTTGCCACTCAAGATTTAAATGTTCAATCATGGATAAATAATGTTTGTTTTAGAAACGACATATTTTTACATTCTTTGACTGGGTTTTGGTCATTCATAACAAACTCTCAAGCTAGATGGGTTGTATTCTTAAGCTTTCAAAATGTCAGAAGAGCAGGGATGTATGCAAAAAGTGTGTAACTACAAACTAAACCTGTGGATGCAATTACCACAGTAGTGTGTGCAAACTGTGTAACTCCATTTGCACAGTTGCACATATCAGGATTGCAATGTGCATATTGCAAGTATTGAAAAGGTGCCAAATGACAAAATGAACGTATATAATTGATAGAAATATATATTGATTGGACTATCCTTTACTCAGACCTGACTATTATTTAAATAGACAGTCTATTTCTTTTGTTAGAGAAATGGCAATTCCCATAATACCGAGTATTGTCATTTAAAATACAGTTTTGATTAATGTCACTCTGAAGCTAGTTTAGCTCCTTCCAAGGAGGAAATACAAATCCACACGGGAAGTAGCAGACAACATATGTAAACTCTTTTGCGTATGGAAAGTGATGAAGCAGCCCAGAACATCATTATTCCTTACTACTTCCTGAAATCTGTTCCCCAAATCCCACAAACTAACAGCCCACTGAATTTATGATTTACAGACGGGTCCATGGGTTTCTCAGACCATTTGCCCAGCTCCATGAGGAAGTGAGGGATTACAGCTAACTACACCAGCAGGTCAGCCAAGGTTCACTTCTTGACTTTGCCATAAGCCCATGGTGACATTTCCCAGATATTTATGGGGAATTCCTCTCAGGAGATACATATTTCATAGACATGGGTTGAATTTTCCAAAGTGAGTATTTCAGATACCACACGTAGCTGTGCAAGAAGGAGATCACCCATAACACCCTTGCTTTTTTAACAGGACATTCGAAACATAAAGGGCTAGACTGAGCCCAGCTCCTGAGCAGGTGCTCAAAGAGAGGAGAGAACTCAGGGATGCCCTCCATTCCTTTTCACAGAGTGAGCACAACTATTCTTACTTAGCACAAAACAGATCCCCAAAAATGACAAGGAGTGGAAAAATGGAGGTGGGATCTTCGCTCCAGCCCCTGTACACTAGGAAACAATGAAGTTAACCAGCTATGGACAAGAGCAAAATATCTGAATTAGTAGCAACGATGATCAGAGAGCACCACGCCTCCTGGCTGTTCTCTTGTCCCCAACACAATCTGGTGCCCGTAAAGTACAATCCAGCCTAAAACATTTTATCAGACAGACATTTGCATGCTGATATGGAATAGTGCAACTGTAACTTTTTGAATGTTACTATCAGTGGTAAAGTTAATGCTCCGTTTCCAACTCTAAATCCCCTTTACTACTCTTTTTTTAAAATGCCAGATGGTCAGTTTATCCAGGTGTCTAAATATTTATTAGTATTATTTATTATGTATTATTGATAAAGAGCCAGGGGTGTGCATGGCACTTTACAGACAACTAAAAAAGGGCAGGTATCTACCCTACAGAGTTTCCTGTCTAAATTAGACATAACACAACAAGGAGGGGCAATGAACAAAGAGTGAGCAGGGCCTAGAGAAGATGTGGGTTAAAAGACCTGAAAGATCACATAAGAGGCTTAGTGGACTAGATTTTCCTAAATAACCAGTGATTTTTGGATGATTCCATATTTTCAGTGCCCAAAATCTTAAAGGGGCCTAATATTCAGGGGATGGCTGCTTAGCAGATGTTCAAATTCAGCACCCAAAATAGAGGCACTTGGAATCATTAGGCCTCTTTGATAAAGTAGGTCACTGCTGTTACGCATGTGTTACATTAGCTGGTTCTAAAAAGAAAAGGTATTAATTAAAAGAGAAGACAGCTTGTTCCTTTTAATAGTATGTTGTTTCTGCTTGTTACAGTTCTGGTCCATTTTAACATCTTTACACATGTTTCCAAAGATTACCCAAAATATTGTAATTTACTACCATGCCTCTCAAATTATTTCCATCCCCTTTCTGTTGCCTTAGAAAGACTCCAGGGCAGATCCTCAGCATGTGTAAATTGTCACAGCCCCGCTCACTTGAATGGAACTACGTCAGTTACGCCAGCTGAGATTATGCCCCTTTATATTGGTCAGACATTTTACGTTCTTCAGGGAAAAGACCATGTTTGTATTTTTACAACCTCAAGCACACTGAGGCCCTGATATTCCTTGGTACTGTGGGGTGCTAATGTAATGTATGTAATAACAATATATGGCCTTGCAAGCTTCACCTCCTCTGTTATATATTGACATGTTTTTGCAGGGCAAAAATAAAACCTCTCTAGTAGCCATCACTGAAAAAAAAACCCAGTCTTGGAGATCCCTCAGGTAATAGAGTTCTGCAGGAAAATCTGATTACAATGCATTGCCCTGATCTGAAGGAACCTGCAAACTTAGCGGTCAGCAGAACCCAAAGGAATAGGTTCAGCATAGTGATTATCACCGTGCGCAGGTTAAAGGGATATTCTGTGTTACCAACTACCATTTGCTAGACTTGCTCGTGTCAGCAATATATTCTTTCTCTGTTTATGAAACCTCTTTCCTAGTACCCTTTTCCAGGTATTTTCTGCAAATCTGCGTCCACTCAGCATAATATACATAACAATGGGCTCTGTGATTTTATATTTTTAATTTCATCTTTAGGGGAATGACTTGCCGGATTACATTTCTTTGAATATAGCTTGGCTTTGCATTGCTGTCACTTTAACTGATCATGACACGCCATTCTTTTACCCCAGTAAAACCCTGGGCACAACTGATTGGACAAAGCCATCTGTGAATAGGAAAAAATGCACAAATGTCATTGCCTTGTAACCAGGATTTGTGCATCTATCTGCTACACAGCACTTAGAAAAATAGACTTCTGGAGGCCTCTGTCCAGGGAGCTGCAGTTATGTTGCTGGTTCCAAATTGTTTCAAGGGGGAGAGGGGAATGTGTGAACAAAAAGTGTGATGGCCAGCCCTGCTGACTGCAGACCCAAAGCATCAGATTCAGCAGCACTTTGGTAAAGAACAAAGCAGTTTGACATCAGGGTTTTTACTGTCATGCAGCTCTTTTAAATTCCATTTCCAAAAGGTTCTGCAATAAGTACATTACCGTAGGAAATATACAAATCTGTATCCCTTTCATTTACATATAGATGGTGAATGAGTTTGGCTTTAAAATGTTGAGTATGTGAGGAGCATACCCACATGCTGTTTCCCAGATTCCCCCTTTTTTCCTTTACAAGGTCTTCAGCCCAGTTCCTGTCTTCAGCTTATACAAGCCAGACACTGGGCTGTACTATCAACAAACATGGTATATTTTCCAGGAGCGATGTGTAATCATTCCACGCGCAGTTTAATATATGGTTTTTTGCCACCTTCCTTGGTTCTGCTGTTATGAAATCAAATGAATAGATTTCCCCCATCTCTCTCCCCATCTCACCTCCCATGAGTAATCACACTCGTATGGCATGGGGTCATTACAGTCTAAGGAGGGATATTTTGATTGGAGCCCATTGTTAACATGTTGACAGCACATGACTCGGTGGACAGATGTGCATTATGAGAGCCACTAAGGGCATGCAAGAGCTTCTTGGCTCAGTGAGGTACCACTCATCACATAGGGCGGCTGGTGATGAAGAGCAGGGTACCAGTTGTGCTTTTCTTATCAAAGGAACCAGCTTTCCAAGGCAATGCATTCTGAGGACTCAGGGGCGTGCATAATGGGGGGGGGCAATAATCATTGGGGGCACAGAACTTCTCCGTCCCCGGTGGCCACAGGGGCAGGGAAGAGCAAGCGCCTGCCGGGACTAGGGCAGGGGGTGGGGAGGGAAAAGCGAGCTCTTCCTGTGGAAAGCACAGAACGTGCCCCTCCAAAAGGAGTCAAATTTAAATTGCTGCGCATGGCCCCTATGAGCACTCCATTTCCATACTGCAGATAGGGACTTGGCACCACTGCAATAGCTGCCCAGTTACTGCCATCGAATGTGCCACCTTTTGAGTGCCATGAAGTATGTCTGTGGATTTAGATGCCTGGCTCACCATACCGAGTACGGTGTATTGTTTATCACAGTTCATAGATGCTGTCTGTGACCTTGCTAAACGTGTATGCAGCTGTAAAGGTGGGTTTCTCCCAAGAAATGTGGCAGGATCAAGTTCTGTGTTCTTCAGTTACAGCTAGCAATTCTGAACTGACACCCTATAGTTCATATCTGCAATGTTTTTGTTCAGTCATCTTCTTTAGTTCAATCCAAACATGCTTCGGACTGATGTCCCATTTTATTTAAACCTCTAAGTTTGTGGGGGTCCAGATAAGTGATTCTGGTTTGGAGACATCCACAGAAAATTTTGCCTGTGCACAATGGATATTTGCATTTGCAGAATAGGTTATTGCATACATATGACTTAGGCTGCTTACTTGTTTCTTTTGCTTGTACAAATTTTGCAGGCATAGCTTAGGCAACCTTTCAGGATTTGGCCTCTCATATCATAAGTGACATTACTTCTCAGCATGGCTTCTACCTCCAGTAGGAAGCTCAAAAATGGCAATTACTGTTTAAAAATGTCCTTTTCTAATACATTTCCCAGTTTAATCATGGTGAGCAAAGCCTCTTTCTTTGAGGTTTCCAACAGCTAAGCTGAGCAAAACGGATGCAGTTTCCTTTAAGAGTATCTATGCTCCTCACATCTGGCATCCCAGAAAGCTAAAACTAAGAGCATTCCAACAAACTCCAGCCTTATAAAAAGCTTTTCTGTTTTTCCGCCAATATCAGGCATGCATCAATAAAAGAGAAAAAACAGGATAATTAACGAAGGAGCTGCTTTGTATAAACGGATGGTTGTTGATGTGTAGACCACAGCTGTGCTTATGGCTGCATTAACTTGTTCTGATGTGATAAAACTTAAGAGTCTAGACTTCATGTGCCAGCTGATAAATGATGAGGGACAAATTAAAAGCAGTTTTGTTAGCATGAAATGACACTGTGTAACAGGATTCTGTCAATTAGATGCTAGTGCGGTGCTAGAGAACGCTGTCATTATACAAGTGCCTCTGTGGCTATAAATGACTGTCAAGCACCTTTATTAGAAACTCTTGGCTTTGATGCTGTCTAATAGAATATCTCATCCATTTCAAAGTTCATTAGGCTGAAACTTGGCATGCAGGTTGTCAGTCCAAATGTGAATTCTTATTTTCCAAAAAAGGTATTTAAATCAGTTCAAAACTTTGATCTAGAGCTTGGCAAACAGTGCACAATTCTTAGGGTTTCAAACGAATTGGTATTCCAACCTATGGGTTAATAATGGCTTCATTTAAAAAAAAAACCCCAAAACCAAATAATTTTTGCAAATAGTTAGCCCTTCAAGCACACTATCCTGCTTGGGTTGTCAATAATTGCTTTGAAATGGCAGATAATGGAAAATGTGAACATGACCAGTAGCCTTCTTGCCATGCATCAGTGCCAAACTGAAACCATGCCATTGCACAACAAACCTGGACCTGCCGTGTGATTTCTCTCTTCTTCATGGTTTCCTGCTGTATCTTAGCCATTTCATATTGCATTGACCTACCAACCAGTATTCCATTCAAGTTATCCGCCAAGAGCCCCAAGGCAATGCTTTAAATTCTTTATGGCATTTTTGAATTAACTGCTTCAATATTACGCCATGTACTGCAAATCAAAGCACAGAGTGCTAGCTGGTATATAACAGCCCCATGGTGTAGCAGTGGCAGACTACTCTGGATCTATTCGAGTTAATCTCATCCCGTGGAATTTTTGAGGTAATTTTGTAATAAGTGCTAAAGTTTTATTGACGCATGCCAGTGATTTCGAGAGGATTTTGCATGGTGAACAATATCAGCAGCAATACGATGCATACAGATGTTGCATAGTTACTGTCACGACTGGGTTGTGGGTAGTCAGGCCTAGTGGTCAGAGCAGGAGTTGGGAGTCAGGCCAAGTCGAATACAGAGGCCCAGAGTCTGAGACAGGCCATATGGCAGACCAGGAGGCAGGCACGGTCAGGTTACCGGGAGGTCAGAGTCTAAGATAGGCCTGAGGGTAAACCAAGAATCAGGAGGCAGGCAGGATCAGAAGCTGGAGCGTGAGATCTCTCATGTGCAGGTTCTGAAGCCAGGCCGACCAGCAGGCAGTCTGTATTGTTGCTTGGACAGCTCCCTGTCACGGCTTCCTGGCTTAAGTACAAGTGCCAGCCAACCAGTGGGCTGCAAGGAGCTGTCACTTAGGTCCTGCTGGGCAGTACTTCCTGCTGGGTCTAGCCTCACAGGATCCTCCCTGGGGAGCCACCCTAAGCCACCTGTGGGGATGTGGAGACACCAATGGCCCAGAACTCCTTTGGTTCCAGGTTTTAGCACTGCGAGTTCTTATGGTTACAATCATCTTGTTGCTTGTACATCTTATATGACATAATATTCTATACGACAGACAATTCTGAGCTTCAGAGACGCATTTAAAAGCATCTATTTTGTATAAGCCATCTGATCATTCCCCTTCTGTGAGTAGGGCTGATTTGCCATGTGAAGTCATGGCTGCAAAGAAAAGCTTGACAAGATAACTGCTGATGGGATGTCTGCCTGAGTCTGCAGGCAATCTGAAAAATTAGTTCTGCGAGGTAATAAACCATGCCATGTATCTCAACAGGATGTTCACTCCAACCACCATCAATAGAAAAGATGGTAATGAGTGGTATGAGAAAACTGCAGTGAGCCTAGCCCATCCACCTAAATGGATACACACCAACTTCTCTGATGAGCACTAGCTGCCATCCCTGCTTCTCTGGGAGCAGAAGGAATCCTGCCACTGTTCCTGCATGTTGATAAGGGAGCTCCATGCCACTTCTCTTGCTTCTCTGGGATGGGAGAGGAGGCCCAAAAGCCACTGCTACTCCAAGTGTGGGGCAGGGCCACAGGGACCTCATGTCATGGTGTGCGTAGGGACCCAGATTGCTTTACTCAAGCCGTGTCTGTGACTCTGCCATCTTCTTCCCTACTTCTGACCTTTCTGGTAGGAATGCTTCCCCTCCACATTACTGGCAACAGCAGCAGGAATCTTGGGTGGGAATTCTAAGCCCTCCCTCTCAGAGCAGAGGATTATGGGGAGAATCCCCAGGCCTCCTGCTTCCACCCCATGACAGAAGGACTAGTTATGGGGATGTACTGAGCTCTGTTCCTCCCACATTGTGACCTGTACCACCTCTCTCTTCTACTGAAGAGCTGCTGGGACTAGCAGGGGCTGTGCTTTAGTTACAATGGAGGTTCTTGCTTTTTTGTGTTAAAGCCAAATTGTTCAGTATTCTTGGTGTTTAATATTAATAAATGGCAGATTTCTCACCCAGTCCAACTGGTGTTTGTCCGTAGTGGGATGTAATCAGTGGGTGTGGGTGAAGGATATCCATGTGGCAAACATTTCACGAGATGAATAGGAAACACCTTTTTGTTGGCAATATAAACAGTGCTTAAAAGCTGCCAAGCTAGGCATTCCAGGGATCTGTTGTAAATGAAGGTTAAACCTTGTGAAGGGCCCTACTTTGGCTTTTTACTGGGATTCTGTTTGAGGCCTTGATGTTTTATGGCCCTGACCATATAGTTATAGGGTGTTAAAGGTGAGGTGTTGTTTTTTGCTGTTGTTGTTGCAATAGAACAAACAGGGCGCCCTAAAAAAGAAAAGTTAATCCTAACAGCATATGGGCACCAACTCTGAATTCCAATAAAGCAAATCCCAAGGGACTTGTTACATAATTTGTCCTTGATTTCCTTATTATTTTCCTTTTTCAAAGTTTAGAACAATCAGAAGCCACTCGATAATGTGATATTGATGGGATGGAATTGTCTTTCATTACTCTGCTGTGAAGAATTCTAGTTGCTGAGTGGAAGGAAGAGGTGGGAGGTGGATTTTCCTGTTTTTATATACAGCAGCTGTTTATGTTCTTTCCATTATAAGAAAGGCAGAGAGAGATGTGGGGGAGGGAGGAGAGAGAGATAGAGAGAGTCAGGGCCTTCTGCAGAAAGCTCTCTCAGTGCTAAATTGAAATTAAGCCATGCTAATTTTAAGGCATTTCAATATAGCCATTTTATTTCCTCCAACTGTGGGTCTTCCTTTTCAGCTAGAAAAGGGGGGCAGAAAGACAAAGTGAGAGAAGAACTGGAAAAAATAAAACCACAGGACATCTGTCAATACCCACTCTTGAATTAGGAGAATGTGAGCAGCACTGGAGTTGAATGAGATGATTCAAGTCCTTTTCTGCCTCCCCTAGGAAGTGGCCTCCAGGGTTATTCTTCATCAAATACGCATCAGCTATATAATACAAAGATGCAGAGAATTAATACCACAGTATTCACATCTCTACCTGAAATCCTCCTTAGAATGTGCTCCTGCACATACGGTATTCATGACACAGTCCTCCAGCACTTTCCTTTTAGTTAAAGAATCATAGTGGAGAGATTTTCAAAAGCACAAAGGGGAGTTGGTCACCTAACTGCCCTTTGTGCCTTTGAAGATGTCCTCCTAGGTGAATGCACCCAGTAGTCTGAAGAACCCATTTCCAGCTGTGAAGTTGGATTTATTACTTGGAAAATTCTCAACAAGAACAACAACAACAGAAGAACACAGTTAGTGTTTAGTAGTATTCATGCTTTAGTTCTTTCAAAGAGGTAATTTTGTCTGAGTTCCAGTAATAATTGATATTGAAATACACAAAGTGAGATGCTGAGAGCTAAAGAAGATTTCTGAAAATCAACAGGTGCCCATGGGTTTACAGGCGTTTTGTTTTGTTTTTGACATTTATGAAATGTCAGAGATGTTGAGTGTTCTTGAAGTATCGGCCTAAACTTTGCAAGTACCCTGTGTGACTTCATCCTCTAAAGAAAATGAAAAGCATCTGTTTCTTCAAATCTTTAACCAGATGGGGCACATGTTACACTGAAGATTTACAGTCTGAACATTCTCTGGGACCGGCTTGGTCTCCCTGTTCACTGACTGTCTACAGTGAATCCATGTAGTTTAATATGTCGCCCCCCAAACAAAATCATTATTCATCCCATTATGTTTGAAGCAGCATGTCTGAGTCATTGGGATTGTCTGCAATTCATCTAGTGCTAGGAATGCTTCACAGTTTGAAATTACTGAACATTTATGGTTAAATTACTAAACTGCATTTTGAACACTTGTGCTCCATATTGTGGAAGCAGATATGTAGCAATTTCTCACTAATTGCAACATAACAAGAGATGGAGAGCATTACTACTTCAGAATAATAATATTTTGAAGTTGCAAAAAGGGGGGCTCCCAGGAGCAGGGGTGGGAAATGACTTGTCTTTTGGGGGCAGAATCTGTGCCTTTCTGTGTGGGATGCAAATTTGTTCCAGGTCGCCTCTGACATGGTGAAGACATCAGTGCCAATGCACTAATGATTGATTAATTTCTTACCAGCAATATAATGCTGATCTTGGGTGAAACTGTAGGTAGCACCGTGGGTAGAAGTATTTGGCACATTTATTTTATAAATAGACTTCTAATCTTTTATGAAGTTGTAAAAACAAATAAGGAAGGTAAGGAGGGGGGCGAGGGGTGGGGAAGGGGGGATTATTTTCACCCATGATGAATTGAGACCCAGACCCAGATCCAGCACATCACTTAAGAACATGCATAGTTTTAAGCATGTGAGCATGAGTGGCGGATCCATAAGGCCAGGGGAGGCTTAACCTTCCCTGACAGCCAGGTGTGGCCCTGCCTTCTCCTGCTGCGTCCTCTACCTTGGGCCCACAGGGGCTCTGCATCAGCCTCTGTCACTCTCACCAGCCTCTCCCCTGCCCTGAAGCAGGCTGCTGAGGCCTGGGGCTGGCAGTGGTGCTCGGGCTGGCGCTCTGGAGCTGGGGCCACCTGGCCCGGGCCTGTGCTCCTGGCTGCAGTGGGTTGGCACTAGGGCGGCCAGCCAGGACTCTGGGACTGCCTGGCCTGGCCCTCTGGGGCTGGGGCAGGCTGGCAATGCTTGGGCCTGCACTCTGGGGCCGGGGCTGCCTGGCCTGGCCTGGCCTGGCACAGCCCAGTCTGACCTGGCTGTCTGGGGTTGGGGCAGGCTGGGGCCACTCAGAGCTGGCAGCCTGGGGGGCCGGCAGCCTGTGGCCCAGGACTCAGGGCAGCTAAGGCAGGGTTCCTGTGACACATGTGGGTTTGGATTCCACACTCGTTCTTATGGGTATTTCACCTGACTAATGAGACAGTAAGAACTTCTAGTCTGGGGCCCCTAGGGCCTGATTCAACGCCCACTAGGGTCAATGAGAGCCGTTCTGTGGACTTTAAAGGCTTTGGATCAGGCTCCTATCCTGTCAGCCCTCTGGGGCAGGGTTATATTCCTGGTTAATGAAATTCACTTGCTTTGTAGCAGAGTACATTGCCAACAGCGTAGATGGTAAATCCTGCTGATAATGCATGCATATAATTTCCATTAAAGCTATCAGGAGTTATACCCACATGCATTCAGGGGGACTAGAGTCTGCTAGGCTTACTCATGTTACCTTACTCTGAGGGTAGTTCCACTGAAATGACTGGGATGGCGTAAAGTATGACTTAACATAAAGGTAACAGAATCTGGACCTTTAATATTGTGTTTTTAACATGAAACATCTCTTCCAGCTGCTGAGAAGCCCTGGTAAGCTTTTTGGGGGATGGGAGTGTTGAGGCATAACATAGTTAATATAATGTTTCTGGTTATTCACCTTCATAGATACTTTCCCTCTGATATTTACCTATTGTGGGGTTGGAATAATTCTTCACATGTCAAAAAAGGTTGGGTTTTGTGAATTATAAACCAAGGTCTTCTATTTGTACAAAGGAGGATCAAACTCTCGCTCCTCTGGTTTCCTGCTCCCTGTCACTAGACCATATTGTAGAATCAATTTTCAAGCAGAACTCCCCATTTAAATCAAGTAGGTGTTCTACCTAAAAATCCATGGTATCATGTGTTCCAAGGGAAGGAGGCAGTTCCTGGGAGTAAAAGAAGGAGCAGCTTTTTTTAATCACTGGATCTTGTAAGCAGTAGTAAAGTGGACACCATAAAATAGAGAACATACTCGAAACTTTAAGGGCCCCCCTGTATTCTAAAGGGAAGGAAAGAGAGATTTGAAAAGTGATTTTTCAAGCAAAAAATTATTTTTTTTTTAATTAAAAAATAAGTATGCTTAACCAGACTTCAGTTACTTTGAAGTTGTGCTAGCTGAAAATAGAGGCTTTTTTTTTAGCTCACTAATTTCCTTTGGTTTTCTTTGCCTTATATTATTAATCTGCAGGAACTACATGTTAACCTAAACATCAGTTAGACAACAAAGATTAGGTTGACATGACTACAAAACACAGACAATACTATAAAAGGTTATGAAGAGAACAAGAAATGACTTTTATTCCATCATCTGAATGCATTAGTGCAACAACTCTTTTGGTTATGCTAGCAACCTGCAGTTGCCATTGTGAATCAGTGAGCTTCTGGTTCTTAATCACTTCAAGTAAATGAGCTATTCTTGTTACCAACAGGGAAACAGTTGCCAATCATAATAGAGAAGAAAGCAGACCTACTGCAGGGCATGAAATTAAATTTTCCAGGTAGTAGCAAGTAATTGATACCACAATGTGACCTTTGCCTAAAGCAGCCAATTTAGAGCAACTGGAACAGCACAATTCTGTGACTATAAGAAACTCTGTATTAAAAAGGAATGATTCTACCAGCAATTTCTGTTTCTACTGAAGTTAACTTTTGCACGTTCCATCATGTAGTGAGGCTGTAGTCTAATGCAGTTGGCCCTAAAACATTTTCACACAGATTTTTAAAAAAAATTGAATTGTTAATATATCCAAATGGAGAAATAAGGCTAGAGCACATTAGCATACAAATAACAAAAAGAATGACAATCACTTCTGCCACTGTTGTATTGTCTAGCAGGTAATGACGTTTTTCAACTGATATCTGAATGATTAAAAGAGCAACTAAAGGACTTTTCCTACTAATCATCATTCTAATGGATGGGTCTCAAAAATAGTCCAATTCAGTGGGGTGCTGAGCACCTCTTTAAGATGCTGCATGCTCTGAACACCCATTGACAGGGGTGGAAGTTGAAGATGCTCAGCTCTGAGTAAGATCAGCCCTAAGGGCCTGTTCCAAAGCCTCCTGAACCCAATAAAAGGCTTTCCATGGAATTTGGATTGGGCCCTCAGGCTCCAACTCTGTACTGTTGAAGTGAATGGGGTCTTTGCCATGACTTCTAAAACCCAGATTCAGCAAGGTGCTTTGTCACAGGCCTGACTTTGGCATATGAGTAGTCCCACGGAAGCCATTACCACTCAAGCTGCTTAAAAATCAAGTCTCCTACCACAATCTATTTTTAGCTTTCTTATGTGATCTTTCCTGCATCATTTGTAATTCAGGGGGACTACCTACTTGTGTGCTCGCAGTTAGGCACATGATTAAGTATCTTGCTGAACTGGAGGCCTAGGTGTACAGAGGCAGCTCAATGACACTATGCCTTCCTTACCATGCGCAGTCTCCAGCATGCTGTATTCCAAAAACTGACAGTTTCACTGTAGGTAATAGTAGTGCCTCTACCAGTCCACATCAGTTGAAAGATATGTACTGAATACAAATCTAATATAACCAAGAAATGTTGAAAATGTGATCAACAGGGGGGAAATTAGATGCATATCATTTAGAAACGGCCTGCCTCCCCTCGATCCCCTCCCCCCCTTCCTAATTATTTCTCTTTAGAAACATGCATCAATAATAATGTGTGAAATTCTAGCCATTTGGTTAGAAATGCCTGCTGAGTTAGGCTTTTTAGGATACAAATCCTTAGCTCTGAAACAGGGAGGGGGAGGAGAAAAAACACAATTAGATTTAGCTCTTTCAGCCATAAAATATTATGACTGCAAGAAACTGGAACATTAAAACTCCTCTATCCAATTTAGATTGTAATCAGATTTTAATTCAGATTTCAATTTAAATGTTCATATGAGAACAATTGCTCCAGTAGTAAAGGAAATGGGGCAAATTAGTAGGGGGGAAAAACCTACCCATATGGAATAGTATAAGAGCTGTGGTGCAAAGATTGAAAGAATGAGCAGAAGACTGATTATATGACTCATTATTATTGTACACTAGGGAAGAGTGACAGAGGGAGGGATGTCCATTTCCCGTTTGTGCAGACAGTTACAAAAATAATTTAATGATTCTCTTTTTCAATCTCCCTCCTGCAATCCTAGTGTTTGCGTGTAGCAAAGCAGCTCGTATAGTGGAGACTCTCCTTGGGCACGTATTGTAACATCATAGAACATTAGGGTTGGAAGGGACCTCAGGAGGTCATCTAGTCCAACCCCTTGCTCAAAGCAGGACCGGAGGGGGCCCCCAAAAGAGGAAGCTAATCACAAGCGTCCTTGGCCTTTCGGTGGCCCACATACTCAAGTTGCTGTGCAAGAAGCTCCTGTTGAGCTTCATTTTACACCAAGCAGAGAGTACACATGCCTGCAGAGCAGTCCTCGCCTGCAGCCTCTTGTGCAGCAGAACTGCGCGGGTTTGTGCTGCTGAGGCAGGGCCTGGATTTTGGCCCGTGGGTGTGATAATATGGCGAAGTACCCACCATGGACTTGATTCTCTCCTGCCTCCCACTGTGTCAACATTTATACCTGTGCAGTGCGGTTCCATTCTACACCCACTGTGCAGATGTCACTGACTCCACAGGTCTCTGGTGGTGGAGAATCAGGCCCTCTGTCTATGGAATCATTTTGCTAGACTTTCCTAGGCTCCTGAGTAATTCAGTTAGGGCTACCCTGACTCATGCTGAGTAGCACTTTACTTCACAATTAATCCTATTAGGAAGATACCTCTTGACCTGAGGGTGAAAGAATCTGTCCCTTTAATGTTTAACATCTTTTTAATCACTTTATGCTATCCCAGTTGGTTCAGTTTTGGTCATTTCAGTTTAAATATCTTCAATGGCAGGGCAAGTTCCTTCGCCAGGATGCCTGCAAAAAGCTTTCCAATGGGTAATCTGCTGGTGTGATGAGATCATTGCCTACCATGCTGACCAGTGCTGTTTCATTGTTTCCTTGTACTCCCCTGTCTGTCTGTATCCATCTCTTGCCTTACACTTAGATTGTAAGGGGGGGTAGGGACTGTGTTTTTGTTCTGTGTTTCTACAGCCCCTAGCTGTACCCCCTGGGATCCTGGTCCATGAGTAGGGCTCCTACACACTACAGTAATATAAATAATAGTCATAATACAAGTGTTGGCAAAGTGTAAACAGGGAAACCTGGAGGGTCTGTCAGAAGAGGATACAATAAATTTGTCCAAGACAGGGTTTCACTGTCATGTTTGGGATTTTATTCCCTGTGCCAGGGCTCCTGTGTCTATTCTCTGTTTTAGTCCTGTTGATATTAAAAGATGATGTGGTTTAGACAACGAAAAGCAACTGCTCTACTCTGATGTATTTAGTGTGGGGAAGGTTGTCTAGTGTCTTGAAAGAGAATGCCAGTGCTGTCCTCTGGCCTGAGGTAACTAAAACGTGGTGAGAATGACATACAGATTACTGGCCTTGATTAAGGAGACAGATTGCACAGTCTGCTCCTAGGAGGTGCCAATAAGGAAGTTCAGGTTCCTGTGACAGCTCAACAAGTGTGTGAAACAATTGTGAGTCATGAGATACTATCACATTCAGTCTTGAATGAAAGACAGAAGATGGTCAAATGTGGCTAAAGTCATTGGTCAGATCCTGGATCCAGCCTTTCAGTGTCTAACACAATCTGAGGAGTGGGAGGGATGTGCAAAGGTAAATTTATGTAATCTTTTGCTCTTACCTGATCCTGGTGGCACCATGCACTGAGCCAAAACCGCCCTTTAACATAAAGCAGTTTTAAGGTACTGTTCTAGTTGCCAAAGCATAGGGACACCTTAGTTATATCCCCTGTGAATGGGGGATGGGTGGCTTAGTAACCTAAAGCTGTATGCTAATGGAGGTCTCTGAACATTGGGGGATACCCTTTAAACTGGATTTAAGGCTGTTTGGCACCACCACAGCAGCATATAGCAACCTTAGTGGGGCTGAGGATCTGTCCCATCAGCATCAATTCAATACATAAATGCCAAAAACTGGGTGAAGTGCAGGCATCAAGCTCTTCTTAATTGCCCTTAGCACTGTAGTGGAAATGTGTCCCAGTGGTTAGGCTGCTAGATTGGGACTTGGGTGACCTAGGTTCAATTCCCTGCCCTGATACGGTTTTCCTGTGTGACCTTGGGCAAGTCACATAGTTCCAGATCCTCAAAGGTGTTTAAATACCTAAATATCTTTGAGGCTGTGTCAGAGAGATTCTAAGATAAACAGAAATCAGTCTTAGATAGATGCAGAGCTGTGATTTGAGAACATTCTACTTTCTCTTGACCATGATATTTTCCAAAGTCTGCTCTAGCAACGCCTAATGTCATGATTATTTTAACTATCACAGCCTTTCACAAATAGATTAAAAAATGTTAAGTCCAAAAGGGGCCATTCTGATCAACTAGTCTGACTTCCTGCTTAACACAGGCCACAGAATTTCACTGTTATTCCTGCATCAAACCTGTAACTCCTGGCTGAACTGGAGCATCTCTTTCAGAAAGACATCCAATCTTGATTTAAAGACTTCAAGTGAAAAAGAATCCAAGTGGCTGAATCAGATATTTAGATCCATGGAAAATATCTAACAACTGTGTGTGGTATAACTGAATAGAGTGACTCCTAATTGGGAATCAGTGTTGTTCTACCCCAGATTGTTTTTAAACTTGAAATGATGAGATTATGCACAGATTTACTAGGGAGCCTTCTGGCCAGTCTGCACCATAGCTCAGCTAGGTCTTTAATAATTAACCTTTGTCCTGCTGACTGTATAATTAAGCAGGCATCTGCTTTACTTCTTTTAAGTTAACTATGCTCTTCTGCTTATTCATAAGGGGTCCAACAAAGTAAAAAAACCAACCCATGCTGGTAATGGAAAATCAGAGGGCTGAGTGAATACACAATGAAATCAACATTTTCTCCTCCTTTACCCAGACTAAAAGGTCAAAGGAATTATCTGTGAAATGATCTGACTATTGAACATGCCACGGTAATCTTTCTGTGGCTAGAACTCAGTAATTTGTAAAGAGTATGAAATTTTACTCTGGAGACCACATCTGATGAAATATGAAGGTAAGATGTAAGCAAAGGGGTGTTTTTAAATTGAACATACGTTTTCAGTAAAGTAAGATCTTGGAAGCCAAAGTTTCCCTATGTATTTTGTCTTGACATAATGCTTTACTGTTTTTTGTAGAATGGCTTGGATTGATGTTCAAGATTATAAACTGATAGCAATACCCATAGGTAAGTGAAGTAATTGCAATCCAATAACATGCTCAAAGAAAGCATTATCTAGTAGCATTGTCTAGAGTAGGGGAGTGGGAATCAGGAGAAAGGGTCTGCTCACTAGCTTTCCCAATGATTGTAAGATCTTGGCCAGGTTACTTAGGCCCAGTTTTTTAAAAATGGGCTCTAAGTTTGCGTGTTTCAGTTTTTGCATGCTCAATTTCAGGCACCTTGCACCCAAATTTCACAGATAGGGGGCACTCACAACTCCAGCTGAAGTCCATGGGAGCTGCACATGCTCAGAACCTCTGAAAAATCAGGCTTGCGGTATCTCCCATTGGGCATCCAGAAACAGAAGGCCCCACAATGAGAGATCACTTCCCAAAAATTAAGCCTTAATGTCTCTTGCCTTGTTTTTGACTTTTGTAAATGGGGGTGTTACTCCTTTCCCACCTTTGAGAGCCTCAGATGGAAGCTGCTATAAAAATGCATAATATTGCTATTTTCTAAACAGAATAGACAGCAGACTTCAAAGAGCTGGAATTAGCAGAATATAAATGGACCACCAGCTTTCTGGAGAGTTGCTCAAAAGAAAACACATCTGAACCATGAAGGATATTCCAAGGCATTCGGAAATGCTTCTCCTGGAGATCAGGGGAACTGAGATTTTGGCTTTCAGAGAAGTACGTTAGGGTATGGCAAGCTAGGCCTGTGGAAAGCTGCATGGGGCTGAGGAGCTGGGATTGTGGAAAGATTCATGGGGGATGGGAAATGAGCCTCCAGAAAGCTGCAAAAGATACCAGTGAGCCCAGACAGGAGAGAATGGGGCCAGGGATAGCAAGATGGGCTCACAGACTGAGCAGTGTGTTAATCCCTAAAACAGGTAAGAATGGGTGAACTGCCTCATGTATTTATTCATCATTCACTGGATATCTGTCCCATGGAGGGAAATTCAGATACCATTTATTTTCCTTCTAGTCAGTGCCTCTCTCAGTTCAATTAAGGGCTGTGTGCCCCCAATCAACCTTTGGTAATTTTGCCCTTTTCTAAAGCACATTGTCTCTGAGATTGGCAGCTAGCCCAAGGCAAGAACTCTTCCAATGGAGCCAGACGGACATCTAGCCAAATAAACACAATAAGTAGCTCAATAGCCAATCAATGTGACAGCAATCAAACCAAACATTAAAGGCATCTTGCAGGGGAGATCATTAATTTTAGAATATCATGTGGGAACTAATGTTTCAGTGGCACTAAAGAACCAAATTATTATTGAGACATAAGGCTTTTGGTTAAACTAATTGTCTTGGTATTGCTCAGGTTCGCTCTTCTTCCTAAATCAAAAGAGAGCCTAAAAAAGATCTGATTTTTATAAAAGAAATAACGTACATTGTGATATAGTCAGCAATTTATATGCTCAAAGCCATTCTGAAGCTTGTAGTTAATGCTGGAAGGCCACTGTGATAATCTCTTATCAGCAGCATCAAAGATCATCATGGATAAATTTCTAGTTATATACATACTCCTGAAAGTTAAATTTAGAACAATTTGCTGAAGACGAGAAAGATAGTGTTATCACATATGCTAGTAATGGGTATACACATTTGACTATTTTCTGACAGAAAATAAGGTACTGTACTACAAGTAGTGTTATGAATATACATATTTTTGTTTATTTTATTGGGGTCCATATATATCCTCACATTCACGTGCTCTCAGACACACATACATTTGTTTTTGTAGTAGTATGCCAAATTTCTTTTTTCTGTAATTCTTTTTCCCCATAAAAAGAGATCTTCCTGAATCATAACCCTGGATCTACACTATCCTGTATGCACTTAATTTTGGAGAACTCCAGATGTGGTTCTGAACTTCACAGCTGTCAGCTTTGTTTATAAATTGGCTAAAACAAAACTCTAGATTCAAAATATTTCTTCTCTTCCCATGCTGCTCCCCCAAAATAATATCTTTGGGGAATTTCTGACCCACATCCAGATTTTATGGCTTCCATTTGTCTCTCTTTCGTGGATCACATTCAGATGCAGCCCAAAATGGAGATTTCCACTATTCAAGATGGCAGAGTTATTGCAAGAGAAATTGCTCTCATGGGATTTCTGCTATTTTGGGATGAAATCTGATGAGAATAGATCATGAGATTTTGGCCCACCTGAATCCTAATCCAAGTCCGGCCTCAAACTTGAACTCTAGTCGGTACCTAATCCAGATCATTATCCAAACCTTGCCATATGCTGTATAAGGAACAGAAATATCTGTAGAAGGAAACTTAACTTTGACAACAACCACATTTTATAAGATTATTCTATCCTGCCTTGTATAATCTTTTGCTGTGTTTACTCTCAACATATGAACGTCTCTCCCTCCAGATATTTACCTCAGCCATTTTCAAAAATCATCTGAAATCTCTCATTCCAAGTTGTACATTAATTTTTGTCCCTGTGTAGGACTCCTTTCCCTTTTTTAATGGTGGCACAATTTATTTTATTTCATTTGCTTTTGGGTGGAACATTTTATTTTGCATTGATAATGATTTTGTATTGTATTTGACTAATATTAGTAATATTGCTTTTACGTGGCAACTTCTGAGGGAAGTGGCACAATATCTGATCGATGAGCCAAGGTTTGCATATTAGAGAGATAAAAGGTTCAGTTATGATCTCTGGTATGCAAACAAGAAACACAAATGAGTAGAAGAAATGAGACATTCTACAGTGTTGGGGGAAAATTACAGAAACATAAAGCTATAGGTATGTTTTGCAAGATTATAAAGGTCTTTGTCAAAACCATTTTACTAGAGAATCCATAGATAGACAGACTGTATATATGTCTGAGTTCCTGGAAATATTCATGTTAACTTTATAAAAAATGAAATCTACACAGTACTGTCTGTATCATTTCTATTATTCATCCACCATAAATCTTTAATGTGGCCTTTCTCCAAGGAAAGAACTTCTATCCTGTCACATATATATAGCCACAGACAACTGCACAAACGAGCTGCCAGAAAATTCAAACATCTTCAAGTGTGTGAGCCAGCAGAGCTGCTGAAAATTCAGCTCATTTGGAGCAGGATTTTGTTTAATGTGTGTGAGATGAGCCTGAGGCTGGAGGTGACTGTGTCAAACAGAATGAAAGAGCAAGGAAAGGAGAGAGAGGAAGAATTCAGCACCAAAACATGCCTTTTCAATTGGAAATTGGTGGGTATTAAAATGCCCAGCGCAGCCTGCTGCCTGCATGTACCTCCTGCAGCTCTGCAAAAACACAGCTTGCCCATGGGCACAGTGCCAGCCACAAACAGAGAAGCTGGGACTTGCAGGGCAGGAGCAGCATTTCCTGATTCCCTGTGGACAGTCCATGCTTACAAGGCAGAGATAAATTCTGCTTCTATCCCACATGTGCTTGCTGCTTTTAAGAGAATGATACTGTAATTTTATTCCTATCTCACCCTTCCTTCGATTGACACATGGTGTCCCATCCCCTCGTATTGCTGATCAGGCGCATGAGCCCCTCCAGCTGCCTCTGAGTTGTTTTTAAAAAAGTCTAGTATTTTTAATCGTTATTATGTATTCTTCCTTACCTTATTTTTACACACACACGCACTCTCTCTCTCTCCCTCCATTTTGCACTGGTCACTATTTAAGGTGAGCTCTTACAGCCATGCGCCATGATAAAATGTGAACCATTCTTGTCTATCATCATGCAGCAGCAGGAATGGGTTGGACTGAAGGCAACAATGGGTAAATAACCTAGCCGAATGGAAATCAAACTCCTCCTTGAGGGATGTAATTCAATGTATTGGGGAAACCAAAATTATTGGTACCTCCAATACCACTGGTTCACTCAGTGCTCTAGGACCAGGCTCAGGAATCAGAGGTCCCAACTAGGAACCATCACCAGCAATCAGTCACCAGCTCTGTGCTTAAACACTGTTTCTTGGAAAATTTTAATTTGCAAAATATTCAAAACAAAAATCCAGTCACTTCACAGAAAATCTCCCATACATCAGATATTTGTTCCTTTAAATGTTTTTGATAATCAGACAAAGTACAGTACCTCATTCCCTATCGCTTTTGGGTCCCAGATGTCAAGTTTCCATGTGCCACTATTATTTATGAATAGTAAGATCTTCACTGTTCAAACAATAGATGTGATTTTGTTTTTGGAAACAAGTAACAACTTTTTACCCCTTCCCCCCCAAAAAAAATTCCAGTTTTGGTTATCAGCTGGTTTCTTTTCTCTTACCAGTTTCTCCCACTGCTAATATCTAGATGAGTTTGGAGAATTAATCAGTGTAAATAATTAAACCTTTAGAATCAGATTGTGGCTGGCCCCATATGAGAATGTAAAGAGTGGATGGTACAAATGGCCTCCCCACCTTGTGTTTCCTGCACAGGATCTGGCAATAATAGCCATTGTTGATCTCTCTGGAGTTCAGTTGTTAACATCTCCGGTGCAAGTCACACCAAAAAGTGCAGTGAGGAGAAGAGACCATAGGCCCAACTGTCTTCCCCATGAACCAGCAAAGCTAGGAAGCTGCAGAGGACTGTACACTGGATACATTGCCTCAGTGTATGTAGAGTGGACGTGCTTTTCCTGAATTCCAAAGAAGCATTGTGCTGCTGTGTTAGAATGCTTGCATGGAGCTCTTGCAGATCAGTGTGGTTTGGCACCCACTCTCCATATGTGCCAAGCCCTTAAAGGCAGAATTAATGAACTCTGCTGAATTTAGCATTGTAAATTAACCAAATACTAGCACATCTCCCCAAAATGATACTTTTCCCCCTGGCATACGAGGTGTGGAGATCATTGGAACACTGAAATCATAGGTTAAAGTAGGGGCATTATTATAAATCTAAGAAAAATCCCCTTTGAGAGACATAGTGCACGACCTTCAGCTCCTAATAAACTAGGAAGAATTGGCAACTAAAGCTTCATGCTTTCAGAGTGCTCAGCTCACACATATAATTGTATGGTATGGGGAAAGTATTGCCCTTGACTACGCTGAAGCCAATGGGCTTGCACTTGTGTAGCTGAGAACAGAATATGACCCTTACTTATTTGTCTTTTTAGCACCAAGTGGTGTTCCTGATACTCTCTGCTGTTTGCTCCGATGGGGCCTGAGCCAGCTCCCATTGAAATCAAATGAGTGTCTTTCCACTGGCCTCAAGAGAGTTGGAACAGACCCACAGTGACACTGATGAATCTATTTGTATCTGAATTTTTAATCTCCTTCACCCCAGCTGCCCATATGCACCCCAAAACCTCCTCTGCTAACCTTCCCCCTGGGTGCAATCAGTGCTTGATGCTGCAGTTGATTGACAACTCCCCACTATCCTCCAGCTTCAATGCACTGGTGGCGGCCTTCATTCCCATCTTCCCCCAGAGCTTCTCTTTCACAGGATCTTCTAAAGTAGAATAATACTTACTTTGCAATTTGGCTTGTATGTGTCTTTTAATTAAATCTTCCTGTCCAATGAGCTAATCTCACAATTTCTGCACACTGCAGATTAAGTTACTTGTTCATTTCCACAGCTCTCTGGTGAGAGAGGCTCATTCTACATTTCTATGATATTGCTTTCATGGCTATTTCACTTTCCTCTGCTACAGGAGGACTTCAGCTAATGCTGCAACTTTGCAAATCCCTTTTATAATATTCTCAGGGATTTACAAACTGTCCCTTAAAAATATAAAGTGCTCCTATCCCTCAGTTGATTTCCCAATGGTTGCTGAAATGGCTAAAGCCTATTTTTATGGTATGTTTGTGTAGGAATACAGAAGGTGAAATTTATAGTAGTTATAGCTCACCATTACTCCTTGCACTTCTGTAGTATTAACCAATGTATCCATCTGGGAAGAAGAATAAGAGAATTAATTTTGTTTGCAAAATTGTGTCAATATCTAGACTCAGAATTCGGGTAAAGGGGTGTGGAGTCCTAGAGCCAGCTACCCAGCTGATATAAACGGACATAGCTCTAATGGTTTTTAAATAGTTTACATTGATTTTACACCAGCTAAGATTATGGCCCATGCTTTGGATCCTTTTTTGTTTTCTTTAGGGTTGTGTCAAAAAAACAAATCTCACTGTTGGCAAAACCAGCAGAAGTGCTGAGAGTTGACCAGACTCACCGCTGGGACTAAGCAACAAGTTTAAGGCTATGTCTACACCGATGGTGGCAAAGACGCTGCCATCAGATCGACTCATTTGGATTGAATGAGCAGTCAGTGAAGACCCGCTCAGTCAATCCAGAAGTCAACACTGTTAATCCACCCCCACAAGTGGCGTAGTGCTGCTTTGACAGGAACACGGTTCCCGTCGGTGCAGTGCAGTGCAGCACAGCGAAGAAGAGAAGCACAGCAGCTGTACTTTGCGAAACTCCCATCGACTGCCACCAAATCGCCGAGGTAAGTGTAGACCAAGCCTAAGTAACAATCAAGTTACTGAATTAGAGGTGCTGTCTGTGCTGCCAAACCTCCTCTCTTGAAATGGTTTCCATCATATGGCTCTCAGCACCTCCACCATACAAATTGTTCCAGCATCCCTGGTAACAATGGATCATCAGAGCCATACATTATTTAGAAGTGGTGGCTGTCTCATAGTTAAGGTTGAGACTTGGTTCCAATGTACTATCTCTTCCTAAAATTGACAAGAAAGGTTCTTTCTGCTTCATAGACAACAGATAGATGTTAATCATCATTTGAACATTCCTCCGTTTTTTTTTGTTTTTTGCTACGTCTCTTTTTTTTTAAACGGTTTGTCCTGTAAACTTAACATGGAAGCACAGCTCTGTTCTGTGTTCTAAATATAGTGGTGGTGTCTGGTGCATGGTGCATTTCTGAAAATGGGGAAAGGCATAAATAGAACAGCATAAATAGAAAGCTATTCAGCTGCAAATCAAAGACACTGGAATGGCTCATCAGGTTCCTACAGATTTCTAAGGTATACTGAGGACTCTACAAGGCATTGAACGGTTATCTAAAAGTCTCACTAACTTTAAATGGTCTGTTCCTCACAGCTCAGAGTGCTTGTGCCACTCATAAGCTCTTCAGGGCCAATGAACTCTGCATCCCTTCTCGAGTCATCCTCCCCTGCCCCCTTGAAACCTGCGTCCTGTGGCAGCTGTGCTTTCATGGGGAACTTTTATAGCCAGATTGTCTGTTGGTGTAAACTGGTTTAGCTCCATTGACTGAGAAGAACCACATGGCTGCAGGTCCTCTGAGTCAATGGAATGACATGTAAACATTTTAAAGTCATATGCTTAACTAAGAGCCACAGAAAGTTATGCAGAATTCAGAAAGCCTACAGGACGGTCAAGCTGGGATGGGGACCAAGTGTGGAACATGAGGAAGCAAGCTTGCCAGTAGAGAGAGAGCTGGGAGGCTTGCTGGAGAGTGAGGAACGCTATGGAGCTTAAGAGTGTTTGGTTCCATAATAGTGGGACTGGTTCACTCAATGCTCTAGGACCAGGCTCAGAAGTCAGAGGTCCCAACTGGGAACCACAGCAAGCTGTCAGTTACCAGCTCTGGGATTAGGCAGATCAACAGTTGTGTACCACGACTGTCCACCGCTTGGCAACCACCTGACCACTAAAGGGACTGCTGTTACTGTACTTCCACAGAGGATCCTCTTCTACCTTGCTGCATCTATAGTTCTCTCACCTACTGGAGTAAGAACAAGCAAAGGGCACTTTCCGGTTGGTTTTCCCCTCTGTGTGCTAGCTGGCTTGTTGAAGTATATTTTCTCCAGACATCAGGCAATTTGTTTGCTGTCAGTTGATCAGGTCCTCACTCCTTCTCCATTGTCTTGTAACAGCGAGTGTTTGCTGTATTTACCTTACAGCTGGAACTGCAATGCTTGCTGCTGACGGGGAATTCAGAGGATTATCTGGGTTGTATAGCTCCTCTCCACTCACGTTAGGGAAGGTTTCAGGGAGCAGCATTGATAGGATAAGAAGCAACTGTTTTCTGTGGATGAGGGGATTGCATTTGCCCGCTGGCCAATCTCTCATGAGAATGAGCTACCTAGGGGGTTGGTTGTTCCTTCACCTGTGGGGATGTAGGGTCTGGTACATGAAGCTGGCACCATGCTGCCTCAGTGCGTTACTGGTTTAGAATGCCATGCCTTATTATCCTCTTGGTTCTGTGAGATATTGTTGTTAAAGTAGCAGCCTTTATTTACTGCCAGGATTCATCCCTAGCTGCAACCACTCCTCTTGGCAGTTCTTATTTATGGGCTGAGGCGCCGTTGAAACAATAAACATAGGAAGCTTTGTTTGTGTGAAGTGAAAATGAGGTGGCAGCTTTTGCAGTCGGATTCTGGCCATTTTCTTCCTGTCAGGGTGCAAATGCCAGCTGAGGCCTGACACCTTGTTTTATTGTGTGAAGAAAGGACAGAGATTTCTCAATTAGCTTTAAATTAACTGCTGCTTGCCATTATATGTTCCCCAAGGACCAGTGCGGGGAAGGCAGACTTGAAAAGGTCATTTTGCAGGCTGCCCGCATGTCCACTGTCAGGGTATCAAAAAATCTGACTGCTGTTTTTTATCCCCATGTTTAGGGCTTAATTAGGAACCTTCTGCAGGTCCAATCTTCACAAACACCATCTGGTGCTCAGCAGAAAACATGTTCCATTTTCTTAATAAAGAAATCACAGAAAAGTGGAGGTTTTCAAATGTCATTTTCTTGGGGTCAGGATTTTGGCTGAAAGGGGTTGGAGGGAAAGGAAAATTTCTGAACCATTTCAAAGTTGCAGGCACATAAAGGGGAAAATGCAATCTGCATCCAGGCTTGGCTTTAGAGTTAGAATATTTATGGTTATGATGTATTAATGAGAGCATTTTCATTGTCGAAATACGTATGTGGATTATACTACAAGGCCCATTTTACCACTTCTATGACCAGACTTGGAAAACAGGAGTTATTTTTATAGATGAGTTTGCTTTTTAGTGAATCGATTCATCATCACAGAAGTTGAATGTTTTGTTTCTTCAAGAGGCACAGCCCACCCCCTCCCCCTCAGGATTTTTATTGCAGGCCAGAAATCTTGGTTTTAAAGTAAATCCTTGACTTGACTTGGATGCAGTTGTATAATATTATGCATTCATAATGTCTGAATCTGTTCTTTAATGTCAATACCCTGCTCTTCCCCCTTGCATTAGGGAAAGAAATCTACCATCTTAGCATCTAGACTATAGACTGTACATAGCTAAACGCTCCACTGTTGTTACTGAGGCACAACTTTAATTAACAAAATTGTGAGTAAAGAACAGACTCTGGATAGACTGAAATCTTTAAAGCCTATTAGAGAGTGATCCCTTGTGTCTTACTGCAATAATTGTCAGACTAAGAGAAAGTGATGAAATTATCCTAGCCATATCTTCCTAACCTTAGAGACTGCAAACTATGTGAACTGTGATTTGTATTTGTAATGCCTCCTTCCTTAACAGTTTGTCATTAAAATGAAATCTGATTGTCCTGTACCTACCTGACGCATGAAAATCATTGCAGCAAGAAAACAAGCTGAAGCCACATCTTGTTGTTGTGAGGCTGACCAGATATATTCATGACCAGTTCGCAAACCAGCACGATTAAAAGAATCAGTGAACAAATCTTGCTCTAGTGCTGCAAATCATGTATGAAGAGAATTCAAAGATTTAAAAAGTCACTCCTCCTTCAAACAGAAGTGCAAACCTAACCCCTTTGGAAATGAAAGAAAATACAAAAGGAAAAGGTGGTATTAATTTATCTGTACTGATGAAGATTTTAAGAAAGTGGTAATGGGATGAATCCTTTAAAAAGGAAAATCATAAGAATAAAAAACAACAGCAGGGCCTGATAAAATACATCCTAGAATACTCAAGGAGCAAACTGACGAGATACCTGAGCCATTAGCGATTATCTTCTAAAGACAGGAGAGATTCCAGAGGACAGGAAAAGAGGGAATATAAAATGCCAACCTGTAACAAGGGGAATAAGGACAACCCAGGGAATTACAGACCTGTCAGCTTGACTTCAATACCCAGAAAGATAATGGAGCAAATAATTGAGCAATCAGTTTGAAAATACCTAGAAAATAATATGGTGATAAGTAACAGTAAGCATGGATTTGTCAAGAACAAATTGTGTCAAATCAACCTAGTAGCTTTCTTTGACAGGGTAACAAGTCTTGTGGATGGGGGGAAGTGGTATGTGTGGTATATCTTGATTTTAGTAAGGCTTTTGATACTATCTTGCATGAGATTCTCATAAACAAACTAGGGAAGTACAATCTAAATGGAGCTACCATAAAGTGGGTGCATAACTGTTTAGAAAACCATTCTCAGAGAGTAGTTATCAGTGTTGTTCACTTTCAAACTGGAAGGGCATATCAAGTGGGGTCCCACAGGGATTAGTTCTGGGTTTGGTTCTGTTCAATATCTTCATCAATGATTTAGATAATGGCATGGAGAGTGGACTTACAAAGTTTGCAGATGATGCCAAGCTGGGAGGGGTTGTAAGTGTTTTGGAGGATAGGATTAAAATTCAAAATTAGCTGGATAAACTGGCAAAATGGTCTGAAGTAAACAGGATGAAATGTAATAAGGACAAATGCAAAGTACTCCACTTAGGAAGGAACAGTCAGTTGCACACATACATAATGGGAAATGACTGTCTGGGAAGGGGTACTATGGAAAGGGATTTGAGGGTTATAATGGATCACAAGCTAAATATGAGTTAACAGTGTAACACTGTTGCCAAAAAAGTAAACATCATTCTGGTGTGTATTAGCAAGAATATTGTAAGCAAGACATGAGAAGTAATTCTTCCGCTCTACTCCATGCTGATTAGGCCTCAACTGGAGTATTGTATCCAGTCCTGGGCACCATGTTTCAGGAAAGATGTGGACAAATTGGAGAAAGTCCAGAGAAGGGCAACAAAAATGATTAAAGATCTAGAAAACATGACCTATGAGGGAAGATAGAAAAAATGTGGGATTGTTTAGTCTGGGGAAAAGAAGACTGAGGAAAGACATGATAATAGTCTTCAAGTACATAAAAATATTGTTAGAAGGAGGAAGGAGAAAAATTGTTCTCTTTAACCTCTGAGCATAAGACAAGAAGCAATTGGCTTAAATTGCAGCAATGGCAATTTAGGTTAGACATTAGGAAAATCTTCCTAACTGTCAGGGTAGTTAAGCACTGGAATAAATTGCCTAGGGAGATAGTGGAATCTCCGTCACTGGAGATTTTTAAGAGCAGGTTAGACAAACACCGTTCAGGGATGAGCTAGATAATACTTAGTCCTGCCTTGAGTGCAGGGAACTGGAGTACAAGTCCTCTTGAGGCCCCTTTCAGTCCTACAATTCTATGATTCTATAATAAAACCATGGATGTGGATGGAAAGCTGACAGTGAAGGTTCAAGATTCCTGTTGCGGGAAGTCATTTTCATAACTTGATAGATGGGCCCTTCTCTTGAAGTTTCTTTTGAATGAATATACCAGCATGAAGCAAACTGGGATCTATGCTGCAGGTGTCATCTTTCATATGAAGTGTCATTAAAGCCCTGATCCATGGTAGTAATTAACCATGGTACTTTCAGTGAGAATATGAGTGCCCAGGCTAAAACTGAATTGGATGTCAAATTCTCTCTGTGGGAATTTTCTCCTTAGTTTCAATGGAATCCAGTTGCCTTTTCTTTCTTTCTTAAAATTGGTATAGTGTTGCTGTGCCCTGTGTGCCAAATCTCACCCCAGAGCTGGCTAAATTTCAGTGGTGAAGTGGATCCTATACAATCAAGTGCTGTGGAATCATAGGCATTATGCATATTTACACGATTAAAAAGGTTTGGTTTGGTTTTTCATTTTGGATGAAAATTCAAGTCAGTGCTTATTTTATGGGAAGCACTTGCCTTAAGCCTTAAATTTTAAATCCTAAATTAAGGTGATCAGAAATAGGAATGCCAATGATTCCATAAATTAGGGGAAGTGAAAAATGTCTAGCCTTTAGTCCTCTGTGGATCTAGCCTTAGCTTCCCAAAGATCATCTTCAATGCCTGATTTAGCACACAGAATAATGCATATTTTTCAAAAGTACTCCACTCCCAGCAACTCCCATTCATAACTATAGGAGCTGTTGGGTGCTGACCTCTTAGGAAATCTGGCCCCAATTGTGAGCATTGAACACTTTTGAAAATCTATCCTCCCACCCACCCACGGTACACTCTCAAGCTTTTGAAGTTACTGGACACAATTATAGGTCAAAGTCTTCGTGACCAGTTCTGACACTGTAGTTTAAATAACACTTTGCCTAGAGGCATTAACAAGAGCATAAGCCCTTCCCTTGAACTGAACTGAGAGAACCTTGATTAGCTCGTAACTGTTGTTTTGTTAATCTAATGAATGGCTTTTTAGGAAACAACAGAGTAAATGCTTATTAATCGTGAGGGCTTCATCCATTACAAAGCTCCAGGCCTCAGAAGAGGTCAGAAAATGACAGAACAGAGGTAAACTTCCTTTAAACATAGCCATCTGTCTTAATTATTTACCATGTCAAATAGTTGTCAGGCAGGACTTTTATTTTGTCTGATCCTTAAAGAAGGTAAAGTCCTGCTTCTCAACACTCCTCTAGCAGAATCCTCAATAAAAAAGCTGTAGATGTCAAAATGTCTGTTGAAATGACTGGAAACAGTTTAATATTTTTACCAGTGAGACAATAACACCCACCCATTGTACTCAGCTAGAAGAACACTGAGTCTCACAGTTGAAGTGTTCCATTTGAGAAGTGTGCAGAGAATAGGCAGATAGTCAATGCCCTTTAGACTTTGAGGGGGCAGTCTCATTGCAAAAATATCTGACATATTTATCTGATCTCAATAAACACCTTATTATATTGTGATTCAGTATCTCAATCTCAGTGAATGCTTCTAAGGCATCTATCTCAGTGGTACAGTCTAGCCCAATGGAAACAAATGATAAAAATTGCTTCCTGCCACTCCACATCCCCTCCCCCCTGTATAATTTTGCATCAATGCATCTGAACTGGTTTTTGACTCAGCTTCACTCCGTTCATATTCAATTCTCTCCATCCCCAAGAGAAAGAGGCCGCAACATGCTCACTGTATAGAGACTTGGGGGAATGAAAACTGCAGAACAGTCAGCATCACCTCATTAGCTTCAGTGGTGATTCCTTGAAAGCGAGAAATCCAGATTTTTGTGCTGTCCATCTGCCATTAGTATTCTGCAAAAACGGTTGAGTGAGCAATAAGTTGCTTTAATTTGGGCAAAATCTGCATGACAGAAAACCATAAATAAGAAAACGAATGTCAGGAGCCCTTGTGCATCTGCTACACTGATGAACTTGGAGGTTACTACACAATTTTTATATACTTTAGCTGTGGTGGTTATTTTTTTATCATGAGATAACTAACTTACAATATTAGCTCATGTCAGATTGTAGTGGAGACAAGGCACTTTTTACTACGTGGTAGCAAGCAAGGTCCACACTATACACCATGTTTATGGTTAACCTTGCCTAGATTACCTTGTGTTAAAATACAGTTCCTTGTTTCCAGTAGGATTTTACAGCCTTAAATAGCTAATGCATCTTAACTATTGCCTAGTTAAAAACACCCCTTTTTTTAGCAGTGAAGACAAAGCCTTAAAGGAAAGTGTTGGATGTCCCCTATGATATAGGAAGGATGCAATAATTTGTATTGCTAAGCCAAAGCTGCTGGTTTTTTTTTAAAGTGACAATCATTCTGACATCAGAATAATATGCATTGCTGTTCCCAGGTGAAAATGGATCACGCCATTTTCCAGCAGCTACAACACTCTCTGGATCTGATTAAATTGACATTGTTCTACTCACCACAGAACGTGCTCTGAAACCTGAAGAAGAAGCAAAAACAAGTCACCCATGAACATTTGACTTGTACCAAAATCATTGTATTTGTTAAAATATAACGGCATATTATCCATGGAAGAGAAAAACAGCTCTGTGGAAGCTGTGATCTTTCAGAGGGACGGTAGAATGACTCTGGCAAGTATTTTAATGTTCATTGTAATGATTATGATAGCACTGAGCTGCATGTGTGCTGAGCAAACTTCCCTGAACGGCTCTAGCAATGTACTCTATCGCCATCTGCAATCCCCCTCCTCATTAGTGCCTACAACTCTCATGAGCCAAGAATCCCATTAAGCCAAATTGTGTGGTAATTTGTAGAAGATTTGACAAAATCCACTGGGGCTAAACTGACACCATTCAACACATTTCACTTTTGTCCAAAGTTTCTTTTAAATCCTGATTCCATTTTGCATTAGAACTCCACACCGCATAAGGGATCCTGTCGTGAATATACTCAACCAACAGAGTAGTATATTAAGACTATGATGATGGACTGTGAAGGGCAGCATTTTGCAACCTGATCCTATTCTTATTGAAAAGTATAGGGGCTTTCCTATCTGAAGTAGGTTAACCTACCAAAATGCAGCAGGCTTGTGCGCCTCCCTTTATAAATCAATCTGTCAGAGTGAATGCAAACGATGGATTGACAGTAGCATGCTATGAATGGAAAGGAACACAACTAGGAGTAACAGCACAGTCCAGTTCTGCCTCCTAAACAAATTGCAATGCTATTTCACAAGAATTGTGGGATTTTTTCAATGGGTCTCTGTAATCTCTGCAATAATAGCAGTCATGCTGATAGCAGCCATGTAAGTAAAGATTGCAAACCACTTACCATTTCTACATATAGCCTTCCATTTCCACACATCAGAGCTTTCCAAACACTCCTTCGTTTGAGGGGCTGAAATTTTCCATTCTTATGAGATCTTTTTTTAAGGGTTTAAGTAAAATTCCTTCAACTGTGTTTGACTTACATGAGTGGAAAAATACACTTTTTTCTGTGTTCGGAAAATTGAAGATGCTCCTTTGAACAGGGGTATGTTAAAACCATCTGGGCTCAGATCCTGCTGAGGACCTGTCTGTTGAGGTTTGAATCTTGACTGCTCCTCAGAGAGAACTAGTGTCTTTGCTTGGTTTGAAAAATGTTAAACCACAACCACAATGTTAAGAGGACTTGAAAAATGCATTCTTAGCAGGAGCTAGGGAATGTTGCTAGGTGGGAGGTGAGATGCAATGTGTATGTATGTACCCCTGGGATAGCGATCTAATTAAGAGGCAGAAATGACTCCAAACAGACCCTTTCACGTTGTTTAATCATTCCCACAGGTTGTTTTTGGACTGTCTTTGTGTGGCACTCTTGGCCTCATGATCCTTCAGCATGCTATTGCTGCCCCTTATAGACCCAAGAGGCTAGTCAAAGCTTGGGGCCCTGGGGATGTTCCAGTTGGAAGCAGAAATTGATGGAGTCTGGTATTCTCAGCAATGCAATCTTCTTTATTTCCAAGGGATGTATGAAGTCCTGCTTCTCTGAACACAGGAGGAAGCAAGAACAAAAGGAACAGTTGCTGAGCTTACAACCTCCAGGCTCCTTAACCAACAGACCAAAATCTTTCTTTCTGACTTTTTCCCAGCTCCAGGCTACTGCTTGGCTTTCTTGCTTTTTTCCTCAATCTCTGTTTTCATCTGGTCTCCGTTTCTGTGTATTCTCTTTCCTCTCCTCCCTCCACCCCACACACACATGGTGACAATACCAGTGTATCCAACTCCCCACATGGAGCAAGTTTCTGGACAAATTGTATTAGGCCCTATTTCAGCTCTGGCCCCATAAAGGCATGTTTGCACATCAGTTTGAATGAGGCTTTAACTCAGTCCATAACAAGGTTTCACCAGCTCAGCACCAGAGCCGTGGCAGTTCAGCTATTCGTTCCTAATGGAAGGCTGCTAAAGATGACACAGCAGTGAACTGTAGTTCCATTTTTCTTTTCTTTTCCTTTTTTCAATTGCATAGCATTCACTCCAAATGGCCTCTCCAGTGCAATGAGCTATGAAAATGGAGCTTTAAACACTTGGGATGGATCTCAGTGTCGATGTACATGTCCTGAGCTGGTGCTTTTCTTAGGAACAAAGACAAGTGAAGGAAAAGCATCTGTTCCACTAAAGAAAGATTTCATTTCCAAATACAGTGAGTGCTGTTCACATCTTTCCATTTACTGTGCTCAGTAGTTCCATTTACTGCTGTGCTCCTCATTCCAAGTAAGAAAACAAAGAAAATACCCTGGTGGAGGCAAGTACCAGGTTGCAGTAAATGTCAAGGTTTTAGTCACATTCGCCATACTATTTCCAGTTTAGTGCTCTCCCTGTATGGTGTAAAGATGCCCTCTAGCTTACTGTTCCTTGCTGCCTACAGAAATGTACATCATAACTTCACAGACTCTTACACATGAAGACTATCCAGACTCACTTAGCTGCTGGTCTAGCAGCTGCTTAATTTTAAGGACACGTGTACTGCCATTGTTTGTAGGATCTGAGGTAGGGTTTCTTTTTAGGGTTGCTGTTTCATGAAACAGTACACAAAGAAGGACTATCCTTAGAGGTTTTTAAGGTGCAGCTTGACAAAGTCCCGGCTGGGATGATTTAGGTGGGGCTGGTCCTGCTTTGATCAGGGGGTTGGACTAGATGACCTCCTGAGGTCCCTTCCAACTCTAATCTTCCATGATTCTATGACTAGTAACTTTTCATAGGCTATTAGCCAACAAAATAAGCATAGAGAGGATGTGCCTTTGAAGAGGAGAAAGAAGGGTTAGTCTAGCAGTGCTGTGCTGGCTTTCTTGAAACTCACTGGACATCCAAGAAGAAAAATACAGTATAATTTTTCAATCACTAAAAATAATTTCCAGAATAATTTTGGTCAGGAAAACAATTAATCTATTACAATTATTTCTAGATCAATTGAATAGTATCTAACACTTAGACAGTATGGTGATAGGTGCTATAGAAGACACCGGGTGGGTGGATGGATGATTTAAAAATTGGGCCAATTGTAACCTTGCTGAAAGCAGTCACAACTCCAATGGTCTAATTTTAGCTCAAGGAGTGAAAATGGCATAATGATTTTTTTTAAAAAAAATCCTTATTCCCCCAACATGTTAGTCTTTCATCCACCATTGCTTGATTTGCTGTATGAAGGTTATGGATGGGCAGATGTGCTAAATAACAAAGGTGCAAAGCATACTCAATACAGGGACAATTTTGGGAACACTTTATGAGTTCCGTAAGTGTATTGGGACCCTTGTTATATCACCACCTGTCTATCAGATCTCACTCATACAAATGCAACTAAAATGACTAAGAATCTCTGGCTGCTTATTTTCAAATGGGAGCTTTGTGGTTACAAACACCTTTGAATAGTCAATCAGCTCTCTACAACTAATATTTTAGTACCATGTCCTGAGAGAACTGACATATCCTCATGCCAGCTTCATATGACCATGGAACTACACAGTCCATTGGAAATTAAATTTATTTTGTTTACCAGAGAAGGGAATATAGTGTCTGAAAGGATTGTCAGAAACAACAGAAAAAGCATTGCACTGGATGTGACTGGAAAGAGTGAAATGGGTATGATCACTTGGGAGCTAAGAGGATATCAGTTATTGTGGTCAAAAGAGGAATTCATATAGCTGTTTGCATTGTATTATATTGTATCTCTGTTTGACCTGACTTTTAAAAAGACCAGAATAAAGTAGCAAGATCTGATTCCCCATGGAAGCCAGGGTTCAGCTGAGGTGACTTTCGCTTAGCTAACTGCCTTAGCGATAGCAAGTGTTTAAATTCCAATAAGATTTGGATTACTAAGGTCAGTGAGCCAACTCAGAAAGTATATTTTTAAAAGAACATGCTTTAAAATGAAATTTAAAAAACTCAGGGACAGACCCTAAGTTGGTGTAGGCATCATAGTTCCATTGACTTCAAAAGCATGGCAGAAGATCAGTAAATTCTCTTTTTTCAGTATATAACACACAAGAATCAGCAGTTAATCTGAAAGCCAGAGACTTCCCCAAAAGATTTAGAAATCAGTTCTCATTCCTCAGTTTTCCTCCTGTACCAGAACTTCTAAAGGAAATAAGAGTAAACGTTCCACTGAAATTAAAAACAAATCTGGTTAATAAAGATAACGGCCACTGAACTCCAGACTCCCTTGCACTCTGATCAGGGAGTGATATGCTGTTGGGTGCAGGTACGTTGTTGATGCAGAACAAAACATGCCATCATACAGTGCTACTGTCTACAAAACCTTTTTATTTTTCCTGTGTGTTTAAGGTTTGTCTGCCTGGGGCAGGTAGGTGAGCTAGAGTTTCAATATTATTGAAGTTTCATGATATTGCAGTCTGTCATCGATTGTAATTCAATGAATGTTGCATTCCCTTTGCCAACAATCGATCTGTTCCTCTTCAGTTTGAATAATTGACTCATGTCTTTGTTTTTGTTTGCGTTTGTTAAGCTGTAACTTCAAGGCAGCGATCGTGGTCTGATCTTGCAGACCCAAAGGAAATCAGTGCTGATTTTATATTACTCTGGTTTTCAAGATCAGATCTCTTATCTTTTTACATGTGTGGTGACTGCCCAGTGCAACTACAGCGGGTGTATAAATAGTATTTGTAACAGTCTTAATGTAAACAAGTATAATCGCTGGACATTGGCAGCGTATGGGGTCGGGGGACAAACTGATGGTGCTGTTGCTTCTGCCGATGCTATTACTCTTACACGAGTATGATGACTACTTCCGTCTCCAGGCCTTAACCCAGCATTGTTCAAAAGAATTAAACAATAAAAATTCACTACAAATTGCAAAGAAAATTGAAAAAGTAAAGAAAATGCATTTTCATCCTATACCCAGGCAAAAAAAGTTGAGTTTAAATTTCCTTTCTCTTTTTAAAGCAGTTGCTGATGAAAGATATTTGGAGTTAGTAAATCCACTGTGGGAGCTGCTGTGATCCAAGTGTGCAGGGCCATTAATTGACTTTTGCTAAGAAAGCGAGTGACTCTGAGCAACGTGCAGGACATCGTGGATGGTTTTGCTGCGAAGGGTTCCCTAACTGCAGTGGGGCAATAGATGGCACGCATATCCCTATCTTGGCATCAGATCATCTTGCTAAAGAGTACATCAACCGAAAAGGATAGTTTTCAGTGGTATTTCAGGTGTTGGTGAATCACAGAGGGTGTTTCACTGACATCAGTGTGAGATAGTCAGGGAAAGCGATATTCCCATTGTTATCACTGCCTGCTGTGTGTTCCGTAATATCTATAAGGCAAAGGGAGAGAAATTTCTGTAGGGGTGGGGCATGGAGATGGCTAAGTTGGCAGCTAATTCTGAGCAGCCAGATACCAGGGTAGTAAGAAGAGCCCAGAAAGGAGCTCTACATCTCCAGGAAGCTTTGGAAACCCATTTCAGAAATGTGCACCGCTTATTTGCATTGTGCCTTCCTATACCATCCTCTCTGTTGCATCAGTTTCTCTGTACCTCCTTGTCCCCCCCCCCAACCCCTATGCTTGGAATAAATAAAGAGTATTTCATTCTCAAAATGTTCACTTTTATTGCACAAACATAAAGAAACTGAAAGAACAGGAAAATAATTTAACCTTGGGCAAACGGTGTGATAAAATTGGGAGGGGAGAAACCAAGTCGGCTTGTCTGTGAAAACACAGAAGTCTTGCCCATCAGAGGTCTTTGAATGGCCATCTTTTGTTCTTAGTACCCTCCGCTGGTGTTGAGTGAAGGGATACTAAACCTCCCCCTCCCACTTTCTGGAACATTTGGAGAAGAGGAATTGGGAACAGAGCAATGATTGCAGGCCATTCTGCTGGGGCAGCAGAGGGAGTCTAGCCTCAAGCTGTTTTTCTTGAAGCTCAACCAGACACCTCTACATGTCTTATTGGTCCTTCATAATCCTCAGCATTTCATCCTGCATGACATGCTCACGTGTCTGGGGTGCTCTCGTGTTCTCCATGTCCCTGTCCAGTTTTTCAGACAATGAAATCCTCTGGGCTCCTAGCTCCATGACAGCTGTCCCAGAGGCATTCTTTACCTCACTGAACATGCCATCACGCATTCTCTTTTTCCACCTTCTAATCTGCAAAAGCTCTCTGCTTGTGTGGAGGATGTGCTGAAGGCCAAACTTTCCACTGTAAGGCACCCAAAGCACAAGACAACCATTGGATCTAGTGCAAGGTTGCTATTTAAAAATCACTTCCCTTATTACACTCAAGTGCAAAGCAGAACATAATCAGAATCCCTAGCTAGTCAATGAACTGGTTTGCTGTTCCAGCCTTGGTGAGTGTGGTCCAGTGCCTTGTGCTGCAACTTGTGGAAAACCCGTGTTGGGAGCACAGGTGGGCAGATAGACAATCTCCCTCCTCTCCCTCCAGCAACCTGGACATGCTTTGAGATCAGGGACCGGAGTTAAGTCTCCCAAATTGCGGTCTTTGTCCAAGGCAGCTCCAGGGGACAAAGGAGGGCTTGCAGCCATGAGGGGACACAGGAAGCCGACCCACTCCTCCCTCTATGCTCCTGGTAGTAATCGCCCTGGGCTTGCAGATTCTGAGGTCAATGCCAGTCCCTGCCAGCCAAACCACCAGCATGTCAGGGAAACTGGTTGAGGGACTCGGAAATCACCATAGGTGGGGGAACCACATGCTAACTTATTTGCAGTACAAGCACTCGTAATGAAAACATCCCCTAGGTGACCCTATGTGATATCAGTCTCCTCAGGGTAACAGAGGGGACATGGAAGCAGATGATGCAAGTTTCTGGGTACTGACCTGGTCTCAGTAATAGATGCTGCTATGCTGTGTAGCTCAATGATGCCAGCAGAGTTAATGCTGGAATCGTGTGGGAACATGGAAGGATGCAGCCCTCCCCAGAAACTTTCTGCAACTGATTGCAGAGTATCTCCATGAAAATTTCCTGGAGATCTCTATGGAGGATTCCCAGGCCATCCCTGTGCACATAAACAGTCTTTCCTGGGGGACACCCTCTGCACAGCTGGAGCAGCCACTGGGAAGCAGGTACTCACTGCACCTCAGTTTGCTCTTCATATTAAACATACAATATAAGAGCACGTAGCCCCTACAGTTTGCGTACGCAGCAGAAATGCCTTCTCCAGCACCACACTTGGCCACCATGCTGTCCTGCCAGTGGCTGGACTGCTCCGGGGTTAAAAATAATTCCTGGTTCTTGGGGAGAACCTGGTTTCCCAGCTCACCTGTCTCCCATTCTCCTCCTCCTTGTCCAGAATGGTCTCCTCGTTGTTGCCTGAGGTGGCCTAGGATTAAGGTTCCTGGGAGGTATCCACGCTGTGTTTGGAGGTCATGGCGGGGTCGCTGCCGAGAATTGCATGCAGCTCACTGTAGAACAGCATGTTTGTGATGCAGAACAAAATGACTGTTTGCTTTCCTTGTCTTCTGGTAGACCTGCTGAAGTGCTTTGATTTTCCCACAGCACTGCTGCGCGTCCCTTGTGTAGCCCTTCTCCACCATGTACCACATGATTTTTTCATAGATGGCCACGCTCCTTCAGCTGGATCGGAGCTGTGCCTGTACAGACTCTTCTTCCCACAGACCAGTAAGATCCAGCACCTATATACTCCAGCACTGGAGAGTGTTTGGGGCATTGAGTTGCCATGATCAGCTGTGCTGGAGACCTCTCCACGCTCATCAAACAGCAAATGGGAATTCAAAAGTTCCCGGGGATTTAACAGGGGAAGTGCTGTTTCCTGTGTACCTAGCAGCTGAGCAGCAGAGTTGAAAACTATCTCCAGAGCAGTCACAGCACAGCATTGTGGGACACTTCCTGGAGGCCAGTTCAATTGATGTGCATAGCACTGCATCTACACTGCCTCTCTGTTGACCCATCAACACCGACTTAAGGGTCACGCCTCTTGTGGGGGGGGGAGTACTTAAGTTGACGTAACAGACGAGTTAGATCAGCAGAAAGGCCCTGGTTGACATAGGGTGACTTCCATCGACCTAAGTTTGTAGTGTAGATCAGGCCTGAATACCTTTGCAGATCTGGGCCTCAGCTACTAGGGTGATGCGCAGCATGTAAGAACCTACATGGAATCAAAATAGAGAATTGAATGCGCCTGATCCTGTACCCAGTGAAGTCAATGGCAACACTTCTAATGACTTCGCTGGGTGCAGGCTAAGGGTATGTCTTCACTTCAAGTAAACACCTGCGTCTGGTCTGTGTCAGCTCACTCGGCTCAGGTTAAGGGTCAATTTACTTGTGAGGTAGATGTTCGGGATCGGGCTGGAGTCCAAGCTCTGTGACTCTCCCCTGTCGTGGGGTCCCAGAGTCTGGGCTCCAGTCCGAGCCTGAATGTCTACACCACTATTAAACAGACCCTTAGACCACAAGCCAAGTCAGCTGACATGGGCCAGCTGCAGGTTTTTAACTGCCGTGTAAACATACCCTTATGGGTAGGGCCCAATCCAATCTGACTGACATCAGTGGGACTGTTTCCACTGACTTTGATGAGAGTTGACTCAGATCCTTAATGAGCACATGTGCAGCTAAAAAGACTACAATGGCCCGTCTAAAATTTTAAACCGTATCTGCGGCACTGATTAATCTGCACTCAGATTATAAAACAAAATACGCTTACACAAGTGAATCTAAGAGCTGCCTTCTGAGTTATTTTCTTGGAATATAACCTGGATTTTAAAATAAAATAGTGTTTTTTAAAGTAGCTTTAAGTAGTAAAGTGCCTCTAGAGTGAAAGTGCTTCTTAGTGCCTCAAGAAATCTCTTTTTCTCATCTCTCCTTTGAAGATAACCGCTGCTAATCTCTGAAACAAGTCCACTTTGGGGATTACTAGCACTAAGATTTGTGAACATGCTTGGAAGATGCAGTATTTGCCTTCTAGTCCAGAAGAAAGCTGAAATTAACTACTCAAACAGTAGAAAGAATTTTGATTGCATTTTGTGGAGGTGAGATAAATGAAATCCAAAGTAAATAACAGGCACCTGGCTTTTAATTGTTAATTCTTTTGATATCAATGGTTAATTCTTTTGTAATCAATGACTAATCCTATCTGTGATGTTAATGCTAACAATGGATAATTCTCCTGGAAATTGCATACAAAGTAGCTTCTTTATAAGTAGCTTTCCCTTCTAGGTTTTCAGTCCATTTGCATGATCAAAGTTTGCCCCCGATTAAGCTCTGCATTTAATAAGCATATATTGAATGCCCTTATTTTATAAAAACATCCTGCGCATTCAGAACTCTTCATCCTAGAACATGTTATTCCATTGTGGTGACGTGGGGCCTAAGACATGGAAGTTCACTTTTTGTGTTTAATTTGCTTCAAGGCAGTTCAAATACTGGCATGCAGCTGCATCTTCTCCTGCTCCAGAGGGAGGAGGATGGGATGAAGTTCGGCTTTAGCTGTCAGTAGCAGAGCTCTCATTGGCATAGTTCCTATTCTCCATTCCCGTCATCTCAAGCAAAACTAAGTCATGGTGAGGTAAAGAGGAGGGCTCTGGCTAAGCACAGCGAGCTATGATTTTCATCGTTATCTTCAAAGGAGCCAGTGCCATCACCTGCCTTATATTTTACCTGCCAATTAAAGTAGGACAGATTTGCTTTGATGTTTAAGGTTGACTAGCAGCATAGCTTTTTCCTGGCACTGCTGCAAAGTGTGGGGAAACATTTGATTTAAGGCATCTCAAAGTTCATTATTAATAAAACAAAGAAAAATGCACCTCCTCCCAAAAACATGCTTTGTCTCATTTCCCCAAACATGTATGGTTGGCATCATTGTGGTTCCTTGTTACTGCATTGATCTGTCAATATTATTAGTCAGCCAACTCTTAAGTTAGACATGCCTCTTTTGAAAACTGAGATCCACCAGATCTCATTTAGCCCCTGAGCCCAGGTGAATATTCAGTCATTTCCAGCCCCATCAAGTAGATGGTCTTTCTGAACTTGTCTAAATACTGACCCCAAGTGGAAAACAAAGTTAAAGTAGAGTCTTCCTTCTGCATGTTTTTCAAATGGACAAAGTGGGTGAGGTAATATCGTTTATTAGACCAGCGTCTGCTGGTGAGAGAGACGAGTTTATGAGCTAGAGAGAGCTCTTCTTAAGGTCTGGGAAAAGTACTTAAAATGACACAGCTTTATGCAAAATGGCACATATTGTTTAGCCTAAGTATTTAACACACACTGTAAGAAAGTGTTCAAGGTGAAGTTAGCACCTCTGCAGTTATAGGACAAAAAAGGGGAGGGAGTGGTCAGTGGGTTACAGATTGTTGTAATAAACCATAAACCCAGTGTCTTTACTGAGACCATGTTTTTTTATTTTTTTCTA
Organism: Mesoclemmys tuberculata; assembly: GCA_007922155.1. Classification (NCBI taxonomy): domain Eukaryota; kingdom Metazoa; phylum Chordata; order Testudines; family Chelidae; genus Mesoclemmys; species Mesoclemmys tuberculata. The sequence continues at coordinate 42,521,305 of ML675629.1, forward strand.
AGACCATAATTTTTTCATGGTGGTTATGAGTTAACATTTATTTCAGACAATAGGCCGCCATCATCCCTGGCGTATCTAGATTGGATTCACTGGGAGCTCTTCTGTGCTCAGCAGTTTTAAAAATCAAGACACTTAGTTGTGCCTATAGAAGTTTTCAAGAACCTACCTTTAGGTGGCCACTTAAAATGATCTTGGTCTATCTTTAGTATTCTATATTACACCTACCTAATCTATTTACGTTGGCTTCAGTAATATTATTGCATCAAAATGTGGAGTCTCCAGTTAAGGGACAGAGTGTGCCATGAAGGAACAGTTCTAAATAGAATGGTGATGCAGAAATACCCCATCACAGCAGGAGTTCTGAGAGGCATTGCTAATATCCCCCACAATGCTTGGGGAGCAAAGCTACTGAACTATCCTTTAGGTCATGCAGTATGCAATGGTGAGCCCTGCTAGTCTACGCAGAAGGGTGTCTGGCTATGCACTGAGGAGCTTTTCAGCTCAGAGGGCTTCAAATTGTGGCTAGCGATTGCGGATTCAAAGGATACTACTGTGGCCAGCCCCATAGGTGGACATTCAAGGGCTTTTTGCATCTGCCCCTTTGCATACCCATGAACAAGTTGAACTGGATTGAACCCTGATTGGTTAGCTTAATGTTTATACAATGATTTGAAAATGTAAGGCACTGTATACATTTTAATTCTGATCAAATCTTACTCTTTTCTATCCTTTACTGTAGGCATCAAACACCCCCTTCCTGCCCAATAAAAGGAAATGCCATGTTCCCTTCTACAATGAAGACTTGCATGCATGATTTAACATCTCCGCTGAGTTCTATGAAAATTCATGTTGGGATATTTTTAACTTTATAACCTTTGAGTCACTGCAGTAACTTTGCTTTGAACTCTTCAATGACGGATACAGGTTGGTATTTCATTCCCTTCTGAGCTAAACAGTCTGTTTAGAAAGTGAGTTCCAGTAGGAAAATACTCACCGTGTTTGCCATATTTTGTAAGTATTATTTTAGTTGTGTTACGGTGGCACCAAGAGACCCAAAACAAGGATAGGGGTCTGTTGTGTTAAGCTCTGTTCTTAAACATTGCAATGAGATGTTCCCTGCCACAAATTAGATTAAATATAATATAAGTAACACTACAGAGAAATAATATAAAATATTCTGCTACAGATGATGGTGAAAATATCAGTACTTACTGTGTTTTGTGACATACACATGTAAAAAAGGACTACACTGCACCCTGTGCTCGTTCTGTTTGAGCTGTATTGCATTGTTTTGTGCCAGCTCATGTTGTCAGGTTATAAACTCTCTGGCATTGGGGCATTGCTGGCCATGAATCTTGACTCACCAACCACTTGTGTTGCTATATATTAAAAATATTATCAAACTGTTACAATCATTTAAGACAGAAAGAATTTTTACACTGGTTACTTATATAGCACTTTGTGTGTTCAAAATGGTGCATAACACTAGTTAATTAACCAATTAATTCTTACCACACCTATGTGGTGTTGGTGTTGCACAGTATGTAGAATTATCACCATATTTAAAATAGGGAGACTGAGGCAGAGAATGTTCCATACAGTAACATATATACTAAAGGTGGATTGGTGGCTTGATATTGCCCTGTGTCATGTGCTTTGCATTGCTTCATATTGTGGAAAATTATCTTTGTTTGTGAAAATGCATCTGATTTTCTTAAAAGCAGGATTAGGCCTAAGTGTTCAGAAAACACCAGAAGAGATGCAGTGCCAGAGTCTTACTTCTGTTATTAAACAAACAAGCAAACAAACAACAATTTATCCTTCTCCCTCATCCTTGATGCGTTGCCTGGCTAGATGGAGACCTTCAGGGCAGGGACCGTACGTTCCTGTATTTGTGTACAGCACATAATGGATGCTACCACAATACAGATAAATAAGAATAGATTGACTGGGTAATTTTACAAAGAGAACATGGCATTCTGGAGTTAGTATCAGAGGTGTCTTCATGATTATCTCTACAGTGACCTGCAGTGGATGCCATTAAAACCCGATATTTAGATTTGTAGAGTATCTTGTATTGTAATTCCAGAAACTGGTTACTGCTGATATCTGGAATGATTATTTTTTACTTTTTAATGGAATCGCCTGTATAAAATGACTGTTCTCAGTACTGTAAATCTGTTGTTTATATCATTATCAGTACTAGTCAGAAAGTCTGATGATAGCATTCATGACAAAAAGCTGTTAGCTAAGGTGCTAGGCATCCTAGAATGGGTGGACTTGTTGAGGGGAGCAAATATTTCTAAAACATCTTTATTGGGGTCTAAATTGTCTGTGGAAAAAGAAATAAAAATTCTGGGTCAGAGTATTTAACACAGGCCTCTTACATGTAGTCAAATCAAACCAGTTTTCCTGAAGGCAAAAACTTTCACAGTAGTAAATCTGACTTCTTGCTCAATATCCTTTAAACTTTCTGGATTTAAAAAAGGCTTATCAAAAACCTGAACTGTGAAAGATAAGTTGCTGAAAAGAGGAGAATAATCACTACAGGAGCCCCTGTAGGACAGCACTTATCAGATTGAAAGGACTCAGAATTGCCTGGCTGCCCCACACTTTTTTTTTTGGGGGGGGGAGGGGGGGCAAGGATCCACTTGGCAGGGTCCACCTAATCTGTCAGAGCCCAGAGCCCTGAACTTGCATTAGGAGCCATGTCCACCCCGTTTCTCAGTGACCCCGTTTGAGCTAATATCCTGCATTGGAAAAAGCAGAAGTAAATCAGTCCCTCATCCTTCAGCCATTTTCTAATGTACCACGTTACACAGAAGCAAGACAACGCTACCGCTATCCACACTCACCTCGCCACATGACAAGCCCTGGAAGTGCAGTGACAAATTCAGCATAATGCATCACTGTCTTTCAGTTTCTTCTCACTGTAACCTACATGGTTTTCTATGGGTTGTGTGTCTTCTTATCGGGATTTAAAAAAAACCAAAAACACCAAAGCTTGTGTTTAGATAGATGGAAGTCCTTAGCAGCATTTGCTGTCACCTTTTCAGAGTTATGAAAAATGGTATGAAGACTATAGCATTTGGAAGTTAGCTATTGGATACTGTTCCTTTAGCAAGAGACCAGAAGCAGAAAGTGGTTAATTGTTCTGACCAGAATTCCTGTATTAGCATTCAGCAACTACAGCTGTGTTTACTAGCTCTGTCACTGTAGCCTATTCCTTATTTACTACGGAAAAAATAACTACTGTAACTATTCAGGAATAGATTGCAAGCTAATTATTTTTAATCTGGAGGCTAATTTGCATCTGCAAAAAATGTGCATACATGCACCCGTGTGTGTGAACTAATCAGATACTTGCAAATGCCAATCTGCATCTATCTTTACAATATTTGTGTACATACATATGATTTTAATGCATCAATATTTTGCACTGTGGAAGTCAGTTCCAGTTTTTGAGAATATATTGGTTCAGGACTCATATTTTCAACACTTTAATGGCTACTTGGCATGGTCTCACATGAACATTCTGATTGAGAAGCATTATGTAGTCCCATTGAAAGCCAACGTGAATACGGGCTACAGAACAGGGACCGTAGAGTTATTCTAGTCTAGAGAACTAGGCATGACTTGAACGGAATCCCGTGGGACAGGAAGCTAGCAAATCTCGTTTTAGGATTCTAGCTGCATTGCCGACTTGCTGTGGGGCCTTGAGCAAGTCCTGTAACTGCTCTGTGTCGGTTTCCCATTACAGAAAATGGGGATGGTGATAGCTTCCTACCTCACAGAGCTTTCTGAACTTTGATTAGGGTTTGCATTTGCATAGTAATTGTCCTACAACAGTGGCAAACTGCCCGCTTCCCCCTGGTGGGTCTCATGCTTTACCTTCCTGTTTGTGGTCAGGGTGTCCCCCGACTACCTTATCTCCCCTGGCTGTAGCAGAGCTCTGTCTCCTGACCTGGCAGGGCGCCTGCTCCAGCAACTACTCAACATCTTCCCCTACATTCGTTCCCTCCCCCCTCCTTTAGGGAAGGCAGGGCTTAAATACCCCCAGCCCCACCCTTCATTGGGTCCAGGTACCTTTAACTGCCCTGCTGTGCTTTCTCTTCTGCCTGCAAGGCAGAGGGTTTTTAACCCTTTCGGACCCTCAGACCAACCCCAGCACACCCTTTTAAAGCCGTCCGGCCTGACTTTATCACAAACAGTTTCAAAATATAAAGAACTATGCAGTACAAGTAAGAAAAATAAAACACGACATATACGTATTAATATTGTGAATTAAATCATTTATCATTCTTCTGGAGTGTAATAATAATAGTGTATCACTGGTCCCTGAAAATTAACCTCTTTAGAGTCAAAAACCACATTCTCTCCTACGCCAAGATTTGGTCAGAATGGGGGAAGGGGTATCAAAGAGCTAGTTATGGCCCTCTGATTCTAAACCATGGCTGCTCAAGCCCCAGTGTCAATGTGTGTTAGAGCAACTTCTGGACCCTTCTAGTTTACATGAGTTGATTGTGGTCCCAAAGGACCCTACAGTGAGGTGGTTGATATAGCAGGCAGCTCCGCCAGCTTTACACCAGCAAAGTGCTTCTGCTGGTGAAGAGCATTCTCAGCTGGGCAGCTGTGGCCAGAATTTGGTGAGATAGAAGGAGAAAATCTGGCCCATGATGTGTCATTTGGTAATCTCCAAGGAAGACTGTTTGGGAAGCATAAACTTTGTTTGAACTTCACTTTCTTTAGAGAAAAAGTGAGGAAAAACTATGACAAACAGAATAAAGCTCTTCCCAAAATCTCCCAGCTGTCAAATTTGAAATCTCACCTAACAAAAGAAAACAATAATGTTCATGAGCTGGGGATTGCTAAAGCAGAATTTAAAAAGTCACAAAATTTTACCAGCCCAGGCAGAAAATCCACTTCCCGCACCATAATAATCTAAAATGAATGACAGAGGAATGAACTGTCAAAAATTACACATCCTAGGATAAAGGGGGAAAAGAATTTTGCAAGATTGCCCTAAAATAAATTAACATTGAACAATATTGTCCACAGCATCAAGAAGGTGAGGTGACAACAAGAACCAGCTTGATTTGATTTATATGGATCCCTCAAATAAGGAGCGACAAAGATTGCTTTGCATACAATTTTGTTTTACTTGCAATAATTTATACATTATCAATTACAATTTAAAAATCACCATTGATTCTTATTTAATACAACAATTTAACTACTTAGAACACAATCACAATTACAACTATACAATTATATTTACAAAGCTAGCTTACACTATAGGGTTATACTTATACTTACACTGCACCAGTGAGGTTTGTCAGTAGCAAAGCAACACTCCAATTCTACTAGTACAATTCCCGGGTTTACATCTGAGTGGAAAATACAGTCACAGTCAGGTTGCACATCTGAGTGGAAAATACAGTCACATTCAGGTTACACAGCCACACACTCTATACTTAGGTTTGAGCGGCAAGCTGGGGAGAGACGGTAGGTAGATCCAAGCCTGCACGTAGAGCTATTCTGGTGCTCTTCCAAAGATAATGGACATCTCCAAATTACCTTTTGATTTTGATCACCTTATATCTCTTCCTCACAGCAATGTGCCCACTTTCTAGCCAGTTATGAGATTCCTAAGAGTGATGAGGTGATTGGGGGCTGCACCCTGACACAGCGAAACTTACACAGCGAAACTTGATTTTATTTTTCTTAATTGTCCAGCTGCTGTTTGCTGTTGACAAAGAATCACCCCTTGCAATACATGTCTAAACACTATTACTATTACTGAGTTTCGAGTCACAGAGATTTTGTTACAATACATGAATGGATACTATTTAAATGTAATTTACTGATTTGCAAGTAACAGGTTTACCAAGACCCACAGGCTACATACTGATTGCATTTCCTTCAGTACTTAACGCCTGCTGTGGGTTTTCCCGGTGCTTGTAAGTTTCACAGAGATTTTGCTGTAATACATGGCTGGGGGTTGTTACAAAGTAGTTAACATTTTGTATTTCGGTCCAATGAGTTTATATTCCCATTAATTTAAAATGGAGTTGGGTCACTTTAATTATAAAATGAAACAATGTTACAACAGAAGGGAGATGCGGTGGTGTTGTAGCAAGGCTGTTCAGAATGATCTATACTGACCATTTCATACAGCATCTCATGCTATTGCTGCTAGGGCTGTGAATTTCATTAGCAGTTTTGAAGCAGCACATTTTCCCCCAGTCCAGTGAACAATGCATCTATGAATAATATTAAAAAGTGACTCATTTTCATATTGTATTTCTCAGCTTTGTTTAGATATTATGGCTTATGCCATAATTCAATCAAGCTTGTGGGTCTGAAAGATTTGCACACCTAGAAAGAAACTGGAGCCTTGACTGAGTGTTTCATAGATTCCAAGGCTAGAAAGGACCATTGAGATAATCTAATCTGACCTTCTGTATAACACAGGTCATAGAATTTCCCTGAAAAAATTCCTAGTGCTTATCTTTTAAAGAAACATCCGATCTTAATTTTAAAATCACTCGTGATGACGATTCCACCACAATCCTTGGTAAATTATTCATCCTGACTGCTAAAAATGTATGCCTTATTTCCAATCTGAATATGTCTAACTTCAACTTCTAGCCACCGGGTTGTGTTATATCTTTCTCTATGGGATGGAAAAGCCCATTATCAAATATTTGTTCCCTGTGTAGGTACTTAGATGAAACCTGCTCTTTGTTAAGCTTAATGGATTGAACTCCGTGAATCTATCACGATAAAGGAATGTTTTCTAATCCTTTAATCATTCTTGTGGCTCTTCTCTGGACCCTCTCCAAGGATCAACATTCTTCTTGAATTGTGGAGACCAGTATTCCAGCAGCTCCAGTGCCAAATACAGAGGTAAAATAACCTCTCTACTCCTACTCGAGATCACCCTGTTTATGTAACCAAGGATTTCATTAGTCCTTTTGGCCACAGCATCATCCTGCGAGCTCATATTCAGCTAATTATCCACCAAGACCCTCCAAATCTTTTTCACAGTGTCTGATTTTATGTTTTCTTCCACCTCATTGACAAAAATGTTAAATAGCATAGAGCCAAGAACCAATCTCTGCAGGATTCACTAGAAACATCCATTCGATGATGATTCCCCATTTACAATTACATTTTGATACCTATCAGTTTGTCATTTTTTAATCATTTAATGCTTACCATGTTAATTTTATATTACTCTGGTTTTTTAATCAAAATGTCATGCAGTACCACATCAAACATCTTACAGAGGTTTAAGTATATTAGAGTAACACCATTGCCTTTGCCAATCAAACTTGTAATCTCATTTAAAAAAAAATCAAGTTAGTTTGATAGGATCTATTTTCTATAAACCCATGTAGACTGGCATTAATTATATTACCCTCCTTTAATTCTTTAATAATCGAGTCCTATATCAGTACTCCATTATCTTGCCTGGGATCAATGTCAAACTGACAGGCCTATAATTACTTGAACAATAACATTTTGCATTTGCATATCACCTTGCATCCCATAGATCTCAACGTGTGTGTGAATAAGACAGAGATTCACTGCCATACATCCCTTGTTCTGCCATCTAGCAGTACTCTGCCATTAATATTCTGCATGTATCTAGCCTCCGCTTTCATACATGTGTCTGCACTGAACATCGCTGCTCCATTCTCCAGCTACAGCTGCAGTAGAGCACAATCATGTGAGGCAGGCATTTCAGCTTTTAAAGCATATGGAAACATATATGGAAAAGAAAAAATTCTCACCCTGCACTTGCTTCTTAATAGCATGAAGATTATAGCTCTTGGGGGCTTGATTCTGACCACTCACTGGCTTCATACTGGTGTAATTCCATTGGTTTCAATGGAGTCACTCCTTCTAGATTTATACCAGGCTGAGATCAGAATAAGGGTCCTTTGTGTGTATTGGTATTTCAGGCCTTCACAAGTATTCAAACTGTCCAGTAGAGTGAAAATTACTTCAGAGCCAAATTCTTCCCCCCAGTTTCATAGCAAAGATCTCACCTAAAGCAACTCAGATAAGTCCTGTCTTAGCTGCAATGCATAAGTGGAATCTTTCCATTTTCTAGTGTCTTTCATCAGCTCTGCTTCATTGGGATTGAGATCTTTAGAAGGAGGGGCAACTGGACCAGTAGGAGGTATTGTTGATATAGAGCACCATGATGTCTTGTTCTTACCTTGTCTTAAATGAAAGCCATTTTCAGTAAGAAAAAGTAGTATCCCACTCTTTGGTGGAATAACTAATTGCACAGCCTTTCATGTTCCTGTTACTACACTTGCTGACATTGCTTGTAATTTCTATTTCAGACCCATGGGTCTGCATAAAAGTTATGTGGGCTTGTATTAAAGTATTAATTGGTGGGAGGTTGAAAAGAAGAAGGTGGTAGGAATCAATATTTTTAAGAGTTCTCAATTCAGTAGATCCTCATTGTCAGAGGAACGCCTCATCACATATAGGTTCAGGCAAGTCTTGCAAAGCGGCTTCTCTGATTTGTAGGAACGCATCCTGTGCACAGGTGAAGATGCCATAAATTAAAATGTTACAGTTTGAATAGACAAGGTGAGCGAGGTAATATCTTTTCTTGGACCAAGCTCTGCTGGTGAGAGAGACAAATTTTCCAGCTTACACCAAGCTCTTTTTCAGGTCTGTGAAAACTCAGAAACTTGTCTCTCTCCCCAACAAAAGTAGGTCCACTAAAAGATATTACCTCACCAACACTGACTCACTAATATCCTGAGACAGACAAGGCTACAGCAACACTGCATACAACCGTTTGCAAGTGGTAATTGTTGGGTGACATGAGCACTCTAAGGATTTTAGCATTCCCATCAGTCCTACTTGCAGCCATAACTTTAGATTGCAAACTGCTCCCTGCTCAGACAGGTATTAGCAGAATCTAAAATGAGTGCAATTTCTTTTCAGCTAAATTGTGTTTGCTAAGGAGACACAGAGTACTGTGCTGTATGTTACAATATTTCATAAAAGCTTATCTTTAGAGATTAGTTGATTATTATGTCTCTGCCACAGAAATACAGGTGTAGCCATTTAAGAGAGCTATAAAGAAATGGAGAGGGAATTTTGGTTTATTATTGTTCTCAGATGCTGTGTTCCTATATTTGAGAGCAGGCTCATGGCAAGTTTTTTAGCCCTAGAACACTCTTTGACGTGAGCAAGCCAGACATGAAGTATCCAGTCTCATTTTTTTATCAGATAACTTATCCTCTGCGTGAGTGAATGTCTGCATCTGAATATCTGTTTATTCTTAAAAAAAATGGCTGAAATATTTTGAATGTGTGGCTTTAATTTAGGAGAAAACTATTTAAAATGAACTGCTCTCTCTCCTTTCTGTTCCTGAACCTCTAAGATCAGCTTGGCTGAGAGGAGGAAAAGTTATTGTATAGTAGGTATTTCTTCTTGATGATGGTCGTCGAAAGAAGTCATTTGGACAATGTGCTCCACCAACTAAAATACAATTTGTAAAATACATCTGTGTGTGTATGATACAAGAATTTCCAGTGTTCAAGTCATAATCAAGGGAGATTGATTAAAGTCTAAATCATGGAGAGTTTCCTCAGGCAAAACTCTAAACTGAGACAAATCCTGCCATTCTTTTTCAGACAAAACTCTGTAAAAACAATGGAACGTTTGACTTTCTCAGGACTGACTAAAAAATAGAGGAAAGGTTTCAAGATTTGGTCTGTTATCTTCAGTAGAAGCTTTGCCTGAATAAAGGCTCAAGAAAGCATATAGGCTCAAGAAAGCAATTGAGATCTGTCTTGATAATGGAAGATTTCCAGAAAGAAATTAACACCAATAGAATATGTGCAAAAGCAACGGAATGGCAATAAGACAAACAAAAGCAATAGGCCAATACAGAATGTTAGAGCTTGATTCTGATTTTTCAGTCTGCAGTTTCTTCCATATCAGTCTCAAGGTAAAATTTCCAAATCTTACATACAAGGCACAACAGAGCCAAGCAATGACAGTTACTCTGGGCATATATTGTACAATGAAGCGTTTGTGTTGTTTCTTAAGTTTAAACTCAATGCATTAGGCTATAGATTTTTGTCATATTTCAGTACCATCCTGAAGTCTCCAGATGTACATAAACCTTTTGGATATTGCCTTTTCCTCAATCTTTCATAGATGGAAATAAAAAATGCCCTCATCTAATTCTGAACTAGGATGAACTCTCTCCTCTTCAAGAGATTTTCACAGTCCAAAAAGGTTACTTTGTATAAAATTGAACAGCACTATTTCAAAAATGGTGCCCAGAGCTGTAATGTAAACTTCAACTGTGCATTGCTTTATAATGCAGAATGAACTACTGTCATCTTTTTATATTTGCTTTCTAAGTGTTTGATGGATGCAGCTGGGATGTGGGCAGCATATTAAAGGAAACTGGATTGTGCACAATAAAGAGAAAAGAAGGTTGGTTGGTTGTGTGTTTTTAAGGCTACAAAGAGTGTGCTACCTGATAAAAATTATGTGGCAAGTTCTTTTCTTAGGCTAATATTTGTCAAACCTGCATTCCTGTATAAGGGGAGAGAGCCACAAACCTGTGTTTGCTCTCTTAGTCCTTTTATTACAATGGATGGAATGATTTGTTTTAATGCATTTTAGGTCAGGTATGAATGGTAAGATGCAGGGAGAAAGGAAAAGGAAGGTTGGACTGTGGAATTCACACCCTGGTTCAATTAAATCCTATTGTACAGGAACTAGACATAGCCAGGCCAGAACCGTTGTACCTCTTGAGTTCCTGAGGGGTGGGCAGGCACAAGCCCACATCTAAAGGCCACTTCCCCAGCGTAAGGGGAGGAGTCACTGAACCCAGGGCTCAGGTAAATTCAAGGGACAGCAAATGATAAAACAGGGACAGGTGTGAGAGTCACAGGGCCAAAAGTAGAGAGCCAAAAGGAGATGCTGATCAGAGAACCCCGGACAGCCCCCCTGCTCCTCAAAGGCATCCAAGGAGCTAGTGGATGCTGCCCAGTGGAACTCTGCTCATATACGTGACCTAAGGGAGGATGGGAAATAGGCCCCACAGTCTCAGAATGCCTCCCCATTCAGCATCCTCCTGCCAATGTGGTGGATAAACACCTTGCCCAGTGCCAGGAGGAGGTTGACAAGGAGGTCTCGTGACTTCATGGGGTCATGGAGGGAGTGTGCAAATATCAGGTGCGGGAAGAAATGCAGCCAGAACCTGAGGAAAAGGTCCTAGAGGAGCTGGAAAGGGAGCTGCAACCTGGCACATGTAAGACAGATGTACACCAGGGTCTCCCTCACGGCGCAGCAAGAGCAAGTGTCAGGAAGGGTGTGAACTGCGCCAAGTACACATCCATGCTCATGGCTCCGTGAAGGAGCTGCCAACTCTTATCCCTGGCAGGCTGCAGAATCAGGTGCCTAGGCACCAACTCCATGGGTGCCAAGGGGCTGAGGCACCCATAGAAAATAATAGTGGGTGCTCAGCGCCCACCAGGTGACCCTCGGCCTGTGTCGGAATGACAGCCGTTGGCAGGCAGCTGGCAGCAATTTCATACAGGCAACTGCAGATGCTGTTTGGCATGCCCCACCCACCCATCAGATGTTGATTGCACCCATTGGCTGTTAATTGGTTTAATGTGTTTTATGGGTGCCTCCCTGCCCTGGCAGGGACTGAGTCACTGAATCACAGCAGCCAGGGACACGGGGGGGGGGGAAGGGGGCAGAGGAGGGGGAGCAACTCCAAAGTCATGCCCCACCCCCCTCAGCACCGTGTAATGGGAATAAAAGGTTTAGGGACAGGGTCAGGTGAGGTCATCCTAGGTCATGAGCATGCAGGGCTAGCCAGCCCCTGGTGCTGCACTTGCCAACCACCTCCTCTCAGACCTACATGAATGTGCCTCATGGGTAGATGGGCTGTATGGCTGCTCCCCTCCTGGCACCCTCCGAGGCTCCAGGACGGACTCCAGGCAGCAGCAGACATACAGGGATGGGTGGAGGGAACTAAGCCAGAGCCCCTGGAAATCCCTGGCAGAAGCCAGGAGGGTGGGAACAAAAAACCCCCACCAGCCACCATTGCCTGAGGAAGCTGTAGGAGGGAAGCTGGACCCAACCCCATGGCCCTGGAAGAAGCTGGGATGAGGGCAACTAAGCCTTGGCCCCTGGCAGAAGCTGCGTGGGTGGGAGGAAAAGCCCCGTGGGAAACCCATGCAGGGGGAGGGAGCCGGACCAAACCACTAACCCCAGCAGAAGCCAGGCAAAGGGATCTAAACTCCAGTCACTGGCAGAAGCTGGGTGGGCAGAGGAAAAGCCCCATAGGGAAGCCACATGGGCAGGGAGCTGGACCTGACCACTGGTCCCGGCAGAAGCCAGGCAGGGGCACCCACCTGCAAAACCAAAAGTCAGCACCTATGTCAGAGTGGAATACACTCTGGTCCACCAGGCCTTCTCACCCTCCACAAGTGGTAGGAGGTCCTGCCACTTGGTGTCAGGCAGGACACAAGGGTGAAGTGAAAGGTATTGAGCACGAGCACATACAACTCTTTTCCTAGGTGTGGATTGGAAATGGACCAGCTGCCGGTCATGCAGCCAGCTCAGGGTGGAATGGAAGGGAAGGCTCGGGGGGGGGCTCATGAGGCAGGAGCCCAATGGCAAGGTCTGGAGGGTTAGGGGTGAGGGGTAGGCAGAGAGCACCTTCCTGCAGAGCCTGCTTGAGGAAGGCCCAAGAGGTGCGCAGTAAGGCTGCCCTCACCTCCAGGATTACATGTCAGGAGATGTGAGTGGGGAGAGCCCCATGTGTTGCCCAAGCTCTAGGAGGTCCACCCATTTCTTCCGGTTGTAGTCCAGGAGGTCTACAATCCTCATAGTACATGGCAAGTCATTGTAGCTGAGTGAGCAGCCCTGGTCTGGCTGTGGGTTTGCCTCACAATGGGTAGCATCTGGCCCCATTGCACTGTGCTGGTGACTTTACTTACCCTGCTATCTGGCTGGTCATGCCATTGACTTCAGTAGAGCTACAGCAAATTAAACCAGCTGAAGATCTGTCCCATTAAAATGGGTCAAGACCTGTACATTGAAGCAAACAATATCTCATATGAATATAGATGGATTGGATCCCAACTTCTCAGGCCAGATCCCACTCTCAACAGTCAGTGGAAAGATTTACATGGATTTCAGTAGCACTTGGACTGAACCCCCAGCTAAGAAATCGCTTCTTCAGTGGCAGCATGAGACAGGTATTGACTAGCAATGCCTATTTCCATCTCTGACAGGCCTTTTCCTTCTCTTCTGTTCCTTGCAAATGTTGGAGAACTTGCATCTGTTCAAATCCAGAACTGGACTGTAGTAAATCATGAATTTCTTCATTTTTCCATCTAAGAAGAATCATTTTGGGGACAAGAATGTCTTCAGATACAGCAGTTATTAGAAAATTGCACTTATAGGCGCACTTGGAAAAAAACCCTCTCCTCCCAACAGAGAAATAATTAATTTATCTTCCTAGAAATTATTTTAAGATTGTAATTTATGTAAATACACATAACATGTTCCTGTGAGCCAGGCAGTTCTGCTTTATCCTTTGGGATTGAGTCACATGTGGGCACATCTGTGTGGGTGTCATGGTTACAGGACTAGTTGCACCTCTTATGCTTGCCTTGGTCTCTGAGTTTACTCCCTCCTGTATGAGGCCTCGATCTTTTACTTCCCTGTGATGGAATCTCATGATTCTTCCACTCTCCGACTAGGTGTTTGTGTATCCACTGTGTACCTTGTGTATCCTACCAGACTTGGTACCTGCAGTTCTTCCCTTTGGGATCTATGACTAGTGGTGAATACAGTGACCCAAAACAGCCTTCTTAAACCAAACTATTGTTTAATCTTACAGCATGAACAGCAAAGCATTAGATAAAAGGCTTTTAAAATCACATACATACACATCTGGCTTATCTAGAGCCTGACCATCCCGAAATGTAGACCTAAGCAGGCTAAGCTTCCTTGAGACACCCCTTGGTTCCAGGTCAGCTTCTCCCCCTTAATCATCAGTCCCCTCCTCAAGAGAGAGTGTGGGTCATTAAAGCAGCCTGAGGCTTTTGATCCTCCCCACTTCAAGGGACTGAGTCTCTCCTGGGGAAAACCTGGCCCAGCAAGGAGGTCAAGCCAGGACATCAAAACAAATTGCTCTGCATTGTTCCTTATGTATTTGCAGAGAAGGTCATATCAGAATTCATCTCCCCCTTCCTAGGTGCATTTCCTGACAAACCTGGTGGTGAATTAACTCAATATGTTCACAGAGTAAACAACACAACAACCTGGACAAGATACAGTATTCATACCTTTTTACAGGCAGCTCCAAATCAGCCACAGTGGATTTTAAGGTCATTTCATCATAGGTAAATGTCACTGTCTTTTTCTCCAGTGGGTTTAGTGCTCAAAAGAGGTTGACAAACCTAGAGTAGATTTCTTTTTTACCCAAAAGACAGTTATAGCATGGACGCTAATAGGCCACACTTTCCCCACAGTACCCTGGACCTCTGCCTGCTCTGAAATGGCACACTCTGTGAGAGGAAGAGCAGTTCAGCATGCATGGCCCTTCAGTCCTTGGACACCCTGCTGAATCAGGGGACCATTTATGATAATTGTGGAACTGCCTTTGGGAAGTAAATTTCTGGCCACTAGGAGAAACAACTTAAGCCATCCAGGACCTTGGCATTGTTAAATCACGTTCAAGGTTTAAAGCACACAAAGCAGTTTAAGCTATGTTAAAGGTTTGTAAGTTTCTGAAGTAGTTCAAATCATTCTAACCTCACTGAGCAACTTAAGCATGTAACTTAAGCTGTTCTAAGGGTTTCAAGAAATATAAGCTTAAAGTAAAGCACTTGCTTAAGTGCTTTGCTGAATTTGGACCTAAGTGTGTTGCTCTTTGCTGAATAGGAGATATGGGCCACTGGCATTCAACACATCTTCTCTGAAAGGAGACAAGATTTGCTAATGCAGCATGTCTTTACATTTTACATAACCATGTGTGTAGGGTTGGGAGCACAGACAGGCTCACACAAAAAGGGTCACCGTGACATAGAGACAAGCCTGCACTGCAATGTTCAGATTGAGATTCCAATCTAGATCTCAAGATGTCCATAATTCACAGATGTTCGATCTGAGATTTTGATTTGCCTCATTATAGGGCCAGCTATGAGGTTTGGAGCAATTTTGTTGCTCTGAGAGAATGCCGAACTGTTTACTTTTATCACTATTTTATTAAATAAAGTACTTGAACTGCAGAATTTGACCAAATCATCAATTATCAGATTTTCTGTGTACAAAAATATGTTGCACCTTTTTGCAAGTACATTCTCCATCCACATATACTCTCAAAATACTTTAAAATCACAGTGCAGCAGCATGAATTCTCAATTGAAATACAGCCATCTGGAGGTAGAATAATGCATTCCTTTACACCAGCACACTGCACAAAAAATTGCGGGTGGAAAACAGCCCACTTTTATTGTTTATAGAACTGAAGTCACAGAAAGAATTGGCCCTAATGAATTTCTTATGATTATGATGCCTGGTTATTGAGTAGCACATCCCCACCTACCGTTATGTAGCTGCATTAATGAAAATACAATGGTCACCAGTAAAAAGTCAACATTCACTTGCAGTTATATGAAACACTGAAATAGTTCCCTTTCAGGGAATAGGAAATTCATTGGAACAGGAAATACCTCTGTATGATAACTATGGGTGTTGGCTGACTTTTTACTGGTGACAATTTCTAGCCTTTTTTGTAATACTAGAAAACTGTACTATTAAACAATGTGTACCAGATTTTGCTTTCACTTACATTAGCATCAATGGGACTTGCACCTGAGTGGAGTAGAATTTGGTTTTGAATATTTAAATGAATACACTTATAATTTATGGAAATCAAATAGGAAATGTATATTTAAAAGATGAAGAAAAAAGACATAGGAACATGCAATTATGGCATTCTACAGGGAGCACGAATAACTAACACAAATGTTAGATGCACAAAGAAAACAAAAATCATACCATCATAGGAGTGACTACTAAACAATTCCCTTATGAGGCTGCCATCTTGTGCCCTGAGGTCCTGTTCCTGTTCCCACTGAAGTCTGTGGTAAAACTCGCACTGATTTAAATGCGAGTAGAGGTAGACCATGACTGAACCGGTTAACCGGTTAAAAGAGGTTTTGTATTTCTGAACGAGACAGGGACACTGTCATCTTCTCCTGATTTGATTTTATTAATGCACTAATGTGTGATTGTTTTGGATAAACTCTGAATTAATCTATTTGCAGAATGGTCTGGTGTTCTATTGGCTATATTGCTATACTGGGATCATAATAGTCTCTGTACTATTCCCTTGACTGTATTTATTTTCATAATGAGATACAGAACAATGGGCTTTCACACCCATCTTCTTTTGTAACGCGAGATAGGACAGGCGCTATTGCTTGCTTATGAAATTCAAGGTCAATTACAAATTTTACAACCTTAATGTTAACAGAATCAAAGCTATTTCTTCATTCCTGGCACTACGGAAATGCATCCACACCTACCCTTTGCATTAGAAAGATTCTAACGTTCAGTTTTGTTGGTAACAAGGACTGATAACACTGGCTTCAATGCCAAGGATTTTGTCTGTTTCACCATGACGTTTATTTCCCACTTTTAGTATTCTGTGTGACTTTGCTTTTGGCTAACTGAAGTACAAGTACAAGTTTTTGTTTTATTGCCTTCTAGCCCTGGTAATGCTTAGTGTTCACCTTCCAAATCCTTTCACAGACTCATGGAGGGGACCTCTACTGGTCATCAAGGGTATTCCCAGAAGTGATGATGTAGTCAACAATAATGCTTATATTCAAAGTACAGTAAGTAGGCATTATCCCTCTTTTAGATACCAAACTAAGGCAGAGAGGTTTGACAATTTTCCCAAGGCCAAACAGGAAGTCAGTGGCAGGTCCAGGATTAGAATTCAGGCCTTCTGGACTCTCATCTCTTAGTTCATTCCTCTGGATTGCTATATTTTAAGTGATTAATTTGATAATTATTCCTAAACAGCCACGATAGCTGGATTTCTCAGATATCTTTAATCAAAGGTGAGTTCACTTCTTGTCCAGCAGCTTGTTTAATTTCTTTCTTGTGGTTAAAGTTCCTTTTTTCTACTCTAGTCGCTTTCATGCTGCAGTATCTGGGTTCTTTCCTGTAGTGCATTATTCAATGTGACTACCACACTTCTAATAGTTACATTAAATACTACAGTATTGCCAAAACCAAAATCATGAGTTGGTCCCCCCCAAAACCCTGAGATTTTCCAAAATACATATTTTTTTTAATTTGCCTTCTCATTTCTGAGTCTTCATGAGTCATGTTTTCAATTTTTTTCTCTGAAACCATAAGGACTAAAAACTTTTTAAATAGCAAACTCAGAAGCTGAGCCTTTCACATAATCACTTTACTTCAGGTTGTACAATACACCTGTCAATCAGGTCATGTCACTGCCTTCATTTTGACTTCTTGCCCTCTCCTTCAGGTCTCTGCACATGGAAGATGGAATCTGGCCAGGAAACCTACCCCATGGGAGGGTATAGAGACAGGAGGCACTACATCTCTTGCAAGGCGTGGGTCAGGAAGAAGCAAATTACTGTGAGAAACCTAAAATGAAACATTTTGCTTTGATTTGACAACCTAAAATGAGACTTTTTGATTTAGGAATATGTTTAGATACTTGCAAATAAAAATTGTTCAGATCTTTTCATTCCTTAAAAAAATTTGATATTTCAACCTTTCATTCCAATTCAGAACAAAACCAAACATAGAAATACCAAAATTTCTTACAGATGGAAAATGCTTTCTCCCCCCCCATCCCCATGTTTTTTTCCCTCTTACATTCTCTACTCTGAGGCCAAGGCAACTGAGGTGACATGGGTAATCTTTGCTGGTGAAGGGTAGCAAGAAGGGTCTGCATTTTCTTGCTGCCAGTTAATGCTGCCCTGGCAGCAATTTAATGGATGATAGCCTATGCTTGAATGTTTTCATGAAGAGATTTAATCAACCATTTGTTATCTTTCTTCTTTCCATTTAGTTCAAAGTCCTAAATAATCATTTCAATTTTCTTCCAGGAGTGATAACACTCTAGTGTAAACCACAAGGCTAACCTCTCAGCCAGTCTCCAAGATTTATTCCAGACTTATCTCCAGTCGTCATCAGGTACTGTCTTTCTGCATGACCCCCCACTATGGAAAATGGCCTCCAATTAGGGTCAAGCATTGACTTTCATGCACCTTTATACTGAAATGCTTTTCCTGGTGAGATTAGATGAACTGATTCCCTTTAATTTCAGGCCATGCCTTACAGATTCTTATAAAATCTGATTTAAAGTATTTATTTTTGCTTTGATTATAGATTTATAGCTTAGACTATGCACGTTGTTTATAATAATTGTCCTAGGAACACAGCCTAATTTACTTCTCTTGTTGAAAAAGAATTGATTTGATCTTAAAAGAACATTTATAGGACATTGTCATAAACTGCCTCAAAATATATGTGCAGTGCTTGTCCATATAACTTAGACTGAGATCCTCGACTGAACAGCCCTCAGTGAAATTCAGGGGATTGAGAGAGGGGACAACGGTTGTTTAAGGCCACAATTGCCACCTTCAGTCCAATCCTGGGCCTCTTCTAGGTTCCCTGACTTAACAGGAGTTTGGGGGCAAAATGCATGTCAAAGTGGATCCATGGCCTCTCACTTGGCCTGCCTTTGTGTGTCGTCTGTGAAAACCAGCATGGAGACTCCTGTTACATGCACAGGCCAGGTTGTGCAGCTACTCTGCCTATCCCTCCCTTGCAGCCCCACTGGGGCCAGCTTAACTGTTGCAAAGGAGGGCTTTGCCTGTGCTGACTGTGTCAGAATGGATTTCCCCCAGGAGGGGTTGGGAAGAAGCAAGATGAATGTTCGGATCCTGGAGTTGGCGCATGTGAGACAGACAGCTTCACTAACGGAAAAGACAGCAGTGTTGATTCATAAGCCATTGCAGAATTCCACCATGCATTAAAATGTCTGAAGTAAGATCAGTCAGCTGGTAAATATTTCAAGTTTCCTTCCATGCACATAAAGGTCTGATGCACTGAACAGCTGTTGAACTATAACACTATTAACAGGACCCTCGATGAGCCAGAGAACCTCTGAAGAATCAAGTGTGGGTGAGTATTTCAAATTTCTTTTATTCAACCATAGAAGGTATTTAAGAGCTTCTTGGTGCTTAATAGTGTGATGAATGTGACGTAAAAACAGACAATGTTCAAAATATCTTTTTACACCTTGTGGTGAGATTAAATATTATAGGCAGGCTGGTGGCACCGCCCACTAACGGTGCACAACACATCCCATTGTAAATCCCTGTTTTCAGTTGCTTATAATGTTGCCAAACTTTAATCATTTGGGCTAAAATTTTCCATGCTGGGTGTCTGCTTCAAGCTGACTATTTTGGGGAAAATTTAGCCAAAACTGTACAGCCATTTCCAAGAATGAGACAAAAGGAAAAAAATGGTGTTTTGTCCTTTAAAAGAAAATGGAGACATTTTCTTTCAAATACTCTAGGGCCCCCTGCCTTGGAGCAAGGACAGAAAATTTGGCAGAGGCTGGCCTTTGTATCTGATTTGCCTTTTGCCACCCCCATGAAAATTTGCCTACATTTGGCTGAGATATAAACCTCTGAATATCAGTGTGCACAAACTCATTTTTAACAGCCAAAATCTTGGAAGGTTCCATCCTCACTGTGCATGCTTGAGGCTGTCACAGGGCCTCGTACTGACCAGACTGCACATGAGCCTTCCCCACAGAGCAACTGAGCATGTTCCATCCCAGGGTTACAGGGACTCAAAAGGATTTAGTTTCCCTCTAATGGCTGCTCCCAGCTGCTCTGAGCCAGGGGGAGCTGAGCATTGGAAAGGAGAGCTGGCAGCCTCTCTCTTGTGCTCTTAGTTGGCAGCCAGGCAGCATGTAGGAAGAAGCCATCTGATTAAAACGCAGAGGGGACAAACCAGAGGGAGGGACAAGGAGTAGACCAGGACAAGGAGTCTGGCGAGACTGGGACTGGTTGGAAAAGTGAGTTTGAGACTGGGAATTGGAAGGGAGACTGGGAACTGGGGGAGGAAGTCAGGCTAAAACCAGCTGGGCAGGGAGACTGGGACTAAGAGCCAGAGGGACAGGGGAGGCTGGGAGTGGTTATATAGGGATGCTTGGGCTGGAGTGGGAACTGTTGCAGGGAGAGTTTGGACTGGGAGCCAGTGATAAAAATGGCAGCGTGTCTGAGAGCCAGTTGCCTGTGGGGGCTGGAGGCACTGAGAGGGGGAAAAGGCTGGGGCTGGCTGCGCAAGAGGACTGGGCCTGGGTGTGTGGAGGGGGAATCTCAGCGTGGGTGATTGGGACTCAGACAGCAAATCTAGAGGGAGAGAGAATGAGACTGGCTGGGCAAGGTGACTGGGATTATGATGAGAAGTGGAGCCTAGCCTGGCACTGGCTGGGTGGAGAGAATGGGCTGCGGAAAAGGAGCCACAGTGGGGAAGGGACAGGAACAGGTTGGAGGGAACAGGAAAGAAGGGGTCAAGCTTGGGGACACAGACAGAAGAGTCTGTGCCCCTAGAGCACACTCTCCTTCAGAGCTTGAAATGGAGCCCAAGATTCCTGAGTCTCACCATTCCTCTGCTGTCAGACAATATCTGTGAAATCTGCTAGCAAAATGTGTGTCTCATTCCCCTCTGATTCCGGTCCAGGTAGAAGATGACAATTTACTATTGGTGTAACTTATTACAGAAGCTTAAATGGCAAACATCTGTGCAGTGGATCTACAGGTTCCCATCCTGCTGATGAACCAGGTGTGTGTCAATACGGTGCCACCTGAGAAATTTTTTTTTTCAGTTTGCTTTTTATGTGATCATGTAAAAACTACAGACTATAAATCCTGTATCATAATGCATACACACGGGGCACATGCACCAGCAACCTCAATTCTGGCATTTCCTAACTTTTGAGTGTTGGACTTTGAAACCTTACTAATGTTCTTTTAATGTAGGTTTTTTGTGTGTAATGTTATATATATTATTGGAAAAAAGATACCTGCATATTCCTCATGCTCTTTGCACTGCTTTGCCATTACTGGCATTATGTCCTTCTGGAAAGAATTATCCAGTGATCGCTGTTCAGGTGTAATAAGCTATCTCAGGTTTCCAATACAATATCCTGATTTTAGGTGCTTGTCCCTCAGAAAGAAATAATAAGTGCCAGATACTGCACCAGGACACCTGCCTGCTTACCAAAAGAGCTGAGAACTACATATCTGTAGTCTTTATTAAAAATCTCTCTCAAGAATGAGAATATCCACCCCGATTGTATTTGTCAAACAGTTAGAAGAAAGATGGACTGTTACATTTTCAGCCTCAATGGGAATTCTATCAATAGATCCAGTCGGTTTCCAAATGCACACAAGAGCCTCAATTTTATTTGATATGAATGTGGAGGTCCCATTAATGGGGAGGGGAATTACAGGTGTGCACAGCCCTTCATATTTGAAAGGACTAATTTTCCCCCTCTTTCTTGAGGGACATGGCTTTGAAAGGCTCATTTTTCATCTGAGACAGACCTTTTTGGCTGTTCATTGAGAGTGAAAATCTGCAAATGGATGCACAACCCAAGTAAGCAGGCCATGTGCTCAGCTGCTTACAAGTGGGGCTGAGGTAACAGTGCACAGGCCCACCATGCACTGGCTGGCATAAAGCTGTTCCACAGCTGCTACTATGGGGTAATAGCATGAGCAGCAAGCATAGACCAGTACTGCTGCCATGGATGGGTCTGAGGGTCCATACACGGTCTGGCTATGCTCCTGGGACAATTCACACTGCTGTCTCCCTGCTCCCGCAAAGAACTGCTCAAGAGCTTCATTCCATTATACAAAGAGAGCTGTGGAGTCCTCTACAAGGCTTGCAACTCTTGGAACTGCTTTCATAGCTTCATACAATTTAAAGCCGGAAGGGTCCATTGTGATAATCTAATCTGACCTCTCGTCTTCACTGGCGATCCCTTGAAAGTCAAGGATGATCTCTTTCACTGGTTTTATTTTACACGGGTCCTTTGGTGACTCAGAAGTCTGATCCTTCAGTCACAGACTCATTGGCAGACATTGCAGGACGTGTTGGGAAGCAGGGTTGGGCCACGATTGCTGCATGACAGTTGTCTGTCCTTTCTTTTCTGGCATTTTTCTGCAACCAGGGTGAGGCATTTTTCCTCAAAAGTGGTCATTCCTCCTCTGACAAGTCTTGCCATTTAGCCCTATCTTGGGCTACTGTCTCCCAGTCAATGACACATCTCTTGATGGTTGTCTTGAGGATGTCTTTAAAGTGTTTGTTTTGGCCTCCCGGTTTCCTATCTTCTTTGATGAGTTGGGTGTACAGCAATTGTTTTGGAAGATGTGCATTAGGCTTACACACACAGTGCCCACTACACCTCAGCTGGTGCTGGAGCCTCAACACTGAAGATATTGGCCTCCATGAGGACACTGACGTTACCGTGGTGATCCTCCCACTTTGTGTTCAGGATCTTCCAGATAAAGTTCTGGTGCTGGCATTCCAGGTTTTTCAGGTGTTTCTGTAGATCACTGAGGTCTCGCAGCTGTAGAGGAGAGTTGGATTTACCACCGCTTTGTATACTAAGAGTCTAGTATGTGTTCTGATGTCATGGTTATTGAAAATCCTGCAAGACAGTATGCCAAAGGCAAAGCTGGTACAGTGAATTCTGTGATGAATCTCAATGCCTATGTTTGTCCTCTGTAAGAGATGGCTGCTAAGGTAGGCAAAGTGTTCTACATTTTCCAGTTCCTCTCTGTCAATGTAGATCTTCCTTGCTGGGTCTGATGATTGATGGGAGCAGGGTGGTGGTGAAATTTGGTTTTGCTGATGTTCAGGGTTAGTGCTAGGCTTTTGTAAGCTTCAGAGAAGCAGTTAAGGACTGTTTCTAGGTCCATCTTTGAGTGTGCAACTCAACCCTTCAGTCCAATACTGGATGCCAGCCTTCAATCCAATACTGGATGCCAGTGCCCTGTGGCAGACAATCTTGGATTAGCATTTTCATAACTGGTAGGAAAATGGAAAAGAGTGGGTGCCAGTACACAACCTTGCTTTACACCAGTTCAGATGTCAAAGGACTCAGAGGTAAAGCCACTTCACAGGATGGAGGCAGTCATCTGGTCATGGAGGACAATGGTGGTAAATTTACTTGGACTGCCAAACTTTGACATGATTTGCCACAAAGCCTCACTATTGACATAGTTGAAGGCCTTGTTCAGATCGGTAAAGGCCATGGACAGCTCCTGGTATTGTTCTTAACATTTTTCCTGCATCTGTCTAGCTGCAAAAATCATGTTGATGGTGCCTTGTGATGGTCTGAAGCCACACTGGGACTCTGGGAATCCTTCCTCTGCAAGAGGGAGCAGACAATTCAAAAAGATTCTAGCAAGAATCTTCCCAGAGATGGAAAGGAGGGCAATGCCTCACATAGTTACCAGAAACAGCCCTATATTCCTTTTTGAAAATGTCACTGGCGATGTTAACGTTGCATAAGTCAGCAGAGATTTCATCAGTGTGCCAGATTTTGAGAAACAGCAAATGGAGCTTCTTTGTCAATGTTTGTCCCCTCAATTTCAGTACTTCTGCCGGCATGCCATCTGGACCTGATGCTTCATTGTTCTTCATTTGCTTAATAGCTTTACAGACCTCCTCAGGTGTTGGTACATTGTCAAGAGTTTCCCAGACTGGGTGCTGAGGGATGGATTCATCAGTCACAGTCAATTCTCAATTGAGTAGCTTTTGGTAGTGTTCCGTCCAGTTCTCTTTGATGGATTCATGGTCTTTAAGAAGGGTACTACCATCTTCAGAGCTCAGCGGTCTGAGGCTCCATAACCTTGGTCTATACCATTGTGATCATGTAGTCTTACCCCATGTATAACACAGGTCATTAAATATAGCTCAGATAGCCCTACATTAAACCCAAAGACAGGTTATACCAAAGAATTCCAGTCCTCAAGAGACTATACCATGTGCCAATGAACAGAACAGGAAAGATCAAGGTGCCACCAATGCCCGAAGGCCCTACAATGGCATGGAACAGATTAGGCTTTGCCCTTCTATGGCCTTGTGGGAGCAGGACAAGATTTCATTTTGCAGAACTTCACGTGCAGTAACTCTATTGTAACAATACAGTGTACTACTGAAAGGTTATTTATGTATTACTAGTTTCAAGAAAATGGCTGACCATTGGATTTGGGGGTTATTTTTATTAAATAGTATGTTTTGCATATATTTTCAGAAAGGCCAGCAATTATAACAACTTCTTAATTCAGCTATACACACACACACACACACACACACACACACCCTCTACATAATGCATCAACAACTACTAGTAAGGGAAGAGAAATGACCTGCCTACAGTCACACATCTGGAACTAGAAACCCAGCTGTTTGACTCCCAGTGCAGCACCCTAACCACTGGACCATGCCACTTAGCATTACAATGAGCCAGCTTGTTGGTTAAAATATTTACATCCTATAGGAATTAACCACTGTGATACAAACAATAACCATTCAACTGTTTCTGAGAAGGGGGAGCAGAAGCAACACTTTCCAATAATTCTGCAGTGGAAATGGACAAAAGTGCTAGTAGTCTGACTAATATAGATAGTACCTCCAGGGTAATTATGTAGAGACAGTTGTCCCTGCAAATCATACTAGCTCAGGTTTCCAATACAATATCCGGAGTTTAATGTGCTGATGTCTCAAAATATAGGTCCCAAGCAACCAAATATTATGGTATAGAGTAGACATTATTTTAAGGTCATTTTTAATATGTATCTTTTATTGTTGTTCTGTCTCTTTTTATTTCTTCTTCTAGGAATTTTATGTGGCTCCTTTGTTTCAGTCTTGCTTTTTATGGTGGTGGCCCTTTTCTCTTTCCCCTGCTGTGTTATAGCTTATTACATTATATTTTCTTATACAGCTACTTAAATAGTTTCCTCCATCTGTCTTTGGAGATCAGGGTTTCAATAAATACATTTTATAGCACTCTTTTAATGTTTCTCCTTTTTTATTTCCTGTCCAGGGGATGAAGAGAAATGGGTCAAAAAATCGAAGTGCACATCCAAGAAGATAAGTAAAGATGGGGACTACAGCTGCCAGGATGGTAGAGTGTCTAAGGTGCTGCCTTCAGTAAATGTAGGCAATTGCCTTATTCCCTACTGGGTCAACAGCATCATTTCCCAGTACCACTTGCTCCAGTTTCTCAGGACAGGCAAGAGAGATCAAGCAACAATTACATTTAATGCTGGCTTCTCTCCATCTCCTTTCTTTAAGTGTTGGTAGTGTGGGGCAGTTATTCTGGTGGTGGTTTATTTGTTAGGTAGCTGCTCTCATGCCTCTCAATAATTTATGCCTCAGCATTGAAAATTGCCATCTGAAGTACCTTCTACATTTACTAATGACACCTTCAGTGGGGAAGGGACAGGAACAGGTTGGAGGGAACAGGAAAGAAGGGGTCAATCGTGGAATATTGAAGTTTTAGTGATGCTGATTAATATAAAATTCTTATCTTATTGGCAGCTCACAGGGTCTTATACAAACCATTTTAATTATTTAACATAGCTGACTGGTCACTGCATGAGGAAACAAAGTTCCCTTTCAGTGAAATTCAAAGCCTGAATAAGGGCCTGGGATACCTACATTTACTGCAAAAGTCCATATCTTAGTGAGACCCTGTAGACTCATCATTTTTTATTATCTCCATATGGGTAACACGATATGGACATTGCCAATATGATATGACATTTGTATCTTTTTATCTGGGCTGTCTTAAAAATAGAATAGGTTATTCTTGCAAACAATTTGTTTATCTGACAAAAACCAGCCTCACAAAAACTTCAGAAACGATCACTGCAATACTAATGTTGCAAGAGAGAGAAATATCTGTCTTGGTTGATTTGATCATGTGTGCATGAAGTATATAGATAAAGGTATGGAGTGTTTCATTTGAGACCTCCACATTGCATATTGTATGCAGTATCTAACAAAGTATGAAACATTTAATTACAGTGAGGGATTGCTTTCATTTCTTCAGGACCCTAGAGCTGTGATAATTTGATGAGGGTGTTTGTGAAAAATGATGAGTGAGAATGGAAAAGTCTCCAAGAAACACATTGGGAAAACCCGTAACATAAAAGAGTGAAATGCAATCATTTTAAATAAGTGTCCTAAATATTATCCATAGTGAGGTGTTGCCCTGCCGAAGAAGGAGCTGTTTCTGGATCATGGTTTTATGAACAACATCATGAAACACCATGTTATAGTAAGAGGCTTTTTTATAAATTGTCTGTTGTTGTACTTGCTAATTAATGTTGTTGTTTGTTAATAAAACACAATGGTTAATGAAAATTATTATTCACTTGAATGCGTCATACTAGGCAGCCTCGCTTTCCCTCATTCATGCTGTGCTGGGCAAAAATATGTTGTCCTGGAGCTTGCTAATTAATTCATTAATTGCCTGCCTGCCTGACAACCATCGCATAGGGCCCATTCTCAGTTACATGGAGGCTCCTGCATGCTACACGAGCAGCGTTAAGGGGTAGAAACAGACCCTTGAGAAAGTATTTTTTGTTCAGGGAGCCTTCCTGGCCAGTATAGTGCCCAGTCACGAGTGCAGGGGTTGAGGCGGGAGCAGGGAAAAGGAAGGAGGACAGAAGTCAGATGTAAGGGCAGGGTATTGGTCCGGACACCCTATGTTTGGGCTATTCTCTGTTTCCCAAGAGCCATCGATGGCTGTGCAGGCTCACAGTAGTCCCAAAATACAGCCCCTTTTGCACCCCAATCTCCATTCCTGTCTAAAATGCAGGCTGCGATTTGGAGTCATAACTCCTGTACCTCCGCAATCTTTCCAAACCTCAGTATAAATTAAGGTCATAGTGCACTTTTGGATATTACTAACCTCTCCATACTGTTGACATCCTTGTTTCCATGGTTACCAATGAATTTTAAAAGGGCAGTAAGAGAGGGAATGTGAAACTGAACCGAGAACCATAAATAAAATAACTGACGGATAGGCATGTGATAAAGAATTTTCTTTGGTTGTTTTGGGCAAGATCTACCTCCCCAACATACAGCTTTACTACTCGTGAGGTCAAACCAAATTCCTGGCCATAAAAATGTCATAGAGTCCCCCATTATCCATCCATCCAAGTATCAGCATCACAAGAGGAGAGGATAGGACATGCATATTTCCATCAGGGTTACCCTAGGGATCAAGGGGTGGGAAGGTGGTGAGGAACCACCTTTTTTACCATCCCCCCAAATTCACTGTGCCAGCACCTCTGAGGATATGGCCTAGGGAGTCCAGCCACAAAGGGAGATTGTATTAAATGGCTACTTCCCCTTGGATTGGCTCCTTCCTACTTGGAAGACAAATTGACTTGTATATTGTGGAAGGGATTTTTTACTGCCTCTACAGTATAAAATATTTTCACTGATGGCAGTTGCTGTACAGTAACAGACTTATTTTTCAAAAGTGTTCAGCCAAAATGCATACATAAATCCCACAAGTGGGCATATGAAAGTGTGGCACAAAAAAGCACTCGTGTCTAGGACTGCTTACATGCCTGTTTGCACAAGTAGCTGTAGAATGTGTGCAGGCTATTTAACAAGCCACTTCTGTAAGTGAGACCCATGCTCAATTTGTAACAGATCAGATTTGCAAATTAATGCATTGGCTTATCAGTTGTGTCTATGCCATAAAGGCAATAATAGCGTTGCAGATAGCCTAGCATTTCTTAGTCTATTTCTATCATCTATCTTGTACTTAGGAATAAACAGGCG
Source organism: Mesoclemmys tuberculata (assembly GCA_007922155.1). Taxonomy (NCBI): domain Eukaryota; kingdom Metazoa; phylum Chordata; order Testudines; family Chelidae; genus Mesoclemmys; species Mesoclemmys tuberculata. The sequence continues at coordinate 42,549,268 of ML675629.1, forward strand.
TAGACTGATATTTTACACTCACGTTCCCTCCCCCATAAGAAAAAACGAATTAGAGAAAATAACAAAAGTATGGCACAGACCCACATTTCCCAAGCAGGCCAACAGATATTTACTGAACGTCATTGGTATGGGAACATGGACCTGTGGTCTTTGTAGGCTGATATGGCTATAAAATTGTTGTAGCTGTTGAAATGGTCTTAATGAAAAAAGAAAATACGTAAGGTGGTAATATGACTTTTTTTAATTGAACAGAAAAATCTACACAAGATGCTAGGAGTATTTTGTGCATCTGAAGATATAACTATCATTTAAAGAAAGAAAGAAATTGATGACATTACATTATTTTATTACACTGTCATGCTCTGTGCCCATATATTTTGGTGCTGGGTGTGATATAGGAACCTAAATAGAACAGAGTTGCAAAAGGTGGCTTATAGTGGAAAATGTATTTTCTTCATAGCAAATTTAAAGCATCAAAATTCTGATGCTCACTTTGTCATGAGAATTGAAGGCATTAATTACAACTGCATTAATAGCAATCTATTATTATCACCAAAGCACCTAGAAGCCTAGTCATGGCTAGGTGCTGTACCCATTGTGCTAGGTGCTGTATGAACACAGAACAAAACAAAACAAGATGATCCCTGCTCCAAAGAGCTGACAATCCAAGTATAAAACAGAAGACAGCAGATGTATATAAACAGATAGAGAGAGTGTGTAAGAAAACAATGAGACAATATTGGTCAGTATGATAGGCAGAGGTCTCAAAATACCAGTGACCCAACTGTATCAGGTTTTTTGTAGGCATCATGGAAAAAGAGAGTTTTGAGGAGGGATATGAAGGTGGATGAGGTAGCTTTTGCAAATGTTTATGGAGAGCTCCTCCCAAAATGTTAGGGACAGTATAGGAGAAAGCACACGTAAGCTTGTCTGAAAATTTAGCTCATGGTAATTGGGACCAGCAGGTGGGAATCAACTTAGTAATGAATGAGAGATGACATAAGGCGGTTAATGCCCTTGAAAGTAAAGACAAGTAGCTTATGTTTGATATGTTATAGAGAAGCGGGAGTAAGTGGAGGGCTACAAAGAGAGGGGTGACATAGTCAAAGCAATGGACTAGGACAACGATCTTTGCAGTAGGGTTCTGAATGGATATCAGCAAAATAAGTTTGTATTTGTTAAAGCCGGAGAGAAGGATGTTGCAGCCATCAAGACAGGCGATGACGACAACCTGGGTAAGAGTTTTAGCTGTGCAGATAGATAGAAAAGGCTGTATTTTAGAGATGTCATGCAGACAGACTCCTACAAGATTTAGACATAGCCTGGATGTGAGGACCTAGGATGGTTCAAATTAAAGCGCATGCCCAGGTTTCGCGCTTGAGTGACAGGATGGCTTGTGGTGTTGTCCACAGTGATCAAGAAAAGAGATAGTGAGGAGGGTGTGGGTGTGTTGGGGGAGGTTAAAAGCTGTGTTTTAGCCTTGTTGATCTTAAGCTGACTGTTAGACATGCATGAGGAGATGTCAGAAACAGGCTGAGATTTCAGTTTGCACAGAAGGAGACAGGTCTGAAGTAAATAGATAGATCTGTGATGCGTCAGCATAGAGATGACCATTGAATTTTTTTTGTGGCTGAGAAGAGAAGGATACCCAGGGCAGAGCCCAGCGTAAACCCCCCACAGACAAATTAGAGAGGGGATGAGGAGGATCCTCCGAAGGAAAGGCTGAATGAGTGATTAGAAAGGCAGGAGGCTAACTTGTTTCTTGTGTTTCGTGGTATGTAGATGAAAAGATATGTCATTCTGTTTTCCTTGTACTATTTCTTTGGTTAAAAGGGCATATTGAAAGTGAGGTGGTTTTTTACTATAGACAATGTATAATTCCAGAATGGAATATCTACAGTATCTCTATTATTCTGTTTGACATCATAGAATGTTTCTCCTTTAACTTTATTAGAGACATCGTATAGCCACTTATTGGAAGTGTTTATGCTGTTGTGATTTCATAAATTTAGGCTCTTCAGTGTTTGTTAGTCACAGGTGTCACTCAGCTAAATTTACCTGACCACACTGGAACACATCCAAATGACTTATTTCAAAATTCCATTATGTGCCTAGACATCCACCCATTTTTGATAGAGGTTGAATTAGCTGTGTGACCCTGCCCATGGCTATTGGGAAATAATATGCACATCTGCTTTCTTTTGGCACTAGACAAAAAATGCACTTAGGCACTGAAATGCTGACTCTTAGGAGCATAAAAGATACACAATATTTTTTAAATCTAAGCACTGTTAAATGTTAGAGTCGTTTCTGGTTCTTCTTTCAGGTAGTCTGGACTTGGCTCTGTTTAATGCAATGGAGATACTCCTGCTTTATGACAGTGTAAGAACGGAAGCAAGCCCTTCATATTATAGAAATCAGCAATGGAACATGTCAGAATCTTGGGCCAGAGTGGCAAAAGGTGTAAATCAGCATAGCTTATATCTGTCTTCAATGGAGATAATTTGAGGATCTGGCCTTTTTGGTCAATTTGCATAAATTGAGGATCTGGTCTTTAGTGTTCATAAAGCCGTTGATTTGCAATTTGCTAACTTCCAGGAGATAGACTTTAAAATATATTTAATTAATTAACAGCCCCCCGCCCTTTATACACATTTGCCATTTGAGATGACTAGTGCATTCCCAGCAGTAACTACATAACATTGCCAGTGTTATTAGACATCAAAGCTGTCACTCTTTCAGTTGGGATCAGCAATTTCATCCCAACCAAAACTGGTAGCAAGCTACGGCATTTACAGAGGAGTTAATTGATAAAGGAATAGCTGAAGGATTCATTATGAACACTCATGGATCTGATTCTTGCATCTTATATAGTCATTAAACACCCATGCAATGAGAATATAAAATGGGAGCAGGATACTATCGATCCAATGGAGCAGTGGTTTACACCCTCATGTTCTCTTTGCACAGGTATTAATGGCCACAGAAGGTGCAAGACCCTTATCTTCACTGTCATGGTGAAGTGAGCAGAGACCCACAACAGGTGACCTATTTTTTATCCAGGCAACTTTGTGGGTCAAGTGAAACTTACAGTTGATTCTGTTTCTTGCAAATGATTTGGAAAATAAAGTTAACCCAACTTGCTGGTTTGTTCAGTAGCATCTTTAATAAAACATTCTTGAAATAAAGCGGCTAGAGATAAATTATTCCAGCATTCCTGAGTTTCCCATTACCATGACTATACTTTTCCCTTAGGACCAGTGCTAGGATTTTTTCACTGCCAACTTCATACTGTAAGGGTTAAGATTGTTTTCAACTAACAAGTTGTAAGTCAAAACTCATGTAAATGCTAACGAGCATACCTGACCCTCAAGGACAATGGCTAGTGTAAGCCTCCGGTGGCTCAGGAAGCCAGGTGTCCTCTTAATGATTCTAATTCCAATAAGAACAGCACACCTGCCTTTAGAATTTCTGTCTGTCTGCCACCTATCTGTAAGGACCCCTCCCCTTTCTTCCTCCACCCTACCCCTCACCGAGTGTAACCCTAGCATCCTTGATGTAAGTAAAGTGATTAAAAGTATCTCTGCATGTATTGTGGTAAAGTCAAGCCAGATGGCTATGGCAGGGTACTTCAGGGCCGATATGTGAGCCCTAGAATGCTTAAAGCCCTCTTCCCTACAGGCAGGAAAGAGGTTGCAGCTGGGGCTGGTTAAGGAGTTAGGCCACCTGGGGCTGCTTAACTAATTAGGCCACCTGGGGCTAATCAAGGAGCCCCGCCCCAAACACTTAAAAACCTCCAGTGCAAGCAGGCAGTTGGAGGTGGTAGAGTGAGGAGAAGAGGAAGGAGCTGCTGGAGTATTGGAGAGAGAAGTTTGGAGATAGAGTTTTGAGGTAGAGGTTTCTACTGCTGGGGAAGCAGAGCTAAGGGGACCCTGATCCTGGACCCCCCAGCCTACAGGGAGAACAGGTACCCTGCTGGGCCACTGGCATAAACAGGCTAGCTGCCCTCCCCAGTGAGGTTGGGGAGACAGCCCCTCAGGCCTACAGAAAGGCCTGCACCTGCTTGCCCTGAAGGGAGTGGCCAAAGAGAGGGGAAGACCCAGAGACTTTCCCGGACTGGGGTGGGACTACCTCAGGCCCCACAGCCTACAGAGACTGTCGCCAGTGGGTGAGCGCCAGAAAGGGGGGCTGGCATACCACAGTATGTAATGACCATTATCACTGTTCTCTCCGGATGGGGCAATGCCTGTATTTGTAAATGAATGGATAAAGAATTTCAAGTGTTCTATGTAATCAATAAGAAAGAGTATGTAACTGACCACTGTCACACTATGAAGTAGAAAATGATTTATCAGACTTCCTGGTATCGTGAATTAACCTCTTCAATATTGTCTATGCTGCCTGATTCTTGGAGAAAGAATTCTTAATGCTTTTCAATACCATAGCCCTGGAATCTGCACAAGCATTTACAGTTGCCTTACAAAATCCTAACTGCCAATGCCTAATCTAGTACCTCTGTAGCCTCCTACATTTGCAAGATCGATAATGTTGCCATGTCATCAACACTTTTCCAAAATGTTATCCTGCTTCCATCTGGCCAGTTCACTCCATTTTATCCTCTATGTTCTATTAGCAATCAAGTAAAAATAAAAGCGAAAGTAATGAATAGAGAATCTTTATTCACAGATTCACTGACTGTACATTTAGCTTTTTTTCTGAGCCAAAGGTAAGTGCATAACAACAGAAAACTATCCAAAACCATTCCTGAGAAAACAAAGCTTGTGCTTAGATATAAACACAGGTCAGATCCTTGCCTCCCCAAAGACTGCTCTATACTGATGCAGTGATGAAAAGCAGCTTTTAAGACAGCTTACATGGAAAATAGATGTTTTGCTCTGCATGGGGGAATCTTCTAGTGGCACAGGGTCACTGTATTGGTTAGTATGCCACCATCACTACCCCCTGTGAAGTTCTTAGTGTAGATGACATGGCTACCAAAGGTGGACATGGCTGAGACGCCATTGTGTCTGGCTGATGCCTACCTGCTGAAGAGCCCCCTTGGGGCAATCAGTTGCCTTTAGAGTTTCCTGTACCCCAGCTCCCTCCTGAGATGCCTCAGGCACAGTTTGGACTTAGGCTGGGAGCTGGACCACAATATATATTAATTACCACTTCATTTAGCTGTAGCAATATCCCTTCTTGTGAGCAGGGCAGTAGTTGAGAGAGACTCAAATACCATGATGTTGGGGTGCTCTGTCAAGATCGTGAAAGTTTCCCACACAATAAATACTATCGAGCCCAGACAAAGAGTTAAACTCTAGCACTGCATCCAACAAGTATCCTCTTTGGTCCGTGACATGCCATGTTTGTCACAATAATGACACTTTCATTAGAATAAGTTATAGTATGAGAACCGTAGTAATACCTAAACAGAGTATACAAATCAGAGCTTTTGAAATATATAGAGGGGGAAACAATGGCCAGTGACCTCAATGGAGCAATTACACTGGTAAGAGTAGAATTTGTCCCAGTATGTAGAGGCTGTGCCCTATCTATGTACTTTCCCAATCATTTCTAAGAATATATGCTCTCGTCATTCTGAGTTTGTAACCCAAATATTCCTCAAACAGACGCATGGGGTTCATACTCCATTTCTTGCTAGGCTAGTGGCTAATGAATGGAACAAGAAGTCAGCCAGGCTTTCATCTTAAAAGTGATTTTGGCCCTAAGTCTAGCTGGATGATAGTCCAGACTGCTTAGCTAAAAGGAAAAAATTTGGAAAATTCTAACTATAATTGAAGATTGTAGGCCTCAATCACTATAGGGAGCCAACTATGGCATTATTATTCATTGTATTAGCTGGAGTTTCCAATGGCAGTAGCAGCACATGGTAGCGCAATTGTATCCTAGACTGCTGATAGGAAAAACTTCCTCTTGTTTGAAATATGCAAGTCTGGAACTTTTAGTGATGTGTGGTTCTTCATTACTTAGCTCCCAGTACTATTACAGCCTTGCTTATTGGCTTGGAATTCAGCATGAAAGACAACACTGTATCTACCCATTGGACATCAACCTCGAGCCTTGTTATCTCCCTTCACACTACAGCGTGAAATTCTGACTCCACTGATGTCAATGGAAAAACTCCTATTGACTTCAGTGGGACCAAGATGTCACCTCAGATGCACGGTTATCTGCTCTCCATTTTGTATAATATGAATCAAATACAAACACAAAACTGTTTCAGTCCAAAAGGGGAAACACTAATAAATGTATTTAACAACGATACATAGCTGGAAAAGGCTACAGAGGTATGAAATAGGTATGCACATAGTAAGTGGCTGAGCAGTACTGAAAACTTCTAAAGCCACACAGACATGTTCCAGCTGGCTTGTGTCATAATGCTCCAGAGTAATTAGCATTGTGCAGAGTTTGTGAAAAGCCTTTGTTAAATTTCTAGTAGGGTTAATCCCTTGAGTCAAGAAACCCTTTCAGAGATCAAGGATCCACAGATAGAGGATCTGCTCTCAGGTAAGCTTTGGCTCAATGAAATAAGAGAAACAGAAGCAGGGATGGAGGCACAGAGACTTCTCTAACAGCTGGAGACTGAAGATTGCTATTGCTCTTAAAGCTTCCCAGCCCAGCACAATGGATATGATAAAAGAAGCAAGCAGAACCCGGAATAGGAATACCATCTGAAAGAAACGCTTCATCAGCAGGCCTGGATTATGACTGAATAAAGCCCAGATCCATTCCCCTCCACTGAACAGCACAGGAGGAAGGGAATAGTGAGCCAGGCACCCTATAAAACGGGGTCCATAAACTGTGAGCAGCCTGCCCTGCCCTCTTATAAAACACCATGTAAGCATGGGGAGCCTGGGACTACAATAGAGGAGTAAGATTCTTGTAAGAAGGGGAAGTAGGCCATTGCTACTGGGGAATCTTCCATCCTCCCTCCAGAATGGGACCAGAGGGCATCACAGTGCAGTGAGTATTTACACTCCCTTTCTGTTCAGAAAGAGCAATAATGGCTGTATTTTAATTTCCCACTTTCACTTCTCTTTGCAAATTTGAGGCCTGGCAGCTCAGACCACTGGTCTGAATCAGGGAAGAGGACCTGACTTTCTTTCCTCCTCTCCCAGCGTCACCTGGTCTCTCAACAACAACAGCCCTGTTGTGATAATTGGCCTGCAAAGTTACCCTAACTGAGAGCTCAACTGTGAAAAGTGATTGTAAAGTCATAAAACGTCACCACAGCCTATAACAACAAATGTTGATGGGAAAAGGTATGGACTTGTCCAAACAAAAAGACCTCCAGATGTAACTCAAGGGCGGTGCTAAGATCATTCTAGGTAAACAAGAAACAAGTGGAACTGAAACTCAGTGAACTAAAATTGATGTGTTAGCCTAATTGGTGTACGATATAAGGAGGGGATGGGCTATTCTACCCATCACCCCCCCTTTGGGATCCTTAAAGAAAGAGACATTGAGGAGAAAAATTGGCTACTAGAGCAAGGTTCACCATCATGGCTGCCAAGCCCACTGTCTCCTGAGACCCCGGGACCATTTTCATTCTAAGCCTGAAAGATGCCCTGACCAGACCGGACCAGTGAGAGTGACCCAGATGACATCACCACCTCTACCAGCTCCAGCTGCATCCCACATAACACCTAGGGTGAAACAGGACTGGACTTTAACAACAGCAACAACCCATTTAACTAGCTTCCCTTTTCCCCAAAAAGACCATTATTACCGTCTTTGATACCTTCTTACACACTATCCAATCAGGGTTTTTTTGTCTTTCTAAAAGCTCTCTCCAGCTAAAGCTGCTCCTGGTGTCTAGGGACACCCCAGCCAAGCCCCCATTGTCCTAGCCACATCTCCTGTTCCATTAGCTGGGATGGAGCAGCTGAGGAGCTACTACTGCATCTCTATGCCACCCGGCAATTCCAGTATCCAGGATGACTTCTTAACTGGTCACGTTAAGCTGGTTGAGGACTGCTTTGTGCTGCTGGACCACTGTAAAGCAGCCTAATATACCAGAGAATCTGCAGCACAGATTTTAAAAATTAAGCTACAGTATTAAGTTTACAAGGCAAAGACACACACAGGTGCAAATATGCAAGTGGAGATTGTGCAGATGCAAACATAAGCAGTGCTGTAATTGCCTGTTTGTAGAATGTCATGGTTCAGAGACTTTTTTTTTTTTTTTTGCATTTGGGAACAGTCACACATCAGAGGACACAACATTGCCACTGAGCTCTGGTTTTCCAGATAATAGGCTGAGGCACCCAGCAGCCTCTCACTCAAGCAATTAATCATGTTCCTTAAACGTTGTCAACAGAGGCTTGTTTCTCATTAAACCACCTGAAAGCAGATCTACTGACAGTCCCAAGGGGAAAATAAAGAAGAAAGGTATTTGTTTCAGACACAGTTCAAAGGCAACAAAGCTAAGAACTGCCAAAACAGAAACAATTACCATTAATTCATTTTTTTTCCAGTGAGCGCACTAAGATAAATTCCCCTAACACTGTTCTACTGAGACAGATCTTGAAAATGCCTGTATGGGACACAAGATAGTATTGCATACATGGATACAATTTACTGTTTCATTTCTGGAATATAGTTTGAAATGGGCAAAAATATGATGGGCAAAAATCCTGCTGTCAGTTACAATGGTGTAGACCTTGCCCAAATCACTGAACTCATGGGGACTATTCCAGATTCAAACTGGTGTAAGTAGAATCTGGTCCATCAGCTGCTCGGAGGAATATGTTTAAATTGGCAAATATATTTTGTTTTGGCTCAAACTGCCTTTGAACTTTCATGTATTTTGTTCACCCAGGATAATCCTCTGCCCACAACAGAATGTTGCAGTGGATTAGATGAATGGGGAATACAAGAGTTAAAGGCATAAAGTCTCTTCTGCAAATAAGCATTTTAGATCTGCACTCTGGATGAGGTGCAATAGTCCTGACGATGGAGGCAAGTCTTGTTTGTCTATTTTGTGTGCTTGGTTCCATTCCCTGAAAGCACTCTTTTTTGACCCAAGAAGAGAGCAAAGCTTCTTCTTTAGCCCCTGGTTTTGAACTCATTGCCACCCACAATAGAGCCTCTCTCCGTGCTGGTTAGAAAGTTACTCTACTCTGATCCTTTGAATGGCTAGGTTGTGGTCATGCATGCTGGAGGTCTACGAAATGCCATGCTACAAAATGCCCAGAAGGATTTCTGACCCTCAAAAGCAGGGATCTGGGGTCACTGCCACAGCAGCTTCCTAGGGTCCTAGCTCGTATTGTGTGCAGTATGTGTCCTTCCATTGGGCTGGGCTGGATGGAAGGTAGTGTGCTAGAGAGTAAGTCTTCCAGGAAATGTAGAGATGTTACACTTCCTATATGCTCTAGGCAGTCTTCGGTTTCCTAGGACACACTTGGTGCTGGAAACAGAGAAAAAGCAGCCCAGGACAAGACAGTTGCAGGCGGTAGTGACACAGAGCACTAGAATGTTTGTTACCTCTTTTCTGTTAATAGCCCTGTTCATAATTAAGGATTAATCTTGACACCGGTCTCTGCTTATCAGTAAGTTGCTACATGGTTCCAGGAGAGGAAGGGAAAATGTGCTGGAAGACCCAGGTAGAGGTAACAATGAAATGGCTGCTATAAAGCCTGTGCAACTGCATGTGACTCCCCCACCAGCCCTGGGAATCAGGGAAATGCTGAATGTGCCTGGAAAATGGTTCAAACAGCCACAGGGGCAAATAAAGCAGAGGGTGAGCAAAAGATTGTTCTGTTCTTACTGGTGGAAGGCACAGAAACCCTAGACGTTGACAGTGCGTTCCATACAGGTGGTGGTGGGGAGAGAAAAGTTTGCAGAAATAATAAAAATGCTGAAGGATCATTGTGTCCCTAGGAAAAACTGTTACTTAAAATATATGTTCAGGATGAGACCACAGAATGAAGGGGAAACAACAGGAGCTTGTCACAGATTTTAAACTAAAAAGTCAGTCCTGTGAACATGGAATATGAAAAGACTGTCATTAAAGGCCAGATTGTCTTCAGGTGTAACAATAAAAAAGTCCAGAACAGTTGCTAAGGGAAATGGCTCTGACACTAGAAAGGGCAATATGGGTATGCTAAGCAGTAGAACAAACAGAAAGTCAAATAAAAAGCCTAGCAAAAAGCACAGACATATGACTGTGACTCTTATATCAGCAAGGGAAAAATGCACAGAAATTAAATTGGCCAAGGCCAGAAATATGGAAAGCAGGAAACAATGCAAGTGATATGGCAATTAGCATGAATATAGGAAATGCCCAGAGTTCAGGCAAATTAGTAGAAACTGTAATAAACCCAATCATTATCTTAAAGTGTACAGAGAAAGCAAGAAAGTGCACATATTAAAGTGCAGAAAGGGAGTCCTCAAGTAAAGAGGAAGAGCTGTTAAGCACAATAATGGAGGAGGCTGAAACCTCAGAAGATTTGCTAATTAAAATGTGCATAGATGGTACTTCTGTGACATACAAGATAGATATTGGGGCACAGGTAAATGCAATAACAGAAATTGAAATAGATATAAGGAGCACATAAAAATGGAAGAGTCAAAAGTGTCTCCGAAAGATTATAGTGGAGAAACACTTGAATTTTTGTGAGTGTGCACATTGAGACTTAAAAATACAAGGGAAAATGATGAAACAAGAGATTGTGATGGTACATGGGGCAAGCAACAAGTCTTGGACCTATACATGTGTGAGATACTTGGTCTTGTTAGAAGATATATGTTACCACAGAGAGGGAAAAACAGCATAGAACCAGATATGAAAGTATTAATGGCATCATATGATGATGTGTGCACCAGAAAGGGGTGACTCCCAATAACATACAAGATATAAATCAGAGAGGATGCAGAACCTGTGGTACATGCTGCATAAAAAGATCCACAACTCTTTAAAAAGTGGCTAGAAGAAGATTTGCAGAACATGACAGCAAATGATATCATTCAAAGAATACAAGAACCAGAATATTGGGTTCACTCTGTAGGGAAAAATGGTGTGGGGTGGGGGGACTATGGCTGTGTATAGATCCTAAGGAGCAAAACAAAACATAAAAAAGAAAACGCTTTCACTTGCCCACACGAAGTGAACTGGTGTCTGAGATGACAGGACCCAAATTCTTCAGCAAATTATATGCATCAGCAGGATTTTGGCAGATCTCCTTGGACACTGAGAGCTCCAAGATCTGCCCTTTCAACACACCAGCTGGCAGCAAAGGTTGTCTTTCGGAATATGTTTGTCTCCAGAAGTGTTTAACTATACAGAGCGCCAGATGCTAGAGGATGTAGCAAGCGTGAAAGTGTACACTGATGGCAAAATAATTTGAGGCCGCACTGCCACTGAACATCAGGCCAAGTGAAGAGAGCACTGGAAATTGAGAGCACTAATAACCTTAAACTGAATAAGGCCAAATGCCAATTTCAAACAATGGAAATAACATTCCTGGTACAGAGACTGACCTCCAAGGAAATCTTGCCTGATGTATTAAAGTTTCAAGCAATAATGAACATGCCATGACCTGAAGATTAAAAAGGAATTGAAAGGCTGCTAGGTATGTTGAATTATGTTAGCAAATTAATCCCTTCCACAACTCACCTAAGATATCTACTTCACAAGCACACCAAATAGACATGAGCCAGAGAGTTCAATGATTTAAAGCATATTCTGACATCAGCTCCAGTTCTGCAAATTTTTGACCCAGTGAAAGATGGCAAACTCTCCACCGATATCTTGAAAGGAGGACTGAGACCAGTCATGGGATTGGTTGGTTGGCAGTCCAATAGGCATCAGGAGCTATGATAGCACAAATTGAAAGAGACACTATATCTGGCATATGAATGTACAAGGTTTCACAGCTTTCCCTGTGGCTGTAGCTTCAAAGCAGAAACTGATCACAAACTACTGCAATACACAATGAGGGACTTGGAGAAGCACCACCAAGGATACACTTGTGACAAGCTGTACCTCATGTTCACCCTTGAAGTGTAACTGTGTATTGTCTAATAAAAGTACGTCATGTCGGGAGTTTTTGGACTGCTCATGACATGCTGAACATTATTGTTATGGTAGTATATTTCCTGCAATGTCATGCATATGTACAGATATGAAACTCTGCTATGTTATATCCCCAAAGGTGTCTCACATGGCTTGAATAGATGCAGACAACCACAACGCTGAGATTCTATGCCCCGCAAAGGCATCCATACAGGAACAATAGACTAGCCTAAGCACCTTTGAGCACTTTGGCTCAAGTGGAAGAAATCATGCCCACTGCCAGATGTGGCCGATCACCTGACCCGAGGGGGTGGAGAAAACTTGAGAAAGAGGCATCTTTGTCTCAGGGCTCTCACTTGGAATTCATCCTCCAAGCAACTGCAAGGACTGACAACTACCCACAGGGGGGCCGGGGAGTCTGGTTGCAAGAGGCATCGCAACCGGCTGTGGGTAAGCTAACATCACAGACTGAAAGCTACTGAAATATTAATCTTAGTTTAGGATGCTAGTTACCTTTTAGTTGATTGTGACCAACTCCTTGACACATTATTAATCTCTTAATTTATATTAATCTGATTTATATTCACTTAAAATCTTGCTGTAGTCAATAAACTTTGTTTGTTTTACCTGAAAGAGTGCATGTGGACTGAGTATGTGTAAAGACTTCGCTTGGAGTGACAGAGCTGGTGCATATCAATTTCTTTGATAAATTGATGGACAAATGTAAATGAGCTTGCAGGGTTCAGTGTACGACACTGAACCCTGCAAGCCGGCATTTCCCAGGATTGCATCTGGTACTGAGGGTGTTTGCAAGGAATCCATGCCATGAGCAGCTGGCCAGAAGCGCTTCTCCACTGGGTCAGGGATTGACTCCTTGCAGGAGGTTGGGCGTGGTTCACACAGTAAAGCAGAGTAAATCGGGGCCCAGGAGTGAGGAATTGGGGTGACACAGCTACACACCAGTCCAGATTGCAGGGGGGAAGGGACATCACAATATTGACTACTTTTGAAAATACAGAAGTGTAATGTGACCCTGGCGTTCCAATCTGGACACCGTTTAGCAATGGCAGGCACACTGTCAGAAGCATACACACCGTCTGACTGTACATAGCCTGATTATCTGAAACAAGCAGTAAACATATAAGTGACCATGATAAAACTATCATGTGCTGTATCTCCTTGCATATGGGATGAACTGGAGACAGAAACAATTAAATGTGAAATCCTGCAAGCAGTGGTACAAGTGATAAGTAAAGGAGGAAAAAAATTAACAATTCCCATTTGCGTATTCCCACCATAAAAAAGAGTTTTCAGTGATCTCAGGAGCAATCTGGATGGGGGCACAGATCATGGGACACAGTGATGAGAAGGAAAATACTGGAACAAATACAAAAAGGGCACCTAGGAATGACCAAATAAAAAGGAAATCTAGAGAAATTGTCTTCTGGACATAGATTAATAGTGATGCTGAAGAAATGGTGAGCAGGTATGGAAAGTGTCAGAAGTACAGAGATTCTCAGCAGAAAGAACCAATGATAGTACACAAACAGCTTGTAATTCTGTGGGATAAAGTCAGAATTGATATGTTCATCTTGGGAAGACATGAGCACCTGGTTAATATGGACTACTTTACCAATTTCCCAGAAGTAGGCACTCTTGAAGATGCCTCAGCAGCAACATGTATTAGGCCATTAAATCTGTATCTGCACATCATGGAATTTCAAATACAGAGATAACTGACAACAGGCCAAACAGTTCCAACAGTTCCAATGACAACAGTTCCAAAAATAGGGAACTCCTGGACTTTGCTAAAATGTTGGACTTTCATTAAGAGACATCTAGTCCCAGATATCCTCAAGCAAACGGATTAGCTGACTGTGGAATAAGTATAGTGATGAACTTGCTCAAAAAAGCAGTGGATGCAAGAGAAGATCCTTATTTATCTCTGTTCACCTACAGAGTTCCACAACTGCAGTGTGGAAAAGTCACCTGTGAACACCTCTACAACACAGTATAAATACTCAATTACCAGCTATGGGACAAAAACGAAGGATGACTAAGGAGTCCATGATAGCGAGGAAAAGATTGGAAAGTACAATCACACAAAATATTACAATAAAGGAGCAAGACCACCAGTTAAAAAAACAAGGGACGTCCATGAAAAGTTGACAAGATGGGGACTGGCCAGTCAACGCTACAGTGATCAAAGAGGAATCACTTCACTGGGATTCAGTGATCACCGATTAAGGCAAACTCTTACAAAGGAATCATAAGCATCTACTCAAGATACCTGAGACGTTGGCTAAGCCAGGTGACAAAAGAGCAGATATACAAGATGAAAACAATGCTCACATTGACCCTGTTATTGAACTGTCCATTACATCAAGGATTTGCCTAAAGAGGGTTTGCAAATGACAGATGAAATAGAATGCTGAGACATCCCAAAAGACTATTCAAAACATGTCAAAGTTGTGTTAAAAGTACCCTGAAGTGTTGTTAAATCAGTTATTATATTTGTTATAATTTGTAAGTTTCATTTTCATAAAAGGGAGCTAAAAAGGGGGAAAGATGCAGTTGAGTTGGTCTTCCACTGTAGAGATGCCACACATCCAATACATTCTTTAATCAACCTTCATTTACCTGCAACACATTTCCTGCTGGGGCAGAAACAAAGAAACAAACGCAGGCTGCACGTACACGGAATAATCGAAAATTTGTTACCTCGTTTCTGTACATAGCTCCTGTTCATAATGAAGGATTTATCTTAACACAGGTCTGCTCTTCTGTAAGATACTACAGATACAGAGGAGGGATGGTCTAAACATCAATGCACTGAACTGGGACTCAAGAAATTTGGGTTCAGTAACTGGTTCTGCCAAAGGCTCATTGAATGAACTTGGTGGACCATTGTTTCATTGTGCCAGTTCCCCATCTAAAAAATGGACACTACACCTAGCACAATGTGGCCTGAATTGCAAGGAGACTTCTAGACATATTGTATATAAAAATAATAAAGTGGAACCATGCTCTCCCCCTTCTGCATTCCCCCCTCTGGCAGCGAGCACTGATGGCTGTGCTACAAGAAAGCTGTACCTGTACACAACAGACAAACAGCTCCTGCACTGGGACACAAAAGCAGAGGGAAAGCTCCTTGCACGCTGTCGCTCTTAGGATTTAGATCTCATTTGTGTGTGTATATATATATATACATGTTTGCTTGCTTTAACCTGTAAATAACTCATTTCTTTTTTATTAGTTAATAAAGCTTTAGATAGTTTATTACAGGACTGGCTACCGATGTTGTCTTTGGTGTGAGATCCAGGGTACCAACTGATCTGGGGTAAGTGACT
This sequence comes from Mesoclemmys tuberculata, assembly GCA_007922155.1. Lineage (NCBI taxonomy): Eukaryota > Metazoa > Chordata > Testudines > Chelidae > Mesoclemmys > Mesoclemmys tuberculata. The sequence goes on from ML675629.1 coordinate 42,564,655, forward strand.
GGTCTCTTGGGACTGGAAGCAACCTGAACATGGTGTGATTTTTGGTGTAAGTGACCATTTATCACTGACTCCAGTTTGTATGGGTGGCAAGATAGACTGGAGAGTCTATAGGGACTGTCTGTAACTCTATGGTGAAACTGTTATAGTGGTCCTGGAGTTCACATCTGTTATTACCTTGTTGAAATCTAATTATATTTAATTCTTTGGGTGTCTGCCCTGTTTTTGACAGTCTGCCCTGAGGTAGACACTCCCCACAGTGAGCACTCCAGACAGCGAGACATCTATCTTATACATGGATAATTAAATGAATCTACAGAGTGAAAACAAATAATAAAACAAACCTCCTACAGTAATGTCTCTACTCTGCTTGAAGTTCAATGGGGAAGGCAGTGGATCTGATTGTCTGAGCATTTCTAGCCTTCCCTTGCAATTCAAAGCTCACCATTTACTTCTCTGATTTTCTTTTTTTGGGGGGGAGGATGAGGGGCTGTCAACAGGGCAAGTCTCCTAGATTCTGACACCATGAATATCAAAAGAACTGGTAACATTTAAAATACCGAATGAACTGGTACATTTTCCTGACAAGTGACAGATGAGAGAGAAGCCTCTCCAGCCTTTGCTCTTTCCTTTAAGGTGGCTGAAATAAACAACTGCCATGGTTAATGAGAAAAACAAATAGAATATATCAAATTATGCATGATCTGTAGACTCTGCAGCCCTAGCATCGTGCTCTTCTTACCGGGCGAATGACATCATTGATTTGATTTTGCTAGGAACTGTACTAATTGCTATCAGTCTGGCAGCATCTATATGGTGCTATTTCCAAACCTAGTGCTACATCTTTAAAATATCAGCTAAAGCAGGAATCACCTACAAAGCAGGACTCCATGCTATCTTGGTCTTGATCTTCAGTAGTATCTTCCCAACATCCATGTGCCTATCTATCTACTTGGAAAGCCACAATCACTACAGAATCTGAAATGCCTGCAAAAGGAAAGTCTTATTAACAATCAGAGGGCTTCAGCTGACTTTATCATCTTTTCATTTCTTTCTGTTGTTTAAGGTAAGCATTTTCAGCTTTCAAACACTGCCATTATGAACAGGCCCAGGTTGGTTGTGGCCAAAAGCTGTAAGCTGCTTGGGGCAGGAGGCTTGTATACCTGAATGATGAAGCACCTAGCACTCTTCCAACTCTGCAGTTAAATAATGACGTTTTTCCGCCCTGTGGTTATTTAATGAGCCAGATGCAATTAATTGACGTTCCCATTTCAGTTCCTAGTAGCCAGATGCTCACTTCCCAAAAATACCATTGAAACTGACATTACTTGGCATCTTTGTGTCAGCACTGAGGCTAAGGAGTGAATGGGTTGAGTGACCTACAGTCTCCCCCCTCTAGACTTGGTCCCCCCAAGCACATTGGCAAGGACATCTATGGAAGTCTGCACTGCTGTTGCCTGTGCTGTATCTGTTCTGTGGATAAATAAAGGCCTCCTGTCTGTCAGGCTGGCACGCATCAAGCATGAAAAGCTTGGTCCAAAGCCTTTCAAAGTCAGTGGAAGTCTTTCTCTGAATTTCAATAGGCTTTGGTCAGGTCATTTTAAAAAAAGCTAAAAAAAATAACTACTCATCAGTGCAAGTCAAACAACCTGGCATTAATATATGCACCATTCAGAAATAATTAATACAATTTAAATGACAACAACTAGAGATAAACTGATGTATGTATGTATTCTTGTGCAAAACCAGCTATTAAGATCACAAGTTTTCAGAAATGACTTCACTATGTAATACAATGGCAATTTTTTCTCTTACGTTTCACATACTCAGCTGCCTTAAAATAAATAATATTTTAATATGATATGTAGGCCAAGAGATTTCAGTCCTGAAGGAATTCTTGAAGTCAAAATATTCATGGCACCATCCAGACACTGAGTCCTACTTCCTGAGAGAGATCAGTTAAATTGAACATGAAATATACAACCAACCAGAGCCTCACAATCCCTTTCCTGTGCTGCTCCAGGATAGAGCTTTGTAAAAACTGAATTTTTGTTTCACTGGCAGTTCTGATCTTTTTTTTGTTTGTTTGAAATCATATCAAGTCAACCTGAAAACATTTTTTTTTGAAATTTTCAGAAATTGAAAAGTCAAAAAAAAAAAATGTTTTGGATTGAGTTTGACCCAAAACAAAAATTTTCAGTGTTGACCATTTACAAAAAAATAAAATAAATAAAATTGAAGGAAATTTTTAAATGAAAAGTCATTTTGAATGAAAACATTTAAAAAATGTCAAAATGAAGCATTTCAACTTTTGTGAGACTTTTGAGGTTTTTTGTTTTTTAACATGAACAATTAGGAGAAATAGATACAAATTCACAAAATGTGTTGGTGTTATCAAATCTGCATTTTTTGCTTAAAAAAAGTTTCAGCCAAAAAACTGCACCTAGCCCTCCTGGGGCAATGTAGCTATGTGTTTTACCTTATCCAAGACAGACTCATTATGTGCAATCAAGACCTAAGAATGTTCTTTTTTTTTTTTTAATGGTGACCACTGTAATCGTGTTAGGTACGGTAGAAAATACTCTGCAACAGGAGAAATTGTACTTGATGTGAGTGAAAATTATTCTGCTCACGAGAAGTAAGTGGTTGCACTAGATGTGGTTAGGAATTATTTGTTGTGGTTACTGAGGTGACAACAAGAACCAGCTTGCTGTCAGGTTCGATTTATATGGATCCCTCAAATAAGGAGTGACAAAGATGGCTTTGCATACAATTTTGTTTTACTAACAACAATCTATACATCAATAATTACAATTTAAAAATCATCATTGATTCTTATTTAATACAACAACTTAACTACTTAAAACACAATCACAATTACAAATGTACAATTATATTTACAAAGCTAGCTTATACTATAGAGTTGTACTTATACTATTATACTTACACTTCACCAGTGAGATTTGTCAACAGCAAAGCAGCACTCCAATTCTACTAGTACAATTCCCGGGTTTACATCTGAGTGGAAAATACAGTCACACTCAGGTTACACATCTGAGTGGAAAATACTATCACACTCAGGTTACACA